>JAHREE010000278.1:9158289-9317620 GCA_033628505.1 Tringa tobata | reverse complement strand
TTTTTCTGTGGCAGAACCCCACTGCTCTTGCAGGGGACCTGGGTGAAGACTTGGATTGCAGTGTGGGTGCAAACGCTCCTCTCCAGTGACCAAACCAGTGCTGTTAGGGTTAACTTGTAGAAGTGTAAAACCAGATTGTTAAGCATCTGTCCTTAAATTGTAGAGGAAAGGGAGGTATACGTGTAAATACATGAGTTGATAATTCTCTTCTAAAATAAACCTCCCCACTTAAGGTATGTGCAAGATAGTTTACAGCTGTAAGATAAGTCTTGGCACATGAAAATTTGGCGAGAGAGTCTGGTTTTGCTTTTGATTTACAAATTAGATAAAGATGATCAGACAGTCTTTGGAAAATAGAAGTGAGGAAGGTGAAAACAATGTGTTGTTTTCTGTTTTAGCATCAATAATATCATTTTAGCAAAACAAAACATCTAGGTTGAAAAACTTAATTATTTTGGCTTTGCTTGTGTAAATAGGCTAATAATTGTTTTATTTGTCATCTTATTTTTATTGCATTTGAAGGTCCTCCTGTGATTCAACAGATGGATACAGATGACTCAGAAATGCTGTTATCTCAGAATGCGGACAGTAAAATACAGAAGAAAAAAATGGGCTGGGTTTCAGGCTCATCTAATGACATACAGACTAAAAAACCAGCAACGTCAGATGTTTTTCCTTTTATGGATCACTGGAATGCTCAGATTCAGAAAGTTTCTCTCAGACAAATAATTTCCGAAGAAATAGCTATGCAGGAGAAACAGGACCTGGTATGGATAGCACCATTTTTTTTATTTAATGCAGTTTAAATTCATTACTATTAATGAAGCAGAATATGTCTTATCTGGTGACTCATCTTTGTGCTGCTGATTACACCCTGAATTTGTGCGACAAATGCATGCCAGTTAGCACTGTTTATTACTGTGATACAGGAGTTTGATTGTGGTAAATGTTTCAGTTTGAAAAATATAAATCTCATTTTAAAAAGTAATATTTTGATTGTTTCACAAACAGATCATGGCGCATTTCACTATACAGGTTAGCATTTGTGTTTGGCTGAATTGTTTTTTGATTGCTCATCAGTGTGACTACCCACACTTTTTATTGTGAAAGCGATATCAAAAAAAGTTCTTAATTAGCTCCATGCCTTGTTTGTTTAAAGTGGATTGAGTTGCTTTTAATATTTTTTTGTAAGGAGAACCCACAACATTCCAAACAGATGAGACATTGAAAGAAGTACTCGAGGTTAATCTCAAATAGGATTCTGTACCCACTTGTCAGAAAACAGTAGTTTTTTAAAAAGACTTTTATTAATTCTGTATCTCCCACACAGCATACCCTGTCTGTTTGTCATGTGCATAATGCTGCCCTCTACTGCCCGGCAGTTGTTCAGAACAGGCATTTTTATTTGTAATTGTTTCTCCGAAGTAGCTGTCCTAAAAAAGAGGAACTTTGTTTCTACTGGTACAGAAAGTTGGATGGATTAGCCTGTACTTTAAAAGAATGGCTTGTGGATTCTTTCTTTGAACTGCATGTATGTGGCTTACTGATAATAACAACTGTGATATCCGCAGCTTTATTTTCAGTGTGGGTTCATGGAGCTTGGTTTTGTTTTGACCACTTCCTTTTTTTTTTTTTTTTTTTTATTCTGAGTATTGGAATGATCAGTCTGATTTATTCTGGGCTGTAATTACATTTTCTTCTCAGCATGACTTCAGATACAACAAAACAAAATCGTTTATGCTGTTTGATCATAAAATGTTGTTTCAACCCCAGGCCCTCAATATAGAGAGGTGGACTTTGCACAAGCTTAGCATTGGACTAGATAGACTAGCAAAGTTCCTCCTAAAAATCCTCATTTAGCTTTGTCCAAGTTAAAAGGAAGCTCCAGCTGAGTCACTTCAAATGACTGCAGAGGTGTATGACACAACTCACTTTATTCTTATCAAATCAGTGTGGCAGGCTGATACTGGCATGTTGTCGTTGTTGTGGGTGCATACCTACTGAATATATATATTTTTTTAAAATCTTAACAAATTACAGTAAAGTTGGATTGGCTTTGCTGTTACTATATCTTGTTCTAATCAAGAACTGGTAATATTTTTCCTTTGTCTTCTGGGTAGAATCGTGTTCCTTCTATGGCTAGAAAAGACTGTGCCGCTAAACTAAAGGAGAAGCAACTTTTTGAGATGTTTCCAACTATTAATCAAAATTTCTTAATGGATGTCTTCAGGGACAACAAGTAAGAAATCTTTAAATTTATTTGTAAAAATGATACTCGGTTACACTCAGTAGTGGACAGTTACTGTCTTAAATATTAAGAGTTAAGATACTGGTAAAGAATGGCTTTTTCCAAACCAGAACACTTTTTGTAGATCTAAATAAAGGCAAAACCAGCTGGTCTTAAAAGCAAAAAGGCCATAAAAACTCTATGTGTAGACTTGTTTCTTTTTGGGGGGAGTAGACAGTTCCTTTCGCTGGGAGAAGAATGTCTCTGGCCATCGACCCCTGACTGACTGTCAGTGAAACTGCGTGTTTGCTTTAGAGCTGAGGTTTAAATCAAGTGGGAGAAATTAGTGGGAGCGGTAATACTGGGTTCCCAGAAAATGGCATCTATCCAGGAGGAAAACTGCCATTGCCTGGTGTTAGCTGCCAGGACTCTCCTGGTTACTACAGCAGCTTCTGGAGGAATAAGCCATCTCTCCAACTCTTCCTGCTGACATTCTCTTTTCTGCGTTGTATTTCTGTGCTATGTGGCACCCTTCTTAAATCCAGGTTCCTGAGAATTGAACTTTTTTTCAAGAGAAACTTCTTTTATCATCCTTGGCCAACTGAATGTCTGTACATATGGGTTTGCATGCCTACGTGTCAGTCTTTCTGCTTGCCCAGGTTGTTATCAAAACCTTTCCCTGTGGGATGTTTAAAATGTGTCCTTCATCCATGTCTATAGCTCGAAATTTCACCATCCCTTGTTTTTCACATTCTAATTTCTCTTCATAGTGTTGTCTTTCCCAAAATCTATCTTTACTTTTGCTCAGTCTTCCTCTTGTCTGCTTACTAAACAGCAAGAAGAATAAAGAAGAAAAAGGGCTTATTAAAAATCTGATGGCAACTGATGATCCTATTCCTATTTCATTAAATTTAATAACAAATCTTGACTGGAAATACAAGGATTTCCCTGCATAACAGTTTAAGAAAACTGAGCTAGTTTTGAACTAGTTTGTACTATCTAATCCTGACCAGAGAAGATTTAAGATGAAGTAACTTATCCAGCCCAAAAAGCAGTGTGTACTTCTAAACTAATGTCTATTTGATTAAGGTAGGATGCAAATTACTTTAGTATTTAATTGTCCTTTTAATATTCAAGTGCCCCTCAATTATGTTTCGGTCAACCAAGACTGCATGTGTCTTGATGCCAGTAATGCAGTACAGTGAGTCTGCAAGGCTTTTTGTATAAGGTGGAAAATTCCATTCTAGTGCTTTATTTCCATTGTCATCTATTTCTGTAAAACAATAACAAGGTTTGTAATATGCATTATAATAAATGTAGCAGCTATTAATGTATTTGCAAAGTCACAGATCTTGCATATCCTTTACAGCTACTCTTTAGAACAAACCGAACAGTTTCTGAACTGTGTTCTGGAGGCAGATCCTGTAAAAACAGTTATAGCTCAAGAAAGTGTTCAGCAAAATGAAATTGTTTCTTCCTACAGTGCTGCAAAGAACCGGGAGAAGAAGGTATTTTTTTTTTTTTTTTTTAAATAGTTATTACAAACATATCCAAAGCTATGGATATCCAAGCTATACCCTACAATGTGTACTTAGCTTCAACATTGCAAATTCCTACAGGCAAAAAAAAGTAAGGAAGAGGATGATCCTTTGAGTGAAGCATTTCAAGATTTTGAGTATCCACAATACGATGATCTAAGAGCGGAAGCTTTTTGTCACCAGCAAAAGAGACAGGAATGTTTGAAAAAGGCTGGGGAGGCCTATCGCATGGGTATGAAGCCTGTGGCAGCATTTTATGCACATCAGGTAAATGTAAATATTGTACTTTTTGCCTGAATTTAGAGAGGTACTTAAATACTGAATTGGAAGTGATAAGAAAAACATTGTGCCTTCTAGAGTTGATAAATTTGCTCAATTACTGTTCCCTGTGTAAGTGTTATATTGAGAATCACCTTACAAATAAACTCGCTTTCACTAGTAATGATACTGACAGAGGAAACTAACGTAACCAGATGCAGTGGGAGACCTCAGGAAAGATGGTATTTAGAGCTTAGTCACACGTGCTCGTTTTCTCACAGATCCCACTCTTGCATCCAGATACTTGTAAGCACCAAGATGTGTGTCCATGTGGTCTGGCCAGGTTCACCCTTGTGTGACACGGACTGCAGCAAACATCAGTTTTCGAATCTTCCATATGGGGTCCTCTTAATTGGCCATGAACTGGTTTTAGACATGTCTTTTGTACTTAAATGGGTGATGAACTGGTTTTAGACATGTCTTTTGTACTTTAAAGAGTCAGATAGGTATTAAGATGCAATCTTCTGCCTCAGAATCTCGCTTGCTTCATCCTCCATAAATCTTGGGCGAGATTGCTGCCTGCTGTCTTTGCTTCCTCATTCTGACCATCTTTATGGCTACAGTCCACAGGTTGGGATAAACATGGTGTGTTATGCCATGCCTTTTGCCAGCCATTGGGTTTTGGAGTTTAGATCTGCTCCTGATCAGTCTTGTGTGCTCTGGGCTTGGAGCACAGGCTATCTGGTCTCGATCCAAGCACATTTCTCGGTATATACCAGTTGGTTACTGTTGATCATATTCCTGATTATAAATGTCAACTGTTCTTGTAACTATTCCTATACATTGGATTCTCGGTGTCTTCACGTGAGACCCTGCCATTCACACTTCATGCAGACAGCTCTTAAAAATTCCATTATAAATATCTTCCAAGACTGTCGCTTTTCCCTGGTCTAATAGCATATAAAAATTCAGTAAGAATTCACATTATAGAAAAATTTAATCCTAAATTATGAATTGCATTATGACGGAACAAAAAATGTAATAATGAATCACTTGAATTTGCTTATTATCTTAAAGCTTTCAGGCAATTGGTATAACTTATCATTCTAAATGTTTAGATTGTTACTGTGCATGTAGGAAATATTGATTATTGGCCTTTATGATGAACTTTTTATGTTCTTGGTTTATATATTCTTGAAGTTTGAAGAGATTCTTAACAAAGGTCTGCATGATTTTAAATACAAGTGTAATTTCATGTGCAGTCCTTTGTTTTTAGCCATAATGAGAAGTACGAACTGGAAATTCATTATATATTTTCTTTTAGGTAATAAAAAGGCAAGCTAAACTACCTTTATTTATGAAAAATACTTCAGGTGGTGGCCTTAGCCTATGTTGGGAATGCTCTGCAAGTGAGAGTTATGGGGCTGTTGTCTCTGCTCTGACATTAATGCACTTCAGATGATTCATTTTAAGGAAGTGTAAGACAGACCATCGCTTCTGTTCTCCTGAGCCCCCGTCAGTCCAATACCTGGAGTTAAGTTTTCCATTCCTTTTCAGACTGTGCCCACAGATATGAACACTGCAAGGTTCGTGGGAAATAGTGGCTAGTTGTTCACTGTGGAATGTGAATAGTCCTAATTCCAATAGAGACTGTATTTGACCTTATCGGTCATGAAAAATCTGTCAAAAACATTAGGAGAGTTAATGGGCAATTATTTAAATTAAAAAAAAAGTAAACGTTTGCCCTTGGCTTGCCTGATTTTTAGGAAATGCATTCAGAAGAATTAACCTCAGCTATAACACTCAGCAGATTTTTCCTGGGCTGTTGGGCAGTTTCTCTGACGTTGTTCCATTAAATTTTTAGCAAAATACTTTCAGAAAGTAAAATTCTATTGTTAGGATAATAAATCTGAAAATCAGCATGGAGTGTAATTTTTTAGTTTATGTAAAGACTGCATGGTTTTGTGCCTTTTCTGGCTTTTTTGTCTTTCTTGTAAGGCTTTTGTTATAATTTCTGCTTTGTGCCAGCTTTGAATAGTTTCTTAAGAACAGATTTCATGAAATCTCCTTGTGAGTAGGTCTCACTGAGCCTCTTCCAGAAGTTCTGTTGCGAGTATAAATTTTACTGCTTCAAACTGTGAGCTAAAAGCATCCTGCCAGTACTGTCATTTTGTACCCGACGACCAGTGTGGAGCTTAGATTATGTCTCAGCGTGTAATAGTTGCTGTGCTTATGAATAAAGGGTCGTCTTCATGAGCAGAAGATGAAAGAAGCCAACCATGCTGCTGCTGTGCAAATCTTTGAGAAAGTAAATACTTCCTTGCTCCCTATGAATGTGTTGGATCTGCATGGTCTCCATGTGGATGAAGCTGTGAATCACTTGTCCAGAGTGCTGCAGGAAAAAAGTGAAGGTAGGAATAAACAAGTACTTCCTGCCCCCTAAAAGTTATTCTCCTCATTTTCTGCTAAAAATATGTATGGGAATATAGAGAATTAATGTAATTTAATAACAAGTAAAAACAATTGGCTTTTGTGTTGTTTTATTTTATAAGTTCCCCCAGGGAATTGCTTTTCTTTGATGTGGCGATGATCCTTTCTGTTGTCTGTCTTGTCCCGTCCGTGTGTCCCTGTCCCGTCCCCCTGCTTCTTTGTACATCTTCCTTTTCCTTCTGTTTTACTTTTTTTTTTTTTAAATTGAAGGTTTGATCTATCCTTCCTGGCATTTTTAACAGAGGTGGCAATGCAAATGTTTGTGTCGTGTTTGCATTGCTTTGTCAGAGCTATGTTACTTAATCTTTAAAGAAAAATCATTATGTTGGAATTCTAACCACGATGATTACATTGTCTTCAGCTTTTACATGAGAGTGTGTGATTTGAGCTATCTTTCAGTAATTTCTGTGTCGATTTGTCAGCAAGATCTCTTGAGATTGGAATACTGCTGCTTCCATAAATGTCATTTTGTGCAGTTTTGCTTGAGGGCTTGTTTTTCCTCCCAGTAGAGTGTTCAAGTACTTTATGAGTGTTCTTGCTGTAAAAAGATACATTTTCTGCATTATTAGTTTAACCTGTAAATTTAAACACACTGGGAATGCTTTTATAAGAACAATTTCTTATGCAAGGTACCACTGCACAAACCCAATTTTTTGAAACAGCTACACCTTGCAGTAGAAACAGAAGTGCTCATTGGGGCCTTAATCCTTTTCTTTCAATATACCTCAGAGATAATTTAATTGCATTATCTTGTGCTATTCCTAAAAGGACATTCGTATACTTTAATGTGTAAACTAATGCTTTTTAGAGCTAATTTTGTGAGCTGCACTAGAATGATGGTACTGACTCGCTTTTCAGTCCATTCACCTAAATCTAAAAAAAATCTATTTCAGTGTGGGGAAAAGGGATCAATACCAGGCACTGAGCACTGGCAGAACTAACAGTAAACTAATATAAAACCTAAATAAAGTTAAGCAAGAGAGAGAGCCTAGTTGAGGAAAAATGTCATGTGAACTGATAATCTGGAACTGACAAATCTTAGCTTGTTGTGTGGATCCAGTTTAATTATATTTTTCGTCTTTTTCAAACTCTTCATCAATTTAGGTTGCTGTTACCTCTGGTAGAAGAGCAATTTCTTTTGTTATCGGGGCTAGATGCCCTAATAAAGCTCATGTGATGTGCTGATCTGTTGATTCGCGTGCTCCATCATAGCAGAAGTTAGTCAAAATAAGTTTGACTTAGATGTCAAAAACTGTGTGGTTTTGAATTTTCCTTCTTTTGCCTTTCTTTATCCAATAAAATATTATTTCTCTAGTCACGTTAATTTAAGATAAAATGTGAAACAATAGAGAAGTGTCACTTAAAAATCACACCCACTTCTTTTAATTTTGCAATTTTAATTTACATCACAGGATGGAAATTCCAAGCAAAGATGAAGAGATAGAAACAGCAAAGCTCTATGAAATTAGAAGGAATTTTTGATGATCTCAACATGCATACTGCAAGCAATCCAGATTTAAAAAAGCTTGCCTATGTTGGTTTTTTTCCCCCCGGAATATCTTTCTCAGAGCAGGGGAAAAATGGCTACGTTTATGTAAGAGATACTTAGCCAGCATGGGAAAGCGGAGTTGTAAGTCAGAAGTGAGAGTTTTCAGAAGAATGGATGGCAAGGTTATAGCTGAGCACCAGGTCTCTGCTGAGGGAAGATTTTAACCGTTACACTCCCTGCTGTTACAGAGTACCAGCAGAGCGGCGGCAAACCCTATCTCTGCGTTATCACGGGAAGAGGAAGCCATAGTCAGGGAGGAGTTGCTCGCATCAGGCCAGCAGCTATCAGATACCTCACAAGCCACAACTTCAGGTGAGTTTAGATTTTTGTTACTGATACGTTTTTTTTTTTTCTTAACCCACATTTAACTAACTGAAAATTGAAGTTAGTGTTCGAATACTGTTAAGCTACTAAACAGATGAAGGCAGGTCTGCTGGTTCATAAATCCAGTGCAATTGTGTGACACAAAACCGTCTTATACGGGGCACCGATTACATATTAGATCCTTTCCTCTGAGATAGGTGAAAACACCATGAATTAAACTTATCTAGCATAGTTTAATTACATATTTCCATTCAAGGTTGTTAGCTTTACTGCAAAAAGTTGTTAATCCTGCTTTTTATAGGTCTCCAATACCTGCTTTAGCGCTCAGCTTCTTATATGGGACAGCAATTTAGCAAGTCTGGGCTGGCATCAGTGTGTTTGCTGCTTTCTCTTTACAGGCGCCTATGAAAGTGACTGTGAGGGTGGGACTTGGAAATAGCAAAGACTTTCCTATTTCCTCCTTACTTTCTATGGAAGACAAGGGAGAAAATCTGTTTTGAAAAAAAGAGGGAATAAAAGGGGAGCAGGAAAAGAGGGACAGACTGAATATAACCAAGAATATCGGGCAGCATTTTTGTTTTTTTTTTAAAAAACTTCCTCTTAGTTCCTGCTGTTTCCAGCTCTTCACCTCTCCAGACCCTGTAAAATCCTCCTTCACTGTCACATCTAGAGGACACGATGCTGATTTCCTGACTCTCACAGGCACAGGCACTTGACTGAGTGCCTTATCGCTTTCCATATGTTTGATGAGGGCTGAAGGAGATGGCATTGCACGTAGCTTTCATGTTGAAGCTTCATCTTTTCTCGTTTCACAGGTTCACAGAAATAAAACCAGGCTGCCTGAAAGTCATGCTGAATTGAAGGGTTGTCGAGAAGAGCAGAGGAATATAGAGACTGAGATATCAGATTACAGCTAAAAACTTTTCAAACAACTGCAATAGTATTTTGTAATCTGTTTTAAAGGATGATATTTTATTAGAAATGGTCTCGATTTACAGCAAGTGGTTTTGTCAGTATGTTTCCAAGAAAAAGTTTTTTGTGGAATGGATCCTTTTTTGAACCTGCAAAAAGAAGACACAGCATTTGAAGTCTCAGAAATGCATATTAAGAATTCTGCTGAGCAGTATATGCTGTTTTAAAGGAAAGTTAAGGTACAATTTTTAAATATAACTGTCTTCTCAGCATACCCAGTATATGTCTTTTGACCCTCACACATTTTAACTGCTGTGGATTCTATGCTTCTAAAATGTAATACCTTGTGCAAAGTTATTTTGTGATTCAGAACTTTGTGCTAAACCCTTCAGAAGAGCACGGGGGAGGTAGGAACATGGCAACTATGGATATTTCAAATCCAGTTACAGCTGAGTGCTAAATATTTCCAGGTTTCTTCAAAAGTCTGACGCAGTCTTTTTTTAGTGATGGTGTTTGTGATGGGTTGACCAGTTCTATTATCGTTATTCTATCCTGAACTTCTCCTGATACCGATGGAAGTTGTATATAAAGGACTGTGCATTAAGACCAGCTGTGTGTTTGGTAATTCTGCAGACTTACTGTGATCTAGTAAAGTGAAAAATACAACGCTATAGTTCAATCTTTACTTACACATAGCTGATACTGTAATTTTGCAGGAAATGCCCGTACTTTTTTTCAACGCTTACTCGATGAAAAGTGTTTCTTTCTCTATGGCTTTTTAAATGGAGCAAAGTGAGTACTATTTCACTTTATAGGTGTCTGATAGTGATGTGTCTTCATTCTGTCTGTATTAAATTTGGTGATATTCTTGTAGAAAATAAGATTATCTGTGAGACATTTTAAATGTATTTTTAGCATCAGAGTGAATGCTAATACTACAGTAGTAATTGTCTAACTGGAAAGTCTGGAAGCGCAAAAGTTACTCTGGTGGTGGTGGTGGTGTTGCATCAGCATCTAAAAATATCTGTGTAAAAAACCAAAACAACAAAACCCCCCAAACAACCCCACCACCACCACCTCCCAGAAATATAAACATCTTTACTTTGGCAAGTATTTCCAGTAAGCTATCAGAACTTTTTTTTAATAGAAATATTTTCTGCAATGCATTACTACTTTTATTTACATCTTTGCTTCTTGAAAGGCATAAGAATTTTTGTTGTAAGGCTTTTTCAGAACAGATATCAGTTCTGTGTTAGGAATAATGTTAATAGGTTAAGGATTAATGGGAGGGGTTTTTCTTTCATTTTAAACCACTTTTGCAGTAAATTTTACCCAGGAATTACATGCACATAGAATTTGTGTATGAATCCTTATGTGTGTGCAAGTTCTGCCATTTGTGTGCATGGGTAGTTATAAGGAAGGAACTTCTGTGAGAAAAGCTGTGCACAGAAATAGGTTTCACTTGAAAATGTGTCTGTGTAAGTTGCTGACAAACTGAAAGACATGATGTCTCCTGAACATCCATATTTAGTGTAATATATACACAGTGAATGCAACGTACGGTAGACTTAAAAATGAGTTTGTCATGCTTCAACAGATACAGCAATCTTTTCCTGGTGATTTCAAGCGGAAGAATAGCTTGAACAATATTTAATCAAAAGGACTCTTACTGGAATAACAGACTGTCATAATAAGTTTTATATTTTTTTTTTTTGTGTGTGGGTACTTAGTTCATCTGAATTGTGTCTTTTTCTTTCTCCCTGGGCTGCTGTGGTAACCAGTGGGTGAAACACAAAAGATCTGTGCTCCCCAGACAGCACTAGCAGAGCCGTTCCTGCCACCGCGCGGTGTCCTGTGCAGTGAAGGCCATGCTCCATCCTCTGTGACAATGCCTGCCATAGACTGAGATGTTATTTAGGCACTTGGACTTGAGACCATCAGCTCTCCAGGGTGGCGGATGCTAGGGTTGTCTCAGCAGAGCTAGGATCTTTTGTTTGGACCAAGGAACTCCTTTCTGCTCCCGAACAGGTTTTCCTTAGTGCTGCTGTTTATAACCAGTGGAGGGGTAGCTTTTTAAAGCGTTGTCCCAGGTGGCTGAGTCGCCCAGCAAAGGTCCCGGTGTATGCTCAGAAGTGTTGCACGTTGAGCTGCTGGGTGGCCAAGTCCTACAGAGATGTGCTTGTAAACAGGGAAGCTTACGAGACTTCTGGTTGTTCTGGGAGGTGGCCTGATTCACTCAGCATGTTCACACCCTTCCCGGCATGGACGAAGAACACAGCTTAGATTTCAGTTCAAAAGACAAGCAGAAAAAGTTATGGTCTTGCCCCATCTGGTCATCATAATCTAGTTGTTGACAAGTTTTCCCTGGAGATGAAGAAACACAGCTTTTTTCCTTCTTCTGGCTTAGCAAGGGGGTGACGATTGCACTTGACTCAAATTTCCCCAAAAAATGCTCTGACCAGTGGGCTCAGGGGCCTCTTTCAAAATCACCACTGCAAGCTAGAAATGCAAGACCAAGGAGACAAAAGAGATGAAAGAATAAAAAGTACATAAACGGTCTCTGGAAAAGGTCTAGGACTTTTCAGAAAAGAAGCTGTTCCCGCCGAGCTTCTGTGTCCTTCCATCTTATTTTTTTTGTCTCTTAGTCCTGTTTGGACAATTGCATAAAAAAACCCTTTCAGGGCAAAACCTTGGCTCCACCCTTTACTAGGAGAGTTTTTTTTCCTTGGTCTGTCAAAGCCTGCAGAGGAGCACAGAGCTTAAGAGCAATACGGAGCACTTCTCTCCTCCCTCTTTCCATTGTCCCTTTGGGTACCTGTTGAGGTTCAGGAAGGTGCTCTGAGTACCCCGTCTGGTTATAGGTTGATCCTTCCCCTAGTGTCTGCTCTTTGGTTACAGGCTGAACTTAGGTGGAAGACAACCATTTAAAATCCCAACACAGGCAGAAACGGTCTTGCCTTTAGTGAAGTTAGTGACAGAGCCTCCATCAGCTTCAGCAGCTCGGGGTGAGGGGCTGTCATTGCAACTCAGAGAAAATATGATGAGCTCAGCCTTTTTCTTCTGCAGGAGCTTAAGCACGTGCTTAGAAGCCGTGCTGAGCTGGGTGCAGAATGGAGCAGAAAATCAGTGCACAGAGAGAAAGAAAGTAGACTTTTATTAGTAAGGGTCTCCATGCCTTCAGCTACTTGCCAAACGGTCCAGAAAAAAACCCACTGGACTTCTTGTATTTCTTTGATTGTTTTTATAATGTATAGTGGGATGAATTATATCAAATATAATTGTTTCAGAATGGTATTTCAAAGTAGGTTGCACCTTAGAATTTCCATCTTCTCTGATGTCTTTTGCAGTTACATCAGTGAGAATCCTGAGGTATCTTGTAAATTCTGTATCTTATATTTTTGATTAAAGTAGTGCTTAGCAGTATTGCCACCAGCACTCTGAAATAATGTGTGACTGTTAAAATACCTATTTTGTGTACTACTTTTTATTCTATTCTTCAACAGCATGTGGTTGTGATGACTGGTAGCTTTTAATATGTGACTTTTGCTTGCTTTTTTGCAAGACATTTTAACATTTAACCCAATTTTTGATTTAGGAATATTCTCTTTCTTTTTAATACAAAATGTAATGCTTGAGCAAGCATTGATGGATATTCTTACAGTAAAGACAAAAAACGGCCCAGAGGTGCAATGAAGAACGTTATTCACCTAAGTAATGTGGGTGTTTAAAAATATAGTTCTGCTGATTGTGAAAGTAGTAGGGCAAAAGTGATTTTTTTAAAAAAATATTTCAAGATACCTTGGTAATATTTTAATGACTTTGGCTTTTGCTTTCAATAGTACGTGGTACGGTTTTATTTAAACTTAATGTCTTTATAGGCCTGTTGAAGGACACCTCAGGCAAAGTTTAACTGGCATTTCTTTGTGGCTGTTGGAGACACGTTGTGACTTGGGGAATCCCCATTGAAGCAATGTCCAGGTGCTCTAGTCGTAACCTAGAACTTCACTAGAACATCTGGAACTATGACTGTTGTGAGTACGTGCAATGTCAGGGAGAATCTTTACATGCTTACCAGAGCATGCATTCTAGAAGGTTTAACTTGAGGAGGTGAAATGTAACCAAATAGTTACTTAATCTTTTCAGACAAGAGAATAGTTTCATTGCTGATAATGGCAAAGAAGGATTGTCATAAATGTAATAGGAGAAATTATACATAGACTTTACATTACTGCTTATGTCTTCAAGTGCAATTCACATTTCCAGTGTAACGTTGCCCTCTTCGCCGAGCTGAGAGGATGTGAACACTGGAACAGAGGAGTTCATTGACTTACCACAATTTCCAAGTATCATGTTCTCTTTTAAAAAAAACACCAACCAAACCACACACAAAACACAACCAAAGCCCAACTGTTCATGCTATTTCAGCTACATGAACTGTGCAGAGGATTAAGTGACTTTATGTGAATATGCATGTGAAAAGACCTCGTGTTGCAGCTACCAGTTGTAAAAGCTGTTAGGACCAGTACGTTGGAAGATATCAATGTCTATTTTTAAATTAAAATTTAAAAAATGATTTTTTATTTGTATAAAGTTGTAATTTTGCTGTTAACTATAACTTTCATTTTTTACTGAAATACAGTTTTGTAATTTGCATTTAAAATTTCTAATGTGAAAAGAAATTTACAAAATCTAGTTTAATAAAGGATTTTTGCCACAAGTATAGCCTTCTGTCTTTCCTTGGAAGACGGCATTTCAGCTTGTATCGGATTTTGTCAAATAGAAGTCCTGGAGTTCTGCATGAAAGCCACTTGCCTTGACTTGAGGATACCATCTGTAGGGAGACGAAGCAACCATCTGCAGGCGTAAAAAGGAACAGATTTGTGGCCTGATTTTAAGTGTTGTGAGTGGGAGCTGAATGCTCATGTTACGGAAAATAAGGGTCATCTTCTCAGATTTTTTTTTTTGGCCTGAGGTAGCTGAAGAGAAGCTGTTCAGGCCTGGCTTATTTTGTGTGTGAATGAGGGCAATGGTGTATGTCATGGGGAGGGGCAGGTGTGGCCACTGAGAAGATGAGAGGAGGTAGGGAGGTGATCTGGATAGACCTCGTTTAGCAAGACCCCTTAGGTCAGGGACAGGCTGGATCCCGAGGAAGTGCAATTGCTGTTTTGTGGATTCAGAGCTAGTCAGGCTGGCTCTTCCCAATATCTGCTCTGTGCAGATATTTCTGTGTTGTGTTCCTGGAAGCGTGGAAATACACCTGAGAGCAAAGTGCTGGCCAGAGTCCAGCCTGTTTTATTAGCTCAGGTTGAGGACAACTGGCTTTGACCTGAGTTAACTCCTGCAGAGTCATTCCTGTGACTTCATTGCCTCGCAGCTTGGATGGACTGCTGAAACAAGCCAGGTTTGTGCATTTGCTCAGCAAAGCCGAGGCTAATGAGGCTTTGGGAACACATGAAAGCTTGGCAGATGCTGGCTTAGATCCGATACGGCTGACTGTGAGCCACAGCTGCTCGACCACGGAATCGGTGAATGTCTGGTTGGTCGTGTGCCCCTTACTTGAAGGACTCCCTGCTCTGGCAGTGTGGCTCAAGGTCCAGCTTGGGGATTAGTCTCTAAAATTGTCACATTTTAAAAGGGGAGAGACTACTTCTGGACTTGCCTCCTCTCTGGAGGCAGGACGGCTGTTCCATGTGGAGGCCCAGCTTGACTTTTAACAGTCCATCCTGATTCACCAGCTTCTGTTTCAGTTCATGCCCTTCTTTCCTCTGTGAGCAAGGCTAGCGCTGAGCTCCTCTCTGCTCACAGCTGGGACTTTGCTCCTTGATGGCACTCTGGGGATTTTTGAGAGTCCTTCTCCCTGTTTAAGTATGAGAAGTGGAATATTTCAGTCTGCCCTTGCTTATGGAAATGATTTGAACTTTAAGGCTGAAAATTGAAATGTGGCAAAATAAAAATAGTGCTTGAGGCAAAGAGAAATTTTCGGCCCAGCTCATAGCAGTGTAATGAAATGTTGTGGCTGCTGGTGGAATGCATTGGGCAGCTCGACAATAGGTGGTGCCCTTGCTAATGGTATGGAGTGACGGTGGCAGCAGCTTTTACTGCTTGCCCTTGCCAGAGCTGTTGTTTCTCTCTATGATGTGCACTAAAGGATGTAACTGCACATCACGTGCTGCTCGTTTCTTCCTCAGAGGGAGAATACTGTATTCGGAGTATTGTTTTGGAGACTTTTTTTCTTTCTTCTTTTCAGATGGGTGGGGTAGAGTTTGTTTTTGTCCTGGTTTGAGGTAAAACAGAACCAACTTTCTGTTCAGTAATTTTACATCTTAGCTAGGCCTCTTCTAACTCTCTGAAATTAACAGCATATTGTGGAGAAAAGTGTTCATTCTCAGGGTGATAAGACCAATGTTTGTGGTTCATGCCAAGGAACGGTGTGCAGAGAGGCTCTTGCTTATACATATTGCTATAACAACCAAGGTCAGCTAATTTTGTTATTTGTCCCGTTGCAGGGTCGGAAACAGAAAAAGCATAGAAGGGTCCCACCTGTAGGGAGGAGCGGACAGGAGAGGTGACCCAAAACTGGCCAACAGGATATTCCATCCCATCTGCACCATGCTCAGTATAAAAGCTGAGAGATCAAAGGGTCAGCCCTCTTCCTTTAATGGCTGATGTCCGAAGAGGACCCTGTCTGTTCATCTGCCTTTGATCCCGATCCACATGTTCCTGACTCCAGAGCTGGAATCTGTTTCCTATCCATCGCTGAGTCCAGTCTGGAACTCCCTGGAACCTGCCAGTGATGTCATCCTGGGAGCCTGATACGGTTTTGTATCTATTTCATTATTTCCATTTTGATTTTAATAGTAATACTTCATTAAAGTATTTAGTTCGTTCTAAACTTGTAAATCTCCTTATCTGTTCCTCTTCTCTCTTCGGAGAGGGGGGGGGAAAGGGACATCTGTCATTCTGATTGGCCAATCTGGCCAAAACCACAACAGTTTTCAAAATACACTTGCTGCTCTGTGCTAAAGATGGGCAAGACAAGTTTGGTTTTGCAGTTAGATTTGAAGATGATAACTTTGGGGTTTCTCCTTTAGCTATTCTGTGTTGCCTGGGTGCTTGGACAAATCAGTCTGTTCAGAGACACAAAGACGTGCTGTTTGGTGAAATCTACGCTACTGTGAGTGTTGCCAGTGTCTTCTTGAGTCTTCTTAAAAACCATCATGGGGAAGGACCCTCGATGTTGCTTGATTTTCTGCATCAGTAGGTCTAGCTGAGCTAGCAAGGGCTTCTCATTAGTTGCCATCATTAATTCTGTGGGATAGATCAGAAGATAAAATTCCCTTTTCCCCCTTTTTCCTAGAGCTTGAGTGGCTTCTACGTGTCACGGAGCTGAGAGGTGCTGTCTTTTGTGGATTAGCTCAGAGAGTGTTTCCCCTAAACAGGACCTGTGTTTGTCCCAAATGACAGGAGCTTTGGAAGATCCAGGAATCTTTACCACCCCCTGGGCCAGTCTGCCCTGTGTCCCTGGGTGCTGGAGAGGTCTTGGGGGTCTGGAGCCTTTCTCTCCCACACCTCAATGGAAAATACATCGGGCAGATGGTGAGGGAACCTGCAGGGCATGGGGATACCCGGTAAGATGCAAGAATCTTGTGGGGAAGGAAGATCTGTGGAGGTATAGGGATGGGCCATATCTGAGGGAAAACTGCATTTTTTAGAAGACTCTAGTGTCTGAATTTGTGAAAATATTTACTTTATAGCCGGCTATGGTGTGTGGGTTTCAAGGTCTCAGTGTTTTTGAGCCTTGCCAGGTGCAGGGACAAGGAGGAGTGAGACCCGGGTGCTTGACCCAAGCTGCCAACAGGATTATTGCATACCATGAACGTCACATTCAATATAAATTAGAACGTTTGCTGTGTAGTTCTCTCTCTTCCTTGATGGCTGCAATCCTGAGAACTTCTTGCCATGGTGCTGGACCCCTGAACCCTTCCCTTCCTCCTGAAGCTGTAGCACTCACAGTGTCCTACATTTGCTGTCCCTGCTGGGAGTGCACAGCTTCCTGCTGGTAGAATGGGCTGAGTATAATCCTTGTAAATTTTGTGTTGGTATCAGGATCGATATTGGTTCTTTAGTACTATTAATGTTAATTATTTAGTCTTATTCTATTAAATCTGTTTATATTTCAACACTCAGGTTTCCTTGTTTTTTCTGATTCCCCTTCCCAGGTCAGGAGGAGTCATCGGGTGAGAGAATAATTGTCTAAATGACAAATTGTTGTTGGTTCTTCAAACGGTAACTGCTGGGTTTCCTCCAGCTCCAGCAGAGCAGTGCTGATGTATCCAAACCCGCATCTCAAAGCAGACCGTTGCTGGGATGCACCATTCTTGCTGAATTAAATGTAGTAGATAGGGCTCAACATCCTGTGACTTGTTTTGTACCATGTTCAGGTTTGGGGTTTTCTTTCAGCTTTATTTATGTAGCTGTTGTATTTTAAGAATGCTACAGATCTTTGTCTTGACTGAGACAAAAACTGTGCTGCAGACTTTGGGGGTGGGGAGGGCTGGCAGTTTTGGTAGCTTTTGGGCAAACAAATCGGAGTTTTGGCATCCATTCCACGATGGACATTTAGGCAATCCCTGCCACTTCAGGGTTTGAAAAAGGCAGCCATGTATCTATCCCCAGTGCCACCAGAGGTCCCCATGGCCTGAGACCCTTGTGCTGTGTGATCTTTAACTCAAGCTGCGGAAAGACAAAGGACTGAGGGGGGAGCACAGGATAAAAGCCACCATCTTGCTTTCCTCCTCCTTGTCCTAAGCTGTTTTGTGTCCTCTGCCATGGTGTTGGGTCTAAAACTAGATTTGTGTACTCCTTGTGAGTAGGGTACGTTTTTTCATATGCCTCAGGAGACATCTTACATGACTTGGGGAGTGCTAAAATAATAGTGCAAATATTAAATGATGATGCATTTCCTCTGTGTGGTCAGGATGTGATATCTGCGACTTTCTTTGGGCAGTAGGACACTGGAGTGTGGCAGTGCTGCTATGATGATTGCTCTTTCGACAAGCTTAATGATGGATCTTCATTATTTTTGTGTCATCCCGAGAAACAGGACCCTCCTCTTTCTTGCACATCCGTGGCTGGTCATACACACTGAACAGGAGAGCAAGCAATGGAAATCCTCTGCCTGCGCCATAAATTTAACCAATTTAGTCTGTAAATGGAGAAACGGTAGTCCTTTCAGGTTGGGCTGTGGGAGCTCTGCATAATGGTGTTTGCTCTGTCGGCTAACTCACAAAGCATCGCCTCGGATTCCCACCTCTAAGTGAAGGTAAAAGCAGTTTCCCTCACCTCTGTGTCCTTCTTGCCCTTCCAGATTAACCCCTTTTACTGTCTTGCAGTGCCATATAAGCAACCCTATGGGTGACTGGCAGCTTCAGTTTTTCAGCATTTACCAAAATAGCTGAATGAAATACCAATGTTTAGTGGCTATCATCTTGATGTACTGCAGAGAGAACAGAACATCCCGGGAGGGACGATGCACCCTGGCTGGCAGGGGGGCTTCCCCCAGAGAGGCCTTTAAGAGCAATTCAGGGCACCTGCCTCAGTCTCCTTCCTCTGGGGAGACGCCTCCATGTTCACGGACTAGAAACTGAAGAGGCTGTGCAGTAGGACCATCGCCATCTCCACATTCAGAATGAAAAACAGCTGCTGCCTCCATCTTGCTGATTTTTCCCAAGAGGAACTCCAGGATGGCTTCTGAGTTTGCTGGGGCAGGAGGCCTAGTCTGTGCAGGTATTTCTTTCCCTGACAAGGCTGATGAACAGACTGTGGAAATAAGGAGACAGGGCAGTGCTGTGGGGCGGGAAGGTGGAGCAGGGCCAGGGCAGGAGCAGCCCCGGGGGAGAAGGGGGAGAGGAGCACCCAGACCCATCCTGTTTGGCACGGGCGGGTGGCCTGGGGAAGCTGTGTGCTTGGCGTCCACGTTGCTGGTGGTTCCCCCCGTGCCCAAGTGCCAAGCTGCCCTCAGCTGCGGTTTCCTGGGCTGCCGGGGAGGCAGGGAAGGGGGAGCCCCGGGGCAGGATGGCCGCCTGGGCCTGGCCTGGGGCCATCTCGCAGCAGGGCTGGTGAGAAAAGCTGCTTCCTCTGGCACTTCCCTGCTGTGACAGAGCTCAGCTCTTCACCCTCCTGGGCAGGGTGAAAGGAGGAACCAGCGTTTCATCAGCAATTTTGGCCTCCTCAGTGTTCTCTCGCCTGGGCAGTGGCGCTGGGGAGGGCTGCCCTCAGCCTTGGGCAAGGCCCGGGGTGAGCTAGGGGAGCTGAGCTGGCCCTGAAGCCACGGCCGAGCCTTGGGTCGGGTGCCATTTCGCAGAGAACACCACCGCAGCCTCCTCCACGGCTTCAGCAAAGCCACTGGGATTAATTTTGCATTAAATCCAGATGGGTGAAGGAAGTGTGAGTATCCCCGGAGAGAGGGAAAATTGCAAAAGTCAGGCAATTTGCAGAAGCAGATGTTAGCTTGCACGCTATGCGTGTGGAAGTGTTTGCTGGCAGGAGAGGGCTGCCCCTCAGACCCCGGGGCTGCTGAGCGGCTTCCAGCCCCTGGCAGGGCTCTCCTCTGCCTGCTGTGTAGCCCTGGCCACCATCTGTCCCCCGGCCACAGGCAGGCTGCCTGCCCGGCCACTTTTGGCCTCTCCCTGCCGGCTCCAGGGCTGCGTGGCCACTCTGCCCCTCTGAGCTGCAAATATCTCCTTTGAGCTCCAGCAGAAAAACGACAGTGGGCAAACTGGCTGGATGGCCACACTCAAAGAGTTGCAGTCAACGGCTTGATGTCCAAGTGGCGAGCAGTGATGAGTGGTGTTCCTCAGGGGTTGGTACGGGGACTGTTTAGTATCTTTATTGGCAACGTGGACAGTGGGATTGAGTGTACTCTCAGCAAGTTTGCTGATGACACCAAATGTGTCAAACATGGTGCGGTCAAATGTGCTGGAGGGAGGGAATGCCATCCACGGGGACCTGGGCAGGCTTGAGAGGTGGGCCGGGGTGAACCTCGTGAAGTTCAACCAGACCAAGTGCAAGGTCCCGTAACTGGGTAATGGCAATCCCACGCACCAAATACAGGCTGGGGGGAGAATGGATTGACAGCAGCCCTGCGGAGAAGAACTTGGGGATGTTGGTGAATGAGGTCAATGAAAGCCAGCGATGTGAGGTCACAGCCCAGAAAGCCAACTGCATCCTGGGCTGCATCAAAAGAAATGTGGCCAGCAGGGCAAGGGAGGTGATTCCACTCCTCTACTACACTCTGGTGAGACCCCTCCTGGAGTACTGCATCAACCTCTGAGGCCCCCAACATAAGAAGGACATGGACTTCTTGGAGTGGGTCCAGGAGGACCACAAAGATGATCAGAGGGCTGGAGCACCTCTGCTGTGAAGACAGGCAGAGAGAGTTGGGATTGTTCAGCCTGGAGAAGAGAAGGCTCTGGGGAGACCTTATACCAGGCTTTCAGTACCTTAAGTGGCTACTGGAAAGCTGGGGAAGGACTCTTTATCAGGGAGTGTAACAATAGGACAAGGGGTAACGGTTTTAAACTGAAAGAGGGGAGATTTAGATTAGATATTAGGAAGAAATTGTTTACTGTGGGGGTGGTAAGACACTGGCACAGGTTGCCCAGAGAAACTGTGGCTGCCCCATCCCTGGAGGTGTTCAAGGCCAGGCTGGATGGGGCTTTGAGCAACCTGGTCTGGTGGGAGGTGTCCCTGCCCAGGGCAGGGGGGGTTGGAACTCGATGATCTTTAAGCTCTCTTCAAACTCTAACCACTCTATGAAACACAGAAGAAATCTTGTTCCCTCAATAGGGTGGATGGGTATTTTGGGAATTAGTACCTGATTTGCGGGAAGAAGGTTGAATTTGTTCTCAGTGGTGTGACGGCTTTTATGCTAGATTGTCTAAGAACAGGAGACAGGGGACTTAAGTAACCCTCAGAGCAGTTCCTAAACATGTTTCCCTTTCAAGAAAGGGGAAGTAGGTTTTCATATTGCCCTGGAGGAAAGCACTTCCCATGCATTGCCCTGACTGCCCATTCTGTGCTGGCGTCATGGAAGGGATTGTGCTAGGAAGTTAGCACACCCATGTCTGCTCATCAGATACCAAGAAAAAAGAAGCGTGTAAATGTTAGTTTTGTCACACAAGCCAATCTCAAGAGAAATATCCCAGGGAAAGAGCTAATCAGTAACCTGTACACAGCAGGAAAATATATGGAAGTAGTAAAAAGTAATTTTGTAGTTAAGACTGCAGAAGGTTGTGGTCTCAGAAAGTGGGGATATCTCTGCCTGCCTTGTCTGCACAAGTGTATGGGTTTAATGAATGGAACAGAGGTATACCAGTCTTGAAAAGAGGCTGGATAAATGTAGATGCCCACACCCGAATGTTAGTGCCAAAACCAAATGTGATCATCACCTGCATAACTCAGGGTTCTCTGTTTTGGGCCTGAGAGGTGTGTGCTGCTCAGGCTCAGACGTGCCCAGGTCTGAGTCGCTCAGTGCCTTGTGCCCATCTCAGCACTGTTTGCCCCCAGAGACTGGGTGGCTTGGGTCCAAATCCCCTGAAGCATGGGTAGCTGGAGGGCTGCTCTGTGGCCACCTGAAGTACAGGGCAAGCCTGTCATTGAGGGCAGCTCCATCTCTGCGTTGCAGAGCACACAGATCTGCTTTTGCAGGGCAGATGGAGGTGCTCCTTGGCCATCTCTACCTGCTAGGTATGCCAGCAGTATACCCAGGCTGTGGGTGCCCCACGCTGCCCCTCTGCCTCCTGCCAGGTGTGGGATGGCAACCAGCAAGAAAAGGTGGCTGGAGGTGGTACCTAGCTGGCATGGAGCCCATGAGCACAACACTGGGGACCTGCAGCTCTGGCTCCAACTCCCCGCTAGCAGCACACCACCTCTCCCTCTGCGCCAGAGCTGTGTCAGCTCCTTTGGTGTGGCTCAAGGAAGAGGCAATGGCAGAGGGGGTGGCATTTTGGGCGTGCATCTAGGCTTTTCTGTCAGGCATGCTCCAGCCTCAGTGTGCTGCAGGGCTTAGACTCACCCTCTGAAGACCTCTAGTCCTCCCGACATGATATATAAGGAACCTGCCTCATGCTAGGTTTTGGATTCTCTTTTATCATTGCGTGCTTCATTACAGTACCAAAACTGAGGGGTGTCTAACCGCTGTGTTTAGTTTGCTGAGGAACCAGAGCCTGAATTCATTGAGGCAAAGGAAAGAATAGTGTAAGAGTTTAACCAAAATCCATGTAGGAAGTGTCTGTGAAACTACGTTTTAATTTCCTCTTTCAGATTTATTTCTCTAACAATGAGTAATACTTCAGGAGTTGCTGTGCCTGGTCTCCTTTAAAGACTTTAGCAATGTTCTCTGCCATGCTGCAAGGAAGCCTCCTGTTCTCTGAGGCATCTATTCCTGGGAAGGGAGTGCTTTCACCTCCAGGTTGAGATGGGTCTGGGCAACCTGCCTGATTTCCTCTGTACTTCCCAGGAACCTGAGGCAAAACAAATAGCCACATTCCAGTTTTCCCAACACACAACTGGCATCTTGACCACATATATTTTTCCTCCCTTCCTTTGAAAATGTTAAGAAAAAAATTTAAAAATTAGGCTCTTTTTCAATCAGATAGGCACGCTTCTTGGGTGTTGCTTATATCTCTGGTGCAGTGCCCAGACATAAGCAACAATTAGCTTTATTTTGTATAATATAATGATCATCTAGGATGGAAGAAAGGCTTGAAGGGCTAAATACAATGGATATCAAGAGTATTATAGTTTACTTCCTGAGCATTGCACATACCATACTATTGGAGGCAGACCAAAACCAGACCTGAGCAAATCTGAGAACAAAAAGGCAATCAGGCAGGGGGGGACAGGAATAGCTTCCTTCCTTGATCTCAACCCCCTTCCTAACATCTGCAGCCTGCTGGTTTCTCCAAGTGAGACAGAAATCAGTGCATTAAGAGACAAATGTGACTTTTCATTATAAACTTTACATGACAAAACCTTGGATAGTGTTATTTTATATAATTGGTCATAAATCCTTAGTTACTTGAGGTTTGAGACTTTAATTTTTACTGTCAACTTACTTTTCAATGCAAAAATAATTTGCAACCCTCCACTGCACCCCCCTAAATATTTTCCACAACAAAGTGTTTGTTTCTGAAAGTCCCAGATAATGACTCATACTGAGTTTAAAAAAAAGGAGAAGCAAGGTATTTTAGAATTTATTAACAATGTTTTCTCACAGCCAGATGTTCCCCTTCACTGCACAGCATGAAGAGGTGAAAAAGAGCAGAAAAAACTGTAGTAAGAAAGACAAAAAAAAAGAGCAAGGATCAAAAGGATTGAGAGAAACTTGTCAGGCTGCAATATTACACCTAACTTTGGAATTGCCTGTGTGTTGTGCAGCGAGCGTGGAGCTGAGGGTCTCTTTGTGGAGTTCCAGGTCACTAGGAAGTCATGGAGCAAGTGCATGAAGCATGTGCATCCCTAAGAAAGGTCTCAAATTTTTGTTCACAAAACCCCAATAGAATGGAAGAAACAAAAATCAATCTGACATTCAGCTATTTTTAGTGAGTTATTGGGTCAAGATGCTCCAGGAAGCAGAGTTGAGGGAAATGGGTGGAAATCAAGACACGTTAGAACACGTTTCTAGAATACTACAGTCTTGTTTTTTCACTGAGCTCGTTTGATTCAAATGTTGTTTATGAAGTATTTTACAGATGGATGCGCTCTTTATCCAAAATGCAAACGGCTTAGCCAGATGGCCTCACATCTGGATTAGTCTGCAGCGCAAAACAGAAAAGAGCAGTTGCATTTTTAAGCAGCTGCTATCTGTAGCGAACCTAAAATGGGTGATGATCATCAAAGACATTTATATCAATATAGTTTGTGAATGGTATTTATTTCTCTAGTTCTGACAAGCCATCGCATTCTGGTGGAAACATTTCAGGGTGTTTGGGTGTCTGATTTTCTTTATCATGATCGCAATGGAAACTTATTGCCTGATTGCATGCACTGGTATTGGGAAACCCAAACCCGGTTAAAAACAGAATAGGTGTTTAATGAGAAAACTAAGTAACACAAGTTTTCACGTAAGCTGATAATGAGCTGAAGCCCCTTATCCAGAATCTCGTCTCTAACTAAAAGGAAGATTGAAGCTTTTAAGAAGACAGTATGGGACAGGAACACTCTCCCTGCAGTCTGATTGCCAAAGTGGACAACCTCTTGTGCTCACAGGTCCTGAAGTATAGACCATAGTCCTGACACTTGACGTCCTGAAACTATCATCAGAGCTTTGCTTTCAGTGCTGTGGTAGGAAAACTGGAAGCGATGAGAACCTGGCTAGCTTAGGTTGTCTCTGCTGGGAAAGGTGGGAGTCTCCGCGCCTGTGGTCCCTCCTCCTGCTCAGCCTCCTTGTGCTGGCAGAAGAGAGGACATGTATTCTAGTAAAATGGTACTTGTTAATCCTAACCAATGCTACTGGGGAATCCTCACTGAGTTACAACAAATCCCTATAAATCAATGGTGAATAAGCCCAAAAATACCTGCATTGGGTTTTGCACAAGATCAACTGGATAGGTATACTCTCTTTTGTTTTTTCTTTTTTTTTTTTTTTTTTTTTTTTTTTTTAAAGCCAGGGCCATTTTCCAGCTTGCATAAAAATTTCCCAAGTCTCGTTTGTGCTACTGGAGTGTGTCTCGCACGTAGCACTGGTGGGCAGTTGTTGATCTTCTCCTTTTCTCCTGGCAGGTACGGGAGCTGCTGGGCTGCACTAAGCCATTCACCGCTGTGGCAGAGAGGAGGCGGCCGTAGGAGCAGCAGAGCACCAAGAGAAAGCTTTCAGCAGCCTGGGGGTTTTGCCCTCCCCCATCTTCAAGGTTTTTACATCTGCTCCCATAGTCACCAAAGAGAGAAAGACATATACACCTCATATAGCAAGCCACAACAAAACCCACACAGGCAGCGCTGAGGAGCTCTCACCAGGAAGCTGACTTACCCTAAACCACGCCACTGTTTCTCGTCACACTACATCTGGGTCTGCTCTCACTGCTGCCTCCGGATGAGCTAGACCCAGATGCCAGGACTAATTTGGCCTGTACGAGCAGTGGTCTCTAGTTACTTCTTGAGGTTTGGTGGTGTTTTTTTTTTTTTTCTCTCAATAATATCACTGTTCTAATCTGCTAAAATAGAAGTCCATCTGAAAAAGCCAAGAGAACCGAACGCCGCTCTTCTATTTTTCTTCCTCTGTCTCGTCTAGAATAGTTGACTTCCGAAACGTTTGTTTCCAACAACCACCTTCAGCTTCCTGTGTCTGGTGAGTTCTTTGCGTTTCTTTTTTCAATTATTTTTTAAAATATCTTAATGTGAATTGGTATTCTGAATCAAATTCACTATCTTTAGTTTAAGTTTTATTAATAAGTTTGTGAAATGGATTCACATAATCGGTTTTACTTTTAATGCCATCTGTTAATTACTCACTATTGTGATACCCTGTTAAACAGTGGTCTAGTCCTGCCCCAGGTTGTGCATCTTCTGGATTTTCATTTGTTCCATAGTTTGTCTCCGCTTCAGCGTAAAAAGGCCTTGTATAAAAGTAGAAAAAGGGGTGTGATGGGCTGTGCCATGCCGGTATTTTCCATGTTAACTGATATAAGAAAAAAGAGAGAAAACAGAAATTACTCTAAAAACGGTGGGCTTGATTTTGATCCCCTTTGCTGTTGTATGAACTATGAACCCAGGAGAGATGGGCATGTGTAAACCTGCAATGCCTCAAAGGATGGCTTTCTTCCCCATTTGTGAAGTACGTCATGGTTATGAGAAACTGTTCTGCTTCATCTTAAACGTTCCCAAGCAAATTTACATGAAGATTTTATTGTGAGAATTTGAGAAAGTTGAAATTTAGGTTCTTAGGACTGTGAAGTTCTTAGGGAGTGAGATTCAAAGTATTTTAAATTTGTCACTGGCTATGGTTCTGGCGGCTGTCTGGCCCTGCTGTGTGTAACAAGCACCTCTGCCACCTTCTGAGATGGAAGTTTCCTTTGCCATCTAAATTGACTGAGCTGTAACTTTGCTTTCATCTCACCCCCACAACTTCTTCTCCTCTGCTTTCTGAGCCAACCGTGGCATGCTTGTGGTGTGGGATTCCCGTAGAGAGCAGTGTGTGTGTGTGTGTACATGTGTGCACATCTGTGCACACCCATTTCTAGATTCTGCTTACAAAACCTGCATCTTACGATGCTCTAGTGCTGGTGGGATGGTCTTGTCACATTGCCAATGAAAGGCAGTTAATCTAAAAGGTGAAAGAGGAGGAAGCACACAGAGGCCGGAACCATACCTCTGACACAGGTCCCTGCAAAAAAAATCTGAATGTGGCTTTAAGATTTTCAAACTTCTTCTTTCAGGCGTGTTTCCACCTTTGGATGGTGCAGGAGTGGGGCTGTGGCATCCGGAGGAGGCAAACTTTAACACAGGATTTATCCTGAAGAAAGTACTTACTGAGGAAAAAGGTAGGATGAATGAGGTTAGATAGCTGCTAGCAAGTAGATCTGTCGGCATTTTTTTGGTGTCGTACATGCCCGTCTGCTGTTGCTGTCAGAATAAGGAGGGATTGTGCATGGCATTGTGCTGCTTTGTATTTCACATTTCCAAAACCCACCATTTAGAATCTGTGGATGTTTATAAATGTTCCAGTAGAAAAGACCATACATGTATACTTACTTTGTTTTAGAACAGGATTTAACCTCATTTTTCTAAGACAGCTCTGAAGATGTATCACACAAGTGAAGTCAAATTTACCAGAAAAAAGTGTGTACAGACTTGATGTGAATACTGTGTTTGAGACTTGGGCTGTAACCACAGGGTAGAAAAGGCCCACGTGCACTTGCTTCCTGCTAAATTGCGAGAGTAGACCTTGGTGAGACAGAATACCAAGCTTTATATTCCCTATGCTACAAACCAGGAAAAATAGTAGTTTTGTATTTATAGAGAATCTGTGTTTTTGTAAGTATTCTCTACTTGCTATCTGAGTTCCAGAGAATAAAATTAAAATTTTAAAAATGGACTTGATTCCCATGTGTAACGAGGCACAAATTCATAGTCTGTTGGCATGGAAAAGTAGTTGTAAATTCCTGTCATTTAAAGCCATCGTAAGGGAATTTTACCATGCCAAAGCATTTTGACTATATCCAAAGACAGTCCCTATATCTACATGCAGCACAGGAAAACCAGGAAGTACGAGCTACACTTCGAGAAAGTTGCTAAAAATACTTTTCCAGCCTGGTGACCAGCTTTCTCAAGAAAATGTTTGTATGTAGAAGTTCAACCAATTGTGGCTCAGCTGCCGCATTGGGAGTGGGGATGAAATGAAAGCACTCTCCCTGCTCCATAAACCCAGCAACCGAGAGAGAGACTGGGGCGAAAGTCCCATCAGGCGGTCACAGCTGCCAGCGCCAGCGAGAGCAGGGAGGCAATCTCTTGTGCAGCGAGGGGCAAGCCGTATAGATCCTTAAAGATGTAAGTGGACGCTTTGCAGTATAGCCAGAGTGCACAGGAAATGAGCAGAAGTTGTGGTGGCAGCCTCGCAGGCTGCGCCTCTGGCCCGTCTTGTAGAGCAGCGGGGCTGCACCAGCGGAAGCTCCCGAGGAGCTTTGCTTGGTGACACCTTCCGATGACCAGCCAGGAGAATGCCCAGGCAGGGAGATGAAATTCTGCTGTTTCTCCTCTTCCTTTTGGGGTGGATAGGAGCAGCTGGGTTAGGAGCTCTAAATTAAAAGGATTTTCAATGAAAAACACCTCTTCTCTCTAAAGCACAACATTTTCCTTGTAAAATGTTGGTGGTATGATTCTGTAGTTTTCATTAAGAAACAGTTGAACATTACTGACTGCATTGTTCAAGTGGTTAATTCAATTTGGCATTGACCATACAAAGAAAAATTGCAGACCTTTTTTATAATGCTTTTGATTATGGTTTGAAAAGAAATAAAAGAAGTAACTTGCTTTTTTCAAAGACTTAATGTGACACTTAAGGCATCACGCTACACAGCTTAACATCATTTCCAAATTAAGTAGTCACTTTTTGGTCAGTGGTGTGTGGTTATATTAAATCAGCAGTTTTCAAATGTTTCCATGCTCTGCGTACAGCTTACAGCTGAAAAATGGGATAACCCCAGTGTGGTAATTAAGAAAGGAAGTTGGCTGCAGATGTCTGAAGCCCACTATCAAAGCATTACAGCTTTAAAATACTGGACAGGGTCACACAGGTAAAACAAAGCGATGTTTAGAACAAAATTTGTGGGCTGAAGAGCTCAGCATTAGCTCTTCTCCACAAAACTGAACACAGCTTCATATATGCTTAGCAGAATTTAGTTATGCTTCAATTCTTACGTCAGTGAAGAACTGGAAAACCTTCCTAATCCACCAAAAGCGTGGGTCTGCAGTGGCAGGGGAGATACTTGGAGCCAGCACAACCTCTGTAATGCAGCAGTGGGGGTAAGCACTGGAAGCCACGGGTACAGACCCTTGGTGTATTGGGTCTGAAACGAGCAGCTGCCAAAGCAGCAGGGAGCAGTCTTGCTGGCGGGCCACGTTCTGCAGGAGGCTGTGGCAGAGGGTGGCCATCACTGCTGGCACGGCAGCTGGAGCAGAGCTGGGAACACGCTCTGAACACTTGCTGCCTGCGCATGTTCCTCCCAGGGCAGGTGTGGGAGCATTTTCATGTGCCCGGGCCCACTCGTGGCTGTGCCCTGCGCTTGTTGCAGGTTCTCTGACCTTCCCCACCCTGCACAATCGCTTGCTGCCCTGTCTGCCCCGTATTTCTTTTGTGCAAGGAATTACATTGAGCCTTTGGTTACAGAAACCAAGGAGGGGTCTGAGTTCTTAAGGGATGAGGATGGGGCTGAGCTTGGCATGCTTGTCTTTACCTGTCGAAATGTACAAACCTGCTGGAAACCACACGTGGGTTCTGCTATGGTTTGGGGGTTTCCCCAACGGGGGTACGTGGTGATCTATTGCATAGGAAAGACCCAGCATGTGCCGGAAAGGGAACAAACACCTCTCCTGGCAGAAGGCGGCACAAAGGGCTGTGGTACCGTACTGTAACAAGCGTGAGCGCGGAGTGCCAGTCCTAATAGCTGACACTCGCTCGGTTGTTGTACCACCTGGTGATATCTCTTTTCCTCATGAGTGACAGTGAGTTGCCTCTGAAGGTTATCCTGGTTTATGTCAAACTACAGATAAGACTGGCTCTCCTAATATAAAAGCGTGAGACCAAGACCCCTACATAGCTAGGGGTCTGTTTTTGTCACCCCCTGTGCACACAGTCATTGAAAACTCTCACTCTCGCAACAAAACTGTTCTTTCCTTTTGTTGAGAGGCATGCAAATGGACACACAGTTTGCAGCTTGCCTTCTTTTTTCATTAAATGACTGTGCTTAAAAACTGGTAAAGACTTTAGAGTTCAAAGTTATTGAATTAATGACATAGTGAATTACCTACTGACTTCCTCTCATCGCAAAAATGTATTCTAAAGCATCTTAAAACCCTCTCCTGTAATTTCTTTTGTTTCCATCAATTCAAATGCAGGTTTTTAAATTCATGTGTTGTTTGGTGGAATTTTAATTCTGGATGAAAAGCCATTGGGTAAAATGTCTCTGAGTTTGAATCAAGTCCACCAGGATTCAAAAATAAAGCATGGGAAATGTTCTCATAATGTTCAAACATAGCTCTCCTAAAATAGCTCTCTTTTCATATGTGTGATCTTTTTCATGCAAAATATGTAAAAATCAAGAATATCAAGGAAAACTTTCTATGCTTCCCACTGAAAACCAGAAATTCTGCATTAAGATTTACCGTAGTGTGGGGATTTGCATGATCTTTTAACCAACTGAAAGCCAAATAGGTGTCAGCTTTAAGTATTTGAAATGGCTTCTCAAAATACTCAACTGAAGAATGAGTGAGAAGGATTTATGTATTATGTTTGGTGGTAAAGAGTAGAGGCTTTTATTTGCTTAACTTATTCCATATGAGCCAGTGATGTCTGCAGTATTATATGTTTTGTATGAAAGTGACAAGAGATTAAGGTTATACTGGGATTGGAGGAAAGTAAAGAAAAACAGGCCCTGAAATATATATTCTGCTCTGGCATATGGTTAGTGTAAGATATAAATCAATGTAAAATCTGAACTACCAGATAGAATTTATGCTAATTCCAGAAAAAAAAAAAAAGAAATCTTGACAGCGTGTTCATTTGAAATTGGACTTTAATCATAATTGTGCATAGGACGTAGGTAATTTGATGTAGGCAAGTAGGTGTGCCCATTTATTGTGTTTAATTTAATTTACTACAGTTAAGGAACTCTAGGGAGGCTACATAGTCGATACAAATATTTTCCTACCTGTCCTGTAATACATATTAACTCCTATTTTATCCTTGTACTGGGTATAATGCATGAATACTGAGTTGTGGGATAGATTGTGGAAGGCAACTCCTTTTTTAGTTTATAAAACAAATTACAAGATAAAGACCTTAAATCAACAAATGCAGCAAAAGATATGATAATTATAGGTTTTGTATTGCACCTTCTACTTGCAAACTGATTGAAATTGTTTCCAACCAAGCCCTCCAAATTTTTAACATTTTAATGTACATGCCTGCAGACACAAAATTTAAGAATGAGCTTAAAAAGACGACAGTTTCCCTCTGGCTGAAATCTGGACTATGATTTTAAGCTGTCTAATATATACAGACACAAGAAAAAGCTTTTTGTTGCTAACAATTCTAAAGGAAAAAGCTGAAATGATCAGTCAGTTTCTCAGTGTAATAAAATAGATACTCAACCAAATTATTGTTGCTTACTTTACTAGCTTTGCTCATTAACTTGAGAAGTTTAAGATTCATCACAGCAAAACTGAAGTAACATGCAATAAATATGCTTTCTTCCCAAAGAAAAAAAAATCAATGTTTTAGCAAGAAGTCATTATTCTGAATTGTTTGATCAACTGAAGCATCACTATTTGCTGTTCAAAACACCTATACATCTAGTACATTTTATTCTTATCAGAAAATATGCAAAAATCATCTTCCATCAAACATTGGATAATTCTGTTCTAACTAATATTTTCCTCCTCCACCTTTACCTCACCCTGAAATCAAACTCATGCAAATATATAACTTAATAAACATGGAGAACCTCCTTCTCCTCACCCTGAGGTTAGGGGCTGAAGATCTGGGCTTTAGAGTCTCCTTATTTTATTTTATAAAACCAGAGCAAAGTTAAATCTGAATAGATCTCTGAAAGTAACCTTGGAGATCTTGCGAGGGATCTGTGGGGGGCAGTGGAGAAATAGTAGGACAATTTTTTAAAGACTTTTAAACATCAATTAGGATGTTTCATCACCTGCATTATTCACCTATTAGCTATACTGTTAATATTGATAACTTGTTAGTGTTTAAGAGACCCAGTCAAGAAGAGGAGGTTACTGTGCAGACAAGGGAGAGAAGCACAAACACCCTGCAATCGGCCCTCTCCACTGCAGCGGGCTCTACACAGGCTCCCAAAGAAACAAAGCCCTTTTGCCAGTAAATGCAAGTGTGTATGTGGAGCTGCCAGGTTGTTAGTTTTAATGTTTTGCCAAGTTACGCATCTGTGGGATTTAATATAAATCCATCTCCTTAAAAAGAAATCATTGTAACGTACCGTAAAGATGTGCCTAAAAAATTTAACGGCTGCATACACAGTAGAAATGTTATTGTTTATAACGTGTGACTATGTAATTTATGTGTATGCGTAAGAGTTTTATCTATCAGTTACATACCTATGTAATTTCAAATCCAGATGTAGCACAGCAGTCATTTCTGCTCATGTGTATGCAAATACACATACGTACCTACATGTAGAAATAAAGTAATCTAAAGGCCGTGGTCATTTTGATAGTGCATCCATTCTTTGATGCAAAATATGTATGTAGGTTTTCAAATGATGGTAAGATATGCTACATTGAATACGCGTCTGTTTGGTGTAGCAATCTGTAGCAAAGTCTTCTGCTAATGAATGAATATCAGTGTATGTATATATACATGTCTATATATGTCTATAGACATACAAACACATGCATGTAGTTCTGGATATCATAAATTTCGTACATGGGTGTATACATTCATTATTGCAATAGTTATGTTTTGAAATGTACACTGATTTATTTTCAATATTTTTGAAATATTGAAATATATATATATATACACTTCATGCATCCAGTCTAGCAAATAATGCATAATTCTGCAAGAAATTACAAATGCTTATTTAAAAATAACACATATTATTTGTGTACGTGAGGGAAATTGATACTTCATGATGATTAAGCCTGTGTCTGCAGATGGTCAAAAAAGCCCCAAAAAGAAATAGGGAAAGGGCCAGGCTTTCTGGAAAGAGAACACAGCCATGGTTGGAGATTGTAAATAAAAGAGGATTTCGCATTTTATGAGCCAAAAATTTTTGAGGAGATTTTTAAGAGTTAAACCCATAAAAAGAAATCTACAAAAATATGTTGTAAGCGCCTTTTTGATTTGTCTCAAACTTCAAGAAAGGTAAACTGTGTTAAAAGAGGATGTGGCATGAAAAATTTGAAGTGGTTTGGGGCCCAAAGCTGCAAACATTTCCACATGTGAATAATTCTACACATAGAGTAGTCCCATTGAAGTCAATTATTTAAATATCATGCATTTTATAACATCAGTCCTTTAGTTTGGCTACAGTGCAGTTAGGCTTGGGTGGAAATTTGCTTTTTAGCTGTGAGTCCACTCTGATAGACAGAGTGACTTTTCATAGGTATGTGTGATAGTGCTATAGTCAGCGCGTGGCGTTTTATCCATGTTCATCTCCAAGCGTATCTGTATCCCCATCTGGACTCCAAAAAAAAGTAGTTCTATGTCAATGGTGAATATATATATACACACATATATATATGTATGTGTGTGTGTATGTACAAAAACAGAGACTATGAGGGAACGCAGACGGACAGATGGTTGGCGAACTTCTGTGCTCGAGCATACACACGTGTGACATTTGCACACCAGCTGCTCCATGAAAGGCTGTGTCTGTGATGAGATTCAAGAAGAATTGCTTCTCTGCCTAAGAGCAGAGAAGAAATATCATCGCAGGGAAGGGTGGGAAAGGAAGGTGGCATACCCACTGTCTCGCAGAAGGGAAACGCTCTGAGCTCAAAGGCACGCGCCATGCTTCGGGCACGACACGCCGCTGTGTTTCTCCTGACTTTGGAGGATATTGGATCAGACTGAGGATGGCACATGAGCTGGTCCTCTGTGAAGGGGTTGCTTTCCTACACTCAGTTTACCAAAATTTTGTTTTGGAGAGGATGCAACATTTATACTGAAAATGGGTCACTTTCGAAAAAGCCTTGTAGCGCCACAAATACCACATAGTCCATATTTTACCATGTCAGGCCATAAACTTGTACAGAAAAATGACTTCAGACTCATGGCTTGAATTTTGAAGCAGGCACTTAGCACTGCCAGGTCTCATTGATTTCAATTGAATTTAGGATCTTGGATCAATGCATGAGAGTCTTACAGACTTTTTGGTTAATTTTTGGAGTGGTTCTAATAATTTGTTTTCATGTTTAATTTGTAAGTAGCTGAATCAAGGTGTGATTAGTTACAGCTAAAGGGTTCTTGAAGATAAAATAAATATTTCTTTTGTCTAACTGGGTAATTAAAATGAGAGTTAAATAGTTTTTCTCAGTGACTGTAGTAAATTGAATAGATCTTTAGACATGTCATACCCATTGAATATATATATGCATTATAGGTATTATTATTAAAGTAATGAACTAGCAATTTTTAATTTAAAGTATCTCGTTATACAGCTTTATATGTATGAGCAGTGTGTAAGCATGTGTGTAAATACATACATTTTCTTATACAGAAAGCTTTCATCCCTTCACTAGTACTTAACATCTGATTTCATCTTCTAAACAACATTGGTCTGTATTTGTCACTATTTTATAGCAAGATTCCCCAGTCTCAGTATGAGGGAATTTCCTTTAAATCTGACTTGAGTTCCCTTGCTAATAAGAAGGTTGTCAAGATGACTGAATATTTGACCATAAATCCTTTTTATTCAGTTTCCGTTGCTAAAACTGCCAAAGAATGAAGCTGGGGTTTAAATTTTGAGGTGTTGTCTTGATCCAGAAGTGATTTTTTTGCAAAGGCTCCTAAGAAAGTGGTTGTCCATTTTCTTTAAATTTCATAAATTAGAAATTTAAAAATATTAATTTAGTTTCGTAATTTTTCAAAACAAAGCACTGAAATTTGAAAACAGGAACAGGATTTCAGTTTTGTGAATAAGAGGGTGAAAGAAAAATTTCTAAGTTGTTACGACTACGTTTTTTTTAATGCTGGAAGAAGATTGTTTTTGAGACGACGAGACATCCTGGCTTTGAAAATATGGGTTCATTGCACTTTGCTTGCTCTTCTAACTTTAGGAAGCCATTGCAGGCATGATTGTACGTAAGGATAAAATTTCTCTATAAAAGCTCTCATCTAAGCTTCTAGGCATCCCCTCAAGTCTTTAAAATATAAAAACACATTGAGAAGTAATCTGGCTATTAATCCACCAATATCATAACGATACCAGACAGCTGAAGCATTCTGCCAATTAAATAACCTGCCATCTTGCCCTTGGGCCAGAGAATAAAGATGGCCCCTGTGGTAGCCTGCTAGGAAGGTGAATGAGTTGAACACTGATTTTTTGGTGTAGTTCGGGGAGACGATGCAGCACCCTGGAAAGGTAGGGACTGTGAGCTGGTTCTTCACGGCAGTGGTACCACCACAGACTGCCCCTATGGACTGAAACGCTGTCTGAGGCAGCGGGAGGCTGTTTCCTAGGCTGGCGAGACCAGGGCCACTTAGTGCTATAGATCGAATTTGTCTTAAAATGAGTTTATAAACCAGGAGGCAGCTAACGCAAATGTCAGAGCATGAGCTTAATGAATGCGTGACAGGAAACTTCCCAGCAAGGGGCCATTGGCTTGCAGGCCAGCTGTGGTCTCCAGATGCACTACAGCTGATGTGCTCGTTTCCAGCAGCCCCGTGCTGTGGCAGCGAAGGCCCGTGCAGCTGTCTGGGGCTTTGTGTCTCAACGGCGCAAGTACAACTCAGCCACGGAGCTGAAAACAAGGCAGCACGACCTCGGCAACCTGTTGATCTAGCTGAGCATCCAGACTGGGTCCACAGTGGCCACGGTGTCTCCATTACGGGGGCAAATCTTTTCCTTGCTGCATCTTCTGGGTGCTGCCCCTGACCAGGCAACAACATCATCTGTCTTGATTTTCTGCCAGCCTTCCTCCTCCTCCTCTTCGCAGGAGCTGTTCTCAGGCCCCGTCCGTGTCCTGCCGTGCACCCGTGGAGGTGAAGGTGTAAAGCTGTGCGCTGTTCTGGTCAGCGAGGGTAGTCTCCATGTCTCCTTCGTCTCCTCGAGAGCCTCTATCTAAGAGATGCAGGGGGAGGATTTGTGTTTCTGCCGCGCAGTTAGCAGGAGCAGTGATTACAATCAACACGATAGAGAACAACTGGAGAGACTATTTTGCAGACCCCACCTCTGCGTGAGGACTGGTGGGACTTACAGGAGTGGTGTGGGCATGAAGACAACACGTGCATTCAAACATCACACAGCAAGCTGAAGTCTCTCCAGTGGTTTTCAACTTTTTTTTATTAGTATAAACCTTTTTATTTCCTCACAGTGTCAGGTCTCTTCAAGAGCTAGTGTACACAGTGCTCAAACTGAAAAATTAGCCTGCTCTTATCCTGATATCAACAGGAACTGCACTGAGATGTAATTGTGGTAGGGACCGGATATTGGCAATAATAGCATGTTAATTGCTCTAGCTCTCTGAAGTATTTTATGACTGCCTGATCTAAAAAGCCTGTTGTCTTGTTTGCGTTGTTTGTTTACTTATGAGCTAATTCCTTCCAAATCTCAGCCTACCCGAGGGTGCGCTATCAATACCATAGGCAGGTTTTGAAATGAGGAGTTCCTGACTCTTTTTATTTTCTCCTATCATAAGACCCTGTCCATCCCCTGCAGACATTTAGCCATAGCAAGCCGTGCTCACTATAGTAGGTGCAAGAGGCATTCCTGGCATAAATGAAAATTGGTTCAGTTGATAAACTTACCCGTTCTGATACAAGCATCCCTGCTTTCCTTCGTTGGTAGTATTGTTTCAACAAGTATTAGATCAGTTTTTCATGGGACGTATATTTATGAGTATCCTCCACCTGCAAAGACCTCGGTGCTGCTGTGCTCCTCTTCCCATCCCCTCGCCTTACGGGTTGATAACACTGCTCCCCTTCTCCTCACCGTGTTCAGCAGTGATCCAGTGTGAAGCATTTATTGCGTGAGATTGCTGAGGTGCCAGACAGGCAGCTCCTGGGGAGTGGCTGTGGTATGGCTTCTGGTGCTCATGTTGTTGAAGTCCGAAGGCTCCATAACCACAGACCAGTGCCAAGGTTCTGGATTCCAAAGACAGAGAAAAAAAAAACCAAGAAAGCAAAGAAAGTAAATGTTGCATTAGTTACATAAACAACATGACACAGTTGAAAAAAACCAGTGCCCTATCTAAAAATATGCAAGAACTCTATTTGAGGTTAATCTCAACATTTATAAAGGTCACTATTCAGAATGACTGCATCAGAATTAGACATGTAGTTTTATACTTAAGAATATTATAAAGCTCTCACCTTATTATTCAAATAAAGTCTTCTATTGTTATGAGAGATGAAAACATAAATGGAAGGAGTGTAAAAGAAGATACAGGTTTACATCTGGAATTCCAGATCCAAAATGGACTTGATAAAGTTAGTAAAATTTGGAAAACTAAATTGTCGGGAAAAAAAATAATCTGTCTGCTGCGTAGACTCAACCACCTGCGATCAGAAGATTTTGTGTAGTCTTTTAATTGGCATATCATGCTGTAGTATCGGACCAGGACCGTGGTGTATAGTATGAGAGAAAGGAACCAAAGCCTTTGCAAATATTTACACAACTGGTTGTATACTGAGGTGTAGAAGTGTCCAGTACTGACCTGTCCTTTGAAGGACATTGTTTTCTGTTGCTGTTTAGTCTAAAGATTTTTCCATTAATTGAGGTGAACTTGCGTAATTATTTTAATACACTAATACTGGCTCACTGAGGCTGTGCCAAGGACGGGCTGTGTACATAATTAAAAATATATTTTCAATATGCTCATATCTAATCCCGCCTATGTGTGCAGTTACATGAACTCCAAATTCCTGTGAACAAAAGCAAGGTCAGGACCACTGATGGCAGTCTGTCCACAGGACCAGAATGTGGAGCTTGTTACATACTCTTCGTTTTCACTCATCAATGAACTGTAGAACAGTATCATTTGCTTTGAAAACAGTTCCACACTGTTGTGGTGGAATATTTCAGCTTTTCCTAATGTCTGTGTCGACTAGAAATATTCACTAGTCCTTGATATCTTTTTCAGTCTTTAATAATTTATATAGTTTCTTTCAAAATAGCCAACATAATCAGACCCGGTGATCAACAAGCTGAGCACCAGAACAATTATGAAACATTTATGAAATAGTAAAAGCCATGGTTCGGACATCCTTATTTTTCCCCACATTCAAATATAGACAAAATAATGAGCCTGAAGGCATTAAGGACTACTTGCACCAAGGAAATGTTTATTCTGAAAAGGACACTTGGTAGATGCTAACTTTCTCCTGGGAGCCTGCAGCTTTGTCTGAATCACACTCTACTGCTTGTGGTGAATTGCGGTGCTTTCAAACTGTACCGCTGACACAATTTTGAAGTAGAACACCCCGAAGGAAAGATGATGATGCATTTAGGTAATTGGACTGTGCATCCTGCATATATTTTTTTAATTTTTCGTAGGCATGTTTTGTAAACGTCTTGTTTAATTCCCTTGAGAGCTTGTATGGGGAAGGGAGAAGGCGAGACAGTGGAGTTAGACCTACCGAATCTTTAAAAGCAAATTTCCAACGGCTGCCACCAAAACATAAATTCACGAAGCAGCTCGTTTCCCGGCAGCCAGGAATACCGTGAAGCAGCCTCGGCCTCCATCCCCTTTCCTAGAAGCCAGCTGAGGTGGCGAGAGCACGGCCGCGCTGGCAGACCAGGAAGCGCCGTCTGTTGCAACAACTCCTTTAGATACCGGTAACTGCAGTACGCGTGAGGACTGCCTCGCAGGCTTGGTGACACCTCTATAAAGCATCGTGCTCTGGCCAAGCTGCTGGCACATCTTCTGTCAGCCAGTGCGTGGGGTGGGAGAGATGCAGGTGTGCCGGCGGCGCGGGAGGAGGTAAGGCGCTGCCTCGCTACAAAATGAAAGCGGGGGAGTTGCCGGCAGTGCCTGTAAGATGCTCTCTCTAAGCTCGCCTAGCACTTTTCTCCTCTTTTCCTGTGTTTTTCCCCTTTGTGGAGTCAGCCAAAGCTTTTAGCGTACAAGAAATGTGGGTGAGGGGGGTGGTGGTGAGGATTAGGGTACTGAAACTGGAGAGCGCTATGGTAACGTAGAGTATACGCTTTCTGTGGCCATCATGAATTTCTGTGTAAATAACCCGAAGCCGTGACTTCTCTCTTCATATATGGAGACAGAAATATATTGTTTGTGTAACATACACAGGACATTTTCAAATTATGCAGTGATAGTTTTTTTGAATTACTTCTGTTGAGCAGAACTAATTTGCAGTTAGTGATTTTCATAGCATCTTGTGCGTTGCCCTGTGCGAGCAGTGAATCTTGCACACAGCTAGTGGGGAAGAGGCAAACGCCTTCAAAACAGGAAAATTTGACTGAATGCTGGCAGGAGCTCAAAAGCAATTACACACTCTGAAGAGGTACTCTCAGTTCAGTTTTACAACAGAGTAAATGTCAGGGCAGCTGTATCCCCTTCAATCGAAATTGTTTGACTGGGGCAAGCACTGGTGGTGCGGCTTTCTTTGGCTTGTGCTTCTTGCTTGTTGAAAGTGATTTCTGAAAAAATTTTGAACTTTTTTTTGGTATTTTTGCTGTGAATCCTTCATTGTTTTTGAGAACTGTTAAGGTTCATCTTGCTTGAAATTCGCACCTGAAGTTTTTTCTTCCTCATTGTCACAAGTGGTTCTGTGTTACTGTTCATTATAGAGTTGCTTAAATAGTCAAATTGCTTCGTGAAGGGTTTTTTTTTTTCCCTTTACCTCTAGAGAGCATGGGTACGTTTTCAAGGGAACTGAACAGATCGGTTAAGAGGGATCAGGATTCTGTCAGTCTTGGTGAAAGCCAGAGGCAGGAAATGTCTCACTAAAAGCAGGTTAATTGATTTTATTAGCTTTTTAGACAGTTGGAGGAAAAAAAGCAGTTGATGTCAGTGGGGAATGGGAGAGGTGATAGGGCTGTTAGCCCCCATGGAGCAGCAAGAAGGTTACTTACGTGAATAGCTGTTGCACACACAAGGAACAGCAAGGTTCAGCATCCTCGATGTGGGGTACTCCCCACGGCCGTCCAAAGACATGTCTAGGCATCTTTATCTTGATCAATAATGGTCTGTTCTCTGTGGGTTGTAAATGCTACATTTTATTTTTACTCTTCCAGAAGCATCATTTGACGCACTGAAGACTTTAAACCAACAGCACCAGAGAGCCGTGTGGGAGAAGAGGGGATTTTGAACTCAAGAGACACAATCAAGTCTTGAGATTTGGAGGGTTTCTTGCCAAATGGAAATTATCTAGAAAGCCTCTGGGACCACTGCATTTCTCCATCTCACTTCTTCTGTGTCAAGACAGTGCTTTTGGCCCTGGACAGTAATAAAATGCTGGATTCAATCAAGTGTGTCCTGGTGGGAGACTCCGCGGTGGGGAAGACTTCTCTCTTGGTACGCTTCACCTCTGAGACTTTTCCGGATGACTACAGACCCACCGTATATGAAAATACCGGAGTGGACGTCTTCATGGATGGTGTACAGATTAGCCTCGGTCTTTGGGACACATCTGGCAGCGATGCCTTCAAAGGCATTCGCCCCCTCTCATACCAACAGGCAGACGTGGTATTAATGTGCTACTCGGTGGCAAACCACAATTCCTTTCTAAACCTGAGGAACAAATGGATCGGTGAGATTCGCAGCCATTTGCCCCGCATCCCCATTTTGGTAGTGGCTACTCAGACTGACCAGCGCGACACGGGGCCCTACCGTTCCTCCTGCATCAGCCCGGTAGATGGGAAGCGGCTCGCCCAGGACGTGCGAGCCAAAGGCTACTTGGAGTGCTCTGCCCTCAGCAACCGAGGGGTGCAGCAGGTGTTTGAGTACGCCGTGCGGACAGCGGTCAATCAAGCCAAAAAGCAGAACAGGCGGAAGCTCTTCTCCATGAACGAGTGCAAGATCTTTTGAGGACCGTCAGCAGTGGCTTTGCCTGCGTTCATTATTTCTGTCTTCACACAAAGATACTGTGGCAGAGAGGACGGGAGGTGAATCAAAGGAGGACTCCCGGCAGGACCACAGTGCAGGTGCCCCTAGTGAGACAGCTGTGCACTCTATCTGATCTGCTCCCCCGGCACACATGGGCACTATCTTTAAAAATGAAAGGTGCGGGTACATACCCTTATTCACAAACCCGTGGTTGGACTTTGCTAGCCTGGGCTGGAGCAGGCCTGTTCTGGAGATCTGCAGATAATAGCTGTGCTGATTTTGTTGTTACTGTTGATGATGTTCCTCAGTTGTTGGTTTGTCTGCACTTATTTAATAACAAACTTCTGCCTGGACCGACCCCCCACCTCTTGACGTGTCTGTCCATGTGAAGTTGTTTTTTTTTACTTTAAGAACTTTGTGTATACAGTCTGACCACTGTGTATTCTATTTAAAAGACTCTCGTATACATTGTTGTAAAATCCTAACAGTTTGGTTTCATTTTTTGGAGATTCTTCTTTTAGCTAACCACGGAAACAAATTGTCCTATCCATACAATAAATGGCCTGCAGGCAAGCCCAGCACTTCTTAGACATGCCCGAGTCACCACGTAACAGTAATCAAGTCCAGTACGTCCAGCATAGGAGTGATCAAAACTTAGTGACAGTTGACATCTGTCCTGCGGCTCTGTGAGATTTGTTACCTTAGTCTTGTTCCTCAGTGATGTGGTCAAACATGGGACAAACCAAGAGGAAATCAACCTGATTCTTCCTAGACCTCACCTGGTTACAACCCCAGAGAGGCTGGCTTAAACATATGGTTGGATGAATACGTGCAGTCATCACCTCTGTTGTCCCTGCCGTAATTCTGGAGGCAAAAGATTTCAGTCTCCAGGGATGGAGGGTATTTTTTCACGAGCACTAAAATTCTCACAGATTTTTAGCACACTTCTTTTCAAAAAAGTGATTTTAGTGAAACCAGTCACCTACTATAGTAAAAAATTAAGTACACGGCAATGTTGAATGTGCATGTTTGGGATGGCTAGATGACATTTTTTTTTGAGTTTGCATACTGAATATAACTGCCTGGGTTGTATCAAAATAAGACTGAGACAGGGCTTGCATCCTGGGGAGCCTGGCAATTCTAAGAGTCAAATCCTGACGTACCTACTCGGGCCAATTTACCCTCCTGCACAGAAAGGTAGGCTGAGGAGGTGGAAACTCCAGGTGTGTAAGAGAACTCTGCTGGGAGACATAGTGGGGTTAACACGCACTGCTGTATGTTGCTACCAAATTGTGGTGTTCCCCTGCTCCTCAGGTTATCTGTGCCCTCTGCCCAGCACCGTCTCAGATCTTGCAGATCTGTCTCATCGCAAGGTTTCTGCTGCCCATAGAGGAAATCCCAGGGGGATTTCTTAGTGCAGCAAGATTTTCATTCTCCTTTTCCCTGTCTTTCAGCTAGCTCAGAACTGACTTTTGACGGGCTCATAGCATGGTGCCATAAAAGATGACACATAGCACAGTAGGATGATTCTCTCTCTGCATGGTTCCCGAGAGAATGACCTGTGTCTGGTTTGACGGAGCCCTGACTCATTTGTTTCAACAGGATACAGCAACTTGTCTGATTCAAGTCCAAGGTGGCACTTCAAGAGTTACCCTACTAAGCAAGTGAGCTATAGGTCAGATCTTGCCTATCTATAGTTTATCCCTGAAAGACTGGTTGGGTGCTGTTCTCCATACTCTGTTCTAGCTGTGAGCTTCTCTATGAAGAGTCATTCCAAATTAAATAATTCCCCTCCTTTGAATCCCAGAGATGAGCTCGCTTGTGATGTAGGTGAGCAAGTTTTTGCATTGCAAGCACCTTGAATAGGTTCATGGGACACTTGATGTTGTGATCGTCCCGCGAGCTCCCAGGCTGGTGAATATTTACCACTTTATCAACCTGGCTGTAAGGGAGGCTTCTGGTGATACAAAGAGACTGGTCTCATGTGAGGTTTCATATCAGCTTTAAATCTTTACAAGCTTCTGCACGCGGGTGTGCAAGATGAGGGCTCCCATCACCGCCCATCTTCTCTGTACCCTTCTCTTTCCTACTTATCTTTCTCTCTAGGTGTTGATTGCAAATCCTTTGCCCTCCGAAACACTAAAACTGACAGATTTGTAGAAGAACCTGAATGGCATGGTACTTACGCAGAGTTACACAATTGGCTAGGTATTCGCAGTCCTCAGTCAAAAACCTTTTGGCTTTTGGAAGAAATATGTTTATACATCCCAACTCCTGCAGTGCCTCTTCACTGAAAGTTATGGTTTTTTGTAACCCTAATTTAAAAGTAGCCATTGTTACTGTTTGAACATTAAAGATCGTATGCAAAATGTCATGTTGTGAATCTTCAAATCTGTTACAATTGTGGACATTTTTGTTCTGGTCCTCACTCCACTAATGGATTTAATACCTGGTTTCAATTTTTTTTTGAGACATATTTTTGCCAGCATGTTCTATTAAATGGCCTTTTTTCTCTGTGGGTTAAGCTTTGTTTACAACATTTCACACTGCTGTTTTTACACGTTGAAGAGCAGCAACTGCTAGGCCAGGATGATTGATGTGGTACCTGCTGCGGGATGCTGGTATTCAGGGACCAGATGGCTCCAGAGAGTTGTTGTATCAGACAAAGCCAGAGGAAGATGTGCTCCAGAATCACACCGTAACTGAGAATCCCATCTCAGCTGTATTTGTTTCACAGGAATTGTCACAGTGTGTTACAAAACGAAGAATTCAAGGTTTGCTTGCAATTCGGTGAAGCAAAGTGACTTCCCTGAGATGCCTGAAGTGATGTTACAGGATGGACCGGGAATTCGGGGGTGGCTTGATGTACTCTTGAGTGCTTCTAGAGCCAGTGCAAGGTGTGAGGCCACTGAAAGCAGACTGATCTTTAAAATCAAATTGGAGAGAGTACAAAGTAACCAGGGGGTTTTGGTTTGGTGCTATGTAAAAAAACCAAAACAGTTCCAATTTTCACAGCCTGGTTATTTTCAGACTCTCAAAGCTAAAAGGCACTTTTCAGCGGGAACAAACTGTGAAGGACGTTATTTTAGCGTCTGTAATTACGCAGCTTTCCCTGAGTTATAAAACTGATGTGCTCAAACAGTGTGACAGCTCAAATGCGTGATATCTGGTCATACCAGAACTCGGCCGAAGGTTCGGGCAAATGGCTGATGGCGGTGGGGCTTGCACAGCGGCGGCCACCAACGCCGAGGGGCCTGCCGAGGTCTCCCGAGAAACCCTGCCAGGCTGGTGTTATTTGGGCAACGGGGTCACTGGGTACAGCTCGGTGGTAAAAACCTGGCTCTGATATTCAAAATACATTCAAACGACAGCCGGGCACACACGTGGAGTTTCAACTTCTTTTGCTCTGAAAAACAGCAGGTTGGGGGAGGCCGAGACAAGGAGCTCGGCCGGGTCGAGCCGTTCAGCTGAGGAAAGAGACCGTGCCCAAACGTTCCCTTTCTGTCTTCTCAAACTGACCCCCTTTCAGTTTGTTAATCTGTTGCTAATTTTGCTTTCACTTGCTATTAAAATCGCTTAAAAGTTAAAAGAAAAAAAAAAGACAGAGAAAATACTTGGAACTTAAAATGAGAACAGCAATAGCACTGTTATTTTTGTCAGCGTCTGACTTCTCATTTTGATAGAAAAAGTCGCTTTGGATCACTAATTTTTTTACTGAATTCTGCAAGTCAGATAAAATGTTGAATAGATATGCAATTCTGATTAAAACCGGAAACTATTATTTTAGCAGGAAAAAAGGAAAGAATTATTTTCCTTTAGTAATTATCAAAATGTGGTGAGCAAACATTACACTATTTTAAACACAGATTTCCCAGTCTTTTTATACTTACTTTATCTGAAGCATAAATATTTTCAATAAATAATATAAATATTTTCTAAGAATAAATAATAAAAATACGTTTCAGATCTCCCCCCCCTTTGATTTTTCATATGGGAAATTATTCAGCCTTGTTAGATATAATTGATACTGTTTTGCCTGATATTTGCAACTAACAGTTGGCAAATGTCTATGCAATTTTTGTAGGTACTTTGCAATTGCTAAAGTGGTTGAACACGTACTAGGTGATGCTTGCCTTGATAAAGAAAATGCGTTTAAAACAGTTTTTTTATACATGGCACCACTATGAAATAAATCACCACGGGGATCAGTCACGGAGAAAAAGCAGTGTCAGCACTCTGACATCTCAGCCTTTCCTGAGCCTTTCCTATTGCATTCAAGTGAATGCAGCCATTAAAATAATTTCATATAAATGGGGCAATTCATGTCTCTTAGCACTTTCTCCTACTGCCTCTGCTACGCGGGGCTCAGGTTAATATACAAAGAATAAAAAGCCTCATTTCAGAACATCAGAACGGCTTCTCTGCTCTTGCCTTTGTGAGCAAGTTAACTACCTTGACTTAATTAAAAGTCCGTTCAGCTGCTGAAAAAAGCCAGATACGAGCACAATCGGGTTAGCCAAAGTCCCTTGTTAGAAAAGCTCTGAAACGACGGCAATGAACTTTTGTCTCTGGCTGTGAGGAAGCAGATTTTGTGTCTCGGAGGTTTGCTTTGCAGCTGTAAGCGCAAAAAATCCTGAGCATTTATTTATTAGTGTGTGCCTGCCCCAGCTGCCCTGCGCACCCCTCACCTCTGAGCGGCCACTGGGGAAACAAAATTTGGGGAGAAAACAACCTTTGTGCATGTCTAGATGTTTAAAGTGCTGTAACTGCTTAACTGTAGCTATGATGGCCTTTCCCCTGCCTTGGACCTCTCTCTCCATCGTGGTGCCACCAGGCAGCCGCTGTGTGCCAGCACAGTCCGTGTTCCTCGGGAGGCAGGAGGAGAGCGTGGCCACCAGGCAGGAGAGATGCTCCTCGGGGCTCCCCTTACCAGGCATCACAGACAATCGTCCTGCTCTGCAAACAGAGCTGGCCCTGCCTCCGTCAGACCTCTGTCCCCTATGGCAGCACGGGCTGGAGGGCACGTCTCAGCCCTGCTGGCCTCCAGCTGCTGCATTTTTGGGGTGGAGGATCTCAAAGCGCCAAACCCAACCCCGTGGCATATCCCTTCCCCAGCACCGGGAGCCGGCCTCCAGCCCTGCACCAGCCGTGAATTTGTTATTAGCAGAGAAAATAATAGCTGCTGCTGCTGCTGCTGCCTTTCGGGTTGCGAAGAAGAAGTGAATGAGTGACTTCCCTTCTCGGGTCCTTCACAACTGCCCGACACAGGGCTGGCCAGGGGGGATTTCTGCCATGACTCCTCTCACCTTGGGCAGCCGTGGGTATGATTCATGCCGGGGCGGAGCAGAAGGGCACCGGCCTGTGTGGGGCGGGTGGTTGTTTCTGTCCCTGGAAAAGAGGAAGGAAACGACGACCGATGCCTCCGCACGGCGTGAGGTGTTGGCTCGCCCGCGTCGGCAGCGTTTCCAAGAAGCCTCCGGTGAGTGCCAGCTCCTGTGGGTGCCCCAGCAGCTCCTGGGCGCGCCTTGGAGGACCATGACCAGCTAGCCTCTTGTGCCAAGACCCAGGCGTCTCCTCCACCCCCTGGGCTGCCTTCCTTGAAGTCTTCATCGCTGGTCAGGTACCACAAAAAGGGTGAGATTTTCAAAAGAGCAGGCTCTGCTTTGAAAATCAAGATCCTTTGCAAATGCCAACTGCCCCAGAGGTGGTAGAACGTGCCTGCTAGCCACAGGCAGGGCCATGGTGGCCAAAGGCATACAGCCAGCCCCAGGGTGAGGGCAGAGAGCCAAGACTGATGCTCCCTAACTTGGTAGATGAGTTAACTATATAGAAGCAGCTGGAGGGAGATTGTATGTCTTATATGCCAAATCTCTGGTAACACATAAGCAACTGCTGAATTTTCTCTTTCTCAGAAAACTCTGTTCTTTTTATACATAAAATTCCAAGTGACTTTCTGGCTATTATCTTGACTAGACACTTTCATTTATCTGCCACCGTGACACCAAATCTGCTGCTTAAAAGCCAGTGTCGGCGCCATCCTGCTGTGAACAACACAGTGTTCAACACAGCACTCACCTGAGTACTGCTTAAAGGATTTCATAAGACTTCTAATGGGTCTTGGGCATTAAAATATATACATATACTTTTAAATTATTATGTGAGATGTGGAATTTTGGCTGATGTCTGATCTGTCATGGAGTTATGAACCAACTAAACCAGAGGTGCAGCCTTGGCTCATGATTAGGGCATTGGCTTAGACAATAAATGCTGCTGTTTATTCTCTGTCTCATCACGCAGAGCTTGCCAAAGCCAGGTCAGGTCAATGGCAAGCTTTTAAATTTAGGATCACAGAATCATTTCAGTTGGAAGAGACCTTTGAGATCATCAAGTCCATGGATTTATCTTGCTTTCTGTGGCTGGCTGGTGAACGGCAGGAGGATGAACTGCAGACATGAAACATTGCTGCACATACAGCTCAGCTGTGCCTGGCCCTGCTGCCGCAGCTGGGTGACACCAGACAAGCCACAGCTCCATCTGCCCCCCCATGTAAAATGAGGAGATGGCAGGAACCTTTTTTTTTAAAGTACTTTTGGATCTATCATGAGTGATCTTGGTAATGGTGGATTCTTCTGACTTTGCCAGGTCCTAGTTCCCCTTCCGAGAAATGTTTCTGCTCGTGGGTTTGACCTGCAGAATTTGCTCCGAATGGATTTGTAACCCAACTTTATGGGATTGGGGCTTTCCAGCATTTCAGTTCATTAAAGACATAGGGAGTAGATAAGCATAAGGGACAGAAAGAGAAGGGACAATATATAACGATGCATTAATTACTGTTTGAACAGATCGTAATCACAACTATCAACATAGCACCCTTTTTAATTGTACAAAACATGGGTAGGGGCTGAGCCAACACCCGATTCATCAGTGACATGTTTAGAAATCAAACTTAAAAATCAATTTAGAAATCCCTGAGTGCTGGGAGGGTCTTTGCACCCTTAGGATTTCATCCTTCCATGATAAAATACTGAGGACAAATTACTGATGTTCCCCAAATTGTTCCTTTGTGATGGGAAAGCTTTTTTTTTTTTTTCCTTCTGCAGTGGGAACAGGCAGACCTGCCCTTATGGAGTCTCAGGCTCCCGATGCAGTACCAGACATAACCCAAGGGGATTAAACCAAGGAGAAGCTTCTGACTCTGCTCCACATCTTCCACAACTTTCCACCTGCTGCCAAGAAAACTGATTCACTGCCCTTGCTCTGGACCATCTTCAAGATTTTTTTTGCTCTAATGTGCAGGGCCACAGCTTTGCTATTTTTCCCTGACTACCCAGAGGCATTTAAAGAAAATGAGGCATCTTTACGAAAGAAATTCCCCTCCTGCTTTCATAGCCGACACGTGCTTTTGACCCCCACTGCAGGGATGTCACAATGTAACTTACAATTTTCAGATGAAAGAAATCCTACGAGCCTTGCCTAGCAAAAAGAAGATTAGTTGGGAAGCAGCTGCTTTCTCCCCCCCTGAGAAAAGCCAGTTCTGATGGAGTCGATCTTCACAATAGGTGTCAGCCAACGCCGGTGGAGTTAACTCCCTGTGAAACCGCGCGGCAGAGACTGGGGGGCTATCACCGCGTGGCGTGTCAAATTCATGAGTGATGTGGCTTTGAGCAGAGGCTGCAAATAGCATACGAAACCAGAGACGGGTTCTGGAAAGATCTAAGGCAGAAGTGGTTGGTTAACTGGGTTCCTGAAAAAAAGACTGAGTTCTAATTGGGATTTGGGGCAAATCGCTCAGGGATGCTATTGAACTATCCAGAATTAACAGGGTATTTGCCCAGCAAAGGAGCTTAGATGTCTGCAGGGTGGTGCTCTGACGCTGTGCATGTGACAGAAGAACGAAAACAGTGGGAAAACTGAAACCCGAGGCAGGGTGGCACAAAAAAATTCTGCCTTTAACTGCACAAAATCATTCTGCCGAGCTGTGTGTGCTGTGACCGACAAGAGAAGCTGCAGGGGTGCCAGGAATGGGGAGCGAGACGCAGGAGCAGCAGCAGACCCCATCATGTCACAGGGGTCTGCAAGCACCAGGAGAAGACATTCAGGGCAGGGAGAGGAGACAAAAGCCTGGGGGCTCAGAAGTGCTCTTCACAAGAGCAGCGGACAAAGCTGCAGCAGCAGGAGACGGGCAGAGTCAGCAGGAATGTGCACGGGAATTACATTCATTTCTGGACAGGGCAGAGGTAGGTAACTGTGGTGCTAAGAGACAGGTGTGCAACACTTAAGAAAATCCCTGGGCTGTGGAAAAAAAAGCTGTGCCAGGGCCTCTGAGGACTTGCAGGTATATGAAAAGACAGGGAAATAAAAGCCTTTGATTGGACCTGGGACTCCCAAAGCTGCTACCGCTTTGTGAAGGTGACGCTGTGCTTTTCTGGTGGGAAGCATGGACAATGGGGACTCTGAAGCGCAGTCCCGTGCTGGTTTTGTCCTGGCAGGTACATATTACAGAGAAACGAGACACGCTTTCTCTGAAGCCTGGAGGGAAGGAGGTGATGAATCAGCCATTTTGCTGAGAAGGTCTCCGAAAGGCAGCAGCCTGAGAAAGCTGAGCCACAACCGAAATGAAAGAGAGGAGCCACGTTGATATCTGGGGTGCAGCGATGGGTCCACAGGGCCACGCGGACATCCTGGGGGCTCTGGCAGGGCCATGTGTGACAACAAGGCAGAATCAAACTCTTACCATCCCTTGGCTTGGCTGGGATGGGGATGAGAGATGCAGGAGGGACATCCGTAGCCCACGTGGGCAGCAGCATGCAGAGGTGCCTGAGCTAAAGCCACTAGTCCCCGAGGTGGGAAGTGTGTGCCTGTGTTGATGTGGCTCTAAGAGATGGCTTCACAACAACGCCGACTTTGACCTGGGTTTAAGAGGGTGCAGTGGGCTTCAGGACTGGGCTGCAAGACACTGAGAGTGGTCGGAGCACCAGAATTTGCAAGATCAGCTTGCCAGGACAATACGGCAATCACAGCAAGAGTGCATCCCTGCAAGCATCACATGATTTAGTGCTCCCCGTGGGACATGATTGAAGGAGCCACAGCTGGATCAGTCAGTGACCGCCATGGACTGAGTCCTGCCTGTCCTTGATCTCGCAAATATTGCACAGGACACAGAGGGCAAATAGAGACAGAATCGGATTCAAGCAGGGTCAGACTCAAGTCAGCAAAAACAGGTTTTCTGTCAGTACTTCTTATAGACATTCACTGGCCATATAGAAATAATGGAAGGGATCTGGTAATGGCTTCAAAACATCAGCTAGATAGGTAGTACTGCCACTTACGGTGGTGCAGGAGCTCTATTTTTCTCTGTGGATTGAGGATGGGGGTCAGGGCTGGGGCCAGACCTGTTTGAACTCAACAAAGAGGCAGGAGATGTGGAAAGTACAGTTGTCATGTGCCTCATGAGACCAACTGGAGGTGTAAAGCATCCATGGTATCTGACAACACAGTCATATTTCTGTTTCCCCATGAGGAACTGAGCTTGGCCAAGGGAGCCAGCCTGTAGGACGATGCTTCCCATTGACCATGCCAAATTCTTGGAGAGCAAAATTCCCCTGTGAATTTCTCTGCATCCATCTTTTGAAGATTGTTTGGGACAAGATCTGAAGGAATGGAAATGTCACTTCCAGATGCAGTGACCACATTCTCAGGTTTGAATCCATTGAACAGAGAGTTAGACCAGCTGCCAGAGACCAATATGTCTCTCTTGTTGCTCCCCACTTTAGCACAGCAGATTCCCGCCTTTTCTGTCGAGAGGACTCCGCTGTTGATCTTCCCACATGCACAGTATAAACCTTGCAAGATCATTTTCCTTTCACAGGCTGAGTGCATACATGGAACAGAACATTGAGAAGCCGGTCTGCATCTTCTGCCTTCCTCCAGCACGGTCCCAGGTCAATGAGAAAGCTCCCTCTCAAGGCAGCAAATGTCAATCAAGCTTCGAAACCACTTGAATGTGACAGAGATGCTGCTTGGATACAGCAAGGCAACTCCCCTAAAACAAATACAACCCCAAATGTTTCTACAGTGCAAAGAGGGTTGGTGGCACAGAATGAAATGTATCGGATTTTTGTGATTACTGCTTCATGCTCTTTGCAGGTGAGTGTGAACGCTGCCAGCGGTGCAGTGAGAATTCAGCCTGTGCTTCAGTTTTAGCTCAAGGTTGAGTCAACCACCGAATGATCCAACAATGCACAGTTTTAGCATTGTCAGAAAATGAAAATTAATCCCACGGTAAATGGCACAAACAGGAATCCTCTTTTTTCTTTCATTCTTTCTCTGAAGAGTCCAGCAGTTTGTTTAGCAAACTATTTTTACAGGACCACAAACTTGCCCCCAGTTTCAAATTCACGGAGAGCTTGCACTCACTGAAAGGAATAATTTACAGTTTTGAGGTGCATACGGTGTAGTTAAGAGGAACTTAGTTCAAACGCGTAAAATGTAGCTTACTGGGGTGGCCTGCACACCTGCAGGTGGGAAAATCTGAAGAGCAGTTTAGGTTCAGAGCTGCGCTAGACCACTTGATCAAAAAAAGCAGAGGTGTAACAGCAGAAGTGGTGGAGGCTCTAACAATGAGAGGAACGTAAGGATGTGGTTTGCTCTCAAGAAGGTCTTGAAAGAAGGTAGGAGGGGGAAGGAGGATAGAGAGGTGGGCTGCTCTAAGCAGAACGGTAGGAGCTAAAGTGTAGTGAAAGGAAATAGCTGAGGCTGTAAAAAATGAAAAATGTTACTGAGAACTGAAGAAATCATAGACGAGACAATGTGGCTGAAGGGAGTGTTCTCTCAGCTCCCCGTTCCTGTTTTCAAAAGCTGTTCACTCGGTGTGGTTTGCAGCACAAGGGGGGATTCGGACAATTTGCTCTGATTCTTCTGCCGACACAAGAGCAACAAAGGTGACATCCCAAACTGGGAAGCCATTGGTCAACAGGCAACACGAGGAATGACCTGCATTTGCTGGTCGTATCGAAGGGCTCTCCTGCGACATCAGCCTCTGCCATGTAGGAAAGTGTGGAAAAGCAGCAAAGGCCACCCCCAACCCAGTGCTCTCAGGCAGAGTGAGAGGCAAAGCCTAAAACAGCCCCTTAGAGAAGACAATTTGCTTTGTGCCTGCACTGCAGTAGGCTGTGACACTGCTGTGTGGCCCCACACGTGCCTCCCCAGTTGCCTTCTCCTCTCCCAGACCTTGCCCAGGGCTCAGGGTGCATGTCCCCGGCTCAGGGGACCGTGTCACAGGGGACAGGGAGGCCACCCCTTGGCCAGCACGGCTCTGCCCAGGACCAGGAGCTTGGTCCTGCACCCACGGGAGGAAGTCTGAGATCAGAAGTGAGCAGGGTGGCTATTTCGGAGGCTATTTCTGGGCCCAGGACAGAGTCCCAGAATGTGCAGGGAGGCACCGGGTCTGTGACACCCAGTGACACCAAGTGGTAGCAGCCAGGGTGCAGTAGTGTTTGTGGCAGTGAAACCTAGGGCTGACACTTTCCCTGGTGCCTGCACGTCTACTGCAAACTTCATGAAACTGGCAGGGAAACCCAATGCGTGGTGACCTCAGGTTGCTAAAGGAAAGGTTTCACCCTAAACAAGTTTTTCATCTGACTTGGGAGCTTTTCACTCTGCTGGGACTCAAGTTGTGGCACTGATCCTGCCCAGGTTTGCTGCAGGCCACCGGGGAGCAGCCTGCCAAGCTTCCAGCAGTTTGCAGGAGCAACTCTCATTTGCCAGTTGAATGATTGCAGTAAAAAAAAAAAAATCACCTTGTGCCTAAGATGAAGTGACACAGAAGGCCTCCAGAGCACACGCTGTGGGACCAGCGCTCTGCTGCAAAGTCCTGCAGATGCTTGAGAGGCCAGGTGGCTTGTGATGATGCATGGCCCTCTTGGGATACGAGCTCTACATACCGGTGGGTTTTTGGCGGGGTTTGGACCAACAAAAGCACTCTGAGTGTAGCTTAGGGCAGAGCTGCTGGCCCAACAGCTGGCGTTTCAAAGTGTTTCAGATCCACATGCCCATCTGCACGGCACTGCAGAAGAACTGTCAGGAAAAGGGCATTTGCAGAATGGAACAGGCGAAAGGTTACTAATCAGCAGCTGTAGGTAACGAAGTCGTGGGCTGTATTCTTGCCTCCTCACCTTGCAGGAGCTCGCTCACAGGCTCCAACAGTGCCAGCCATTCCCAGATGTGCAACGGTGTGGGCAGGGGTCTGCTTCCACCTCCTGCCTGCTCCCCCCAAAAAACAAGCCCATAAGTGTAGCAGAGATAAATAGGTACTTCTGACATACAGCTCATTTGGTCTCTTCCAGACATTGGTGAGGTGGACCGTGCCCCAGAAGAGCATGCTTCTCTCCCTCAGGGGTAAAAGGAGTCTAGAGAGCTCACTCTGCTGTAGGTGTCTGTGCTGTGACATCTTGAAACAAAGACACTGGACTCAATGGCCAACGTGGTTATTAACTGGTGTTCTTTATTGCAGAGCTGCAGAGCCCCCCTGTCAATCTGAAGATGCGGAGATTCCTTCCGCCCTGATCTACAGGCACTGTGCTCAGACCAGTTAGCACACCTAACTGGTGACCCTTCTGTGCCCTGTCTGATACTGGTCTGGTGACTCCTGCCGCAGCTTTCACCATTGCAGCGCCCAAATGTCACAGCAGGACGCGTGAAGCTGTCTTTCCCAGAGAGGTGTGTCTCAGAGGTGGATGAGCTCAGCTCAGATCACAGCGTTTTCACTCAGGTTGTTTCAATATTTCCATGACGTTTTTAAGAACTAAGCATCTCTGACATTTTTTGCTCCTCCATTGAATTTAATTGAAATTAACCAACGCGTTCACAAGTTGTTGGGGAGGAGAGAGACAAGCGGACAGCAATCACATAATCCTTGTTTTCTTAGGAATTCAAGTGGTGAGAGTGATCACCTTGTTTCTGTGGTTAGTCTGGTCCCTAGGGAAAAATCCTTCCAAACAAACAGCATATTCGGCTACACAATGCACACAATCGAGATGCTGCTGTTGAAACTGTGGGCAGAGATACAACAAAACAAATTTCCACTTGCATTTAAACCTTATTTTGTATTTCAATGCCATTGAGAGGGATGGAGGCACTTGTCACAGCTATTGTCTGTCTTTCTGAAGTTAATTGCACTTTAAAGGTGTTTTTTTTCCTCCCACCTGTCACAGCAGAAGCAGAACTAAAAACTGCCAGGAACAACTTTGTGCAGCAAAGCGGCATAAAGGTACAATCATCTATATTTGATGTAGAATCAAATAAAACTCAGAGGAATTAGAGACAAAGGTAAGCTTACGGGCCTAAACGTTTGAAGTTTAACTTCTGCATCAAGATCAAGACAGGCTTATTCTACCCTGTAGATTTGAGGCATCTAATCTCATGGCAGACACTTCAGAGGCTTCCTGTTGGACAGGGAATAAAGTCAGCTGTGAGGAGTTGATGCCAGATTTAGGATTTATTGAGGCAGGGACGGACACTGATGGGGTGTGAGGGATGCGCAGTATGAACACACGGCCTGATGCTTGTGCAATGGGTGGAGCCATCCTCACTTGTGAAACGGGCCCCGTCAACTTTGCAGCTGGAATTCAATCCAGAGGTGAATCCAAGGTTCATTTTGACACTGGATTAACAGTGAAGCTTCTCTGTTCTTGGATTTTTAGCCATGAGGTTTTCTGCCAAAGCAGACGTGTGCTAAATCTAACAATTTAAATGAAGTATTGCTCATCAATTACACATTAAGGTTAAGACCTTCAGATCTTTCGCTACATGCTGGAGAGTGTTTGGGCGATCACCCAGCATGAACGTGGCCCTCTCTCCTGAAGGGAATGGAAATTATTAAACTCAGTGCAGGTTTAGTGAGCTGCAGCATGGAAAGAGAGAGGCTCTGACTCATCTACTCTGCAAACAACCGCATGAGACTGCAGTTTCACTTTTTGATGTGGTCTCCTTACAGAAGTGTATGCCAGCTGAATTATCACGATGAAATACTATTCCTTCCACCTGGCTAAGCACTTGGTAATTTTACTTGAGGTTCCGGGGGAGGAGAGCTGAAGCTGCTTCAGTGGGCGTTGTACCCACAGTTGAAGTGATAATTCAGTCCTTAGTGCCTTCAGGAAGGAGCTGAGCTATCCCACCCACCCTCATTATCCCCTTCATGGAGGAGAAAAGGGAAGCGCACGCAGAAAGGACTAGGTCTCATCCTCTGAGATCCACACACATGAGAAACCATTTAAGGAGACTGCAGTGAAATAAGGAGGCCTCTGCTGTCTGCGTGCCAGACAACGTTTATTATATAAAGTGTTTGGTGAGATTAGGACACACTCCTGTGTTTTTTCAGAGAGATGCAATGAGAGGAGAGAAGCTCTCAGATGTGCAGTCCCTCCTTTGGTATCAGAAGACCCTCCCTCTCCCTTACTCTGTGCATCTGTAGATCTCTGCACTGCACCATCGCTGTGGTTTGGGAATGCTTTTAGTTATAAAGTGTGGCCAGTATGCAGTTACAAACGATATTAATTTTGGCATCTTCATTAGCTATACCAAGAACCAACTAATGACAGTCCCTGGGCTCTGCCTACTGGAACACCTCCCCTTCTGTGGTCTCCAGCCCCGTTGGGAGGGGATGCAGCATATCCTCCTACAGCAAACAGTATTCTCTCCCTTTAACATTCGCTAGTTCTTAAATAACACCTCTCATGGAGTATTCCTTGGACAGGGTTCTCAGGAGAAAAAAATGTATCACTGAAAAGTTTGCCACCAGCATTCCCAGCGTTTGTCACCCCCTCATTACAGATAAATGCCATTGGGAAGCTGGTGAGATGCCACTGGGCTCAAGGTGACCAAAAAGTGACTGTTTCACATAAATTAAAGTGACTGGGAAGTTTTCAACTCAGACAGACTGATCAATTGCAAGCGTGCAACTCCAAGTCTGAAGATAAACCGAGAGCTCTTGCCGTGTAATCTCACTCCTCTTCTGAATTTTAAATGCTGGTTTCTACCTACGATGAGGAGAAACGCCATCATATAAATAAAAGCACTTGATACTGTGAAAGTCTGAGTCCTGCTCCAACAAGCATTTGGCTAGTGGGTCCTTTATCTCCCACTTAATGGGAGATAACAGCTCCCCTTCAATGGGAGCCTGACCATGCTCCCATTTAAAAGGAGTTAGGGTCTTCCTTATCCTACACCTCAGAACACAAATAGGGACAGATAATTTGGTTAGACATGTGAAAGCTTTATCTTTGCCAGGGAGCTAATTGCCTGAAAGGAAGAGATGAAGAGATGCACTCTGGACTGGGTTAGGCCAGAAGTAAGACAAAAACTTACTGTGGAGTGAGCTGCCTGGGTAAAATACCTCTGGGTGAATGCTCTTGCTCTTTGATGAAGCGTGAAGTCATTTACACCTTTTTACCTTCTGTTTTGCTGAGTAGGAGTGTGTACGCATGGGTAGTTACCATGGAATAAATGATAGGCTGTAAATTCACACCGTCAATTAATTTCTTTATGTGCCCATGCTCTTAGACAGAGGAACACCCTGTTTCTGGATGGTGGGCGAGGAGAGGTGTGAGGAGGATAGGCTGTCAAAACAAAGCTGCTTCTGTGCATATGTAGTAGGAAAATCAAGTGGCTGAGAAACCTTCTGGCCACAAACCCTGTGCCTGCAGGCATTCCCACAGTCCTGGCTGTCTCAGGCTGACCCAAAGGCAGCACACTGGGTCTGCCCTGGAGAAACACAGGGACCTCTGGCAGAAACGGGAGCTGGAGTCTTCAAGGTGGTATCTTAAACGTAAGTGCCAACAGCCCAATTAAAATTGGTAGTCACCCAAACCCCTTCTTCAGGGTCTTGTAGCCACAAAAAGAATAATAAAAAAGATTATTACTTGCTTCTGCAGGACTAGGTGGGGAAATTTTGTGGATGAAAGAAAAAGCTGAATTTGCTTCAGTGCTTATTGTATGGCTGGAGGTGTGGAGATAGGCATGCCCCCAGATCTTTGTCCCAGGAAGACTTTCTTTGCTTCCTACACTCACGCTGGGCTTGGCTGTGCTCTGCCCATGGGCTTACTAACCGCATATTCCATCATCGGATTTTTCAGCTTAGTTCTGCTGCTTAATTTTCTTTCGGCTGCCTTCAGAAGTCTTGATTTTTCCTCAGTCACCCTGGTGGGAGGGAGACGGGTAGCCCCACTTCCATTCGGGTTGGGATGAGCCAGTCCGGCGATGGGGATGTGCACAAGGAGCTGGGGGGAGCCTGGGAAGTTTCTCCTGGCCGTGGGAGCCACCATCAGCATCCACCACACCACCACCTGAGCCCAGCTTTTGCAGCCACTGCCGTAAAAAAAAAACCACCAACAAATACATCGGTTTTGTTTGGTTTTTTTTTTTTTCTTGGGGTTTTTTTTGGGTTTTTAAAAAAAAAAAAGTTACCTTCTCGGGGTAACATTAGATTATTGAGGTTAGTGCTGGGTGTTAAAATACTCTCCTGGCTCTGGAGTTTCTTTGCAGGGGCTCAGATAAGGAGGGGGAGCCGCTGGGGCCCGGCGCCGATTGGCGAGCGAGCTGAAGCAAACTGCGCCGCTTAACCACAGGGGCCTGTTTTCTCTCTGCGCCGGAAACACCTGCCAAAAAGGCCGCCTTCACTCGGGCTGTACAAAGAAAAGCCCCGAATCAAACTTCCAGCCGTAGAGCAGCAGGTCAGGAGGTGACACTGGGTGCGCCGGTTCGAGTCGAAGGCGGCTCCCTGGGTCGTTTCTCCAGGTGCAAGGCCGGCTTCTGTGGAGCACAGGCCTCGCAAGGGGCCGCGCGCCGAGGGGAGCGTTTTGCCTCCCGACTAGAAAGAATTTGGATAAAACAAATTGCCACAGAATTACCGCGTGTGATTCGTACCCCATACCTCAAGGCACTGGCCGCGGAGCTGCTGCTCCACCGGCGTGGAGGCACGGTGCTGCGGTCTAACCGGCCCGGGATGTGACGTGTGAGACCACCACCACCACCACCGTGGAGGGGATGGTGGGCGCTGGGTCTGTGGCAGCCCCTGAACCCTCTGTGCCCCAAAAAGGGGTACCAGGTTCCACAACCACAAGGGTGACCTTGCATTTCCGTAATACGAAGGGATACCTTGGTGGCGCTTCCTGAGGAGGAGCAGTTGGCCGCTTTTGTCCCCTCTGAACTCTTTGACATGTGGTTTGCATGAGAAAAGCCCAGGGCAGGTCACGGCCCGAGCACAGGAAGGTGCAAGCCCTGTCACCCACGCCTGGCGAAGCGCAGCCCGCCGAGGAGGGGCAGCCCGAAATGCCTGATCGGACAAGCGGTTACATGTTTTTGCCTCCTCCTCCTCATTTCGGCAGCTACCCACCACGCACGATTCACTGCCTCCGCCCAGCTCGTCAGCGTTTCTCCTCCAACAAAATGGAGGCTTGCCAAGCTGGGGCACATCTAAATGTCAAGATCTGGGGAAAAGTCATCCCGCCTCTTTTAAACCTTGTTAAAATGGGCCCAGCAAAAGCACAGGCATCTTTTGGCAAGCTGCCTAAATCTGGTATATTTTCCATGCATACTGCTTGTCCAATAAGCAGGTCTAAGCTCTAGCACTGGGGACCCTGGTGGGGACAACATCTATGGCCCACGAAAGCCATCTCTTGAGTCTTGCAAGCCCAACTAGGGCTTGCTCTTAACCCTCTGAGTGCCATCGCCTACCCACACCTCTGGGCAGAGGCACGGATGAAAAAATGTGTGGATGAGCATGTGTGAATGAATGTATGGGTGGACTTTGGTCTGCAGTGCACCAAGCCCACCATTTCCTTCCTGACCATGAAAGCCACAGGTGATCTGTGTGGCTGCAGGAGGATCTAGAGTGCTATGCAGCCACTTGGTCTCACTCCTAGCTCACTTCAGGTGTCTCTATGGGTGACTGGAGTTAACAAGTCTTGCAGAAAGTGATGGCTCTGAGAGCTGAGCATGCTTGAGGCAGGAGAGTGGCTTGTTATGAGCACCACCAAGGGCAGAGCAGCTCTCAGGACACAGTAGATGTGTCTCCTAAATGTCTCTTAGCATTTTGGTTTGTATAGGTGGGCTTTTGTGAAGTTGGCAAAGTATGCCAAAAGGCAGCTAAATTCCCTCCACGCTCACAGCTTCCAATCCCTGACTATCAGCTAGCTTTACTTCTCATTAGACAGTAAAAAGGATGCATGCTTTTATTGAGTTCTCTTGTCACCACTGTGAGCAGCCTTTCACCAGGGCATAACAGAAAGACTAGAGAAGTTCTTGACAGGAAGCGCAGTTTAATATAAGATGATAAAAGGTCAAAATACAATTAGAGCAGAGATGCTGAATAGTACGCACACAGACCCACAAGTCACAGCAGCTTTAAAGCCATGACACTCCATTCTCAAAGCCATCCCAGGTGGGAAAAGCCACCTTGTACTAGTCACTCTCCTTCTCTGTAACTTTACAGAGCACTGAAAGTTTAGTCTGTACAAAGCATAAGGCTTCTGCATTGCAGAAGATACCCCTTACTACGAAAGCCCAACAGATCGATGGAACTAGGTCTTCTTCAGGATCTCCACCACCACCTTGCTATTCTGTTAACAGCTTCATCCGAATACCCATGAGATACTGCTGTTACAACAGTCCCCAACCAGAAGGAATGCACGCCATACTTGTTTGGAGGAAGTCCAGCAAGCGCAAGAGCACGGCGGAAGACAGTTAGGAACTCCCTCTTTGTCACAGCCATACTGTCTGAATGCACAAAGAGAGGGCCCTCTCCTTGCGGCCGCGCTGCCATGTAGGTACGGAGAGCTTCCACAGGACATACCCACATCTCTCTAGATAATCCCAGCCGGATCGAAGACCGCTCCTGGCCCGTATGAGATGTATGCAAACAAAGGTTTGCACTTCCTTCAGCCAGCTGGAGGTCACTCAAGTACAGGAGCTCTGGCTGTGCTGTATTTTGGTGATTTGTCACCATCTCTTCTATACGGAGTGCACCAAAAAAAGCTACAGTAAACATGGCACGGAACAATACACACTCATAAGGAGAGCTACACACAGATTCCAGAGTCCCCAGGAGACACCTCAACACTTCAATGGTTACTGGAGAGTATTTATCATTTGAAGGACCAGTCCTACGTTTTAACCTTGATATCATGTGACAGACAACAGGATCTCGAAGAGGGTCAGGAAGATCCACCATTCTGGAGATGAAGGACAGTCCTTCCACATATGTTATTATTTTTGTGGGAGGCAGACCCTGGCACTCCATGACAATCAAGAACTGTTTCACTTGATCCACTGGAATTGGCCAGACCGCAGACAGACCTATGCCTTCTCTAAAGGCAAGGAAATTCTTCAGGCCCTCGTAGTAGAGCTGCCATAAGTGGCTATCTCCTGAGTCCTCCAGTAACAGCAGAGCCTTCAGGGGCCAAGGGCCTAAGGGATGCTTCTCAGGAGCCCAACTGAGTTTATCTGTTGAAGAAAATGCATATTAGCAATGGCAAGCAAGGCAGTCTCACAGACAGTAAAGCAGAGATAAGCTTCCTCCCTTTCAACACACTTCAGCTTTTGCTTGAACTTCCCTGAAAAAAACTGTCCCATGTATTCTCACAACTCTCCTCTGCACAGCTTCCAACAGCCAGAATACAAGAGAAGGATTAAAATCTCAAAAGAAAAAAACCCCATAAAACCCCAGTGATTTTTCTCTTTAAAGCAACATCTCAAGCCTAGTGACAGTCCCAGGCCCCCATCGATGGGCACCGGGGGGTGGGAGCCACAAGGCCACCACAAACTTGCAGTAGATGCAGCAGTGCACATAGATCCCAGAAGTCTTCCACCCACCTTCCCCAACACATAGCTGGCTGAACCGCCCCCAGGGCCACACTCACCAGCTCCTTCCCCGCTGCCAGCCTCCACCGTACCGGGACCCCACCATCCAGCACAACCACCCAGGCCGCCTAGCAGCCACCCCAGACCGGGCTCTCGTTGCAGCAGTGCCAGCAGGCCCCAGAAGGGCGAAGGGGCAGCTGGCGACTCAATATCTCCGCTCTCCATCAGCAGCAAAAATGGCACCCACTCCCCTAAAAGTGCCAGGCAGCTACCCCCGTGCTGTCCTTTTATAGCCCGTCCCTTAACGCTGACCAATCGGAGCGCCCCCCACGCGCCCTCCGACCCTCTCTTACCCAATGGCGGAGCAAGCCGCGTGGCCCTGCGCCCCGCCCCTCCCCGTGCCTGAGGGAAGGTGCCTCAGCGGGGCCTCCCTCCTTGCCCGGAGCTCAACGGCCCGTTATCGCCCCCGCCGCGCTGCCGCCGGGGGCTAAGGAGGCGCCGGCGGTGACAGAGGGTGTGCCCGCGGGTGAGCCTCCGCTGCCTGACTCAGCTAGGAGAACAATGGGTAGGTGACACGAACGCTCTTCTGTCCTTTTTAGCCTTATCAGTAAACCCATCCGCGTTTCGGCTTTCGGCAGAAAAAAAGGTGTGAGAAGCACCCATCAATTTCACGCCCTCCCGCGCGCAGGCCGGGCCCACCTCCTCGCGCCTCTCTAACGGCCCCTTCACACCCGCCGGGAGGGAGGAGCCCGGCCTCGAGCAGGCAGCCAATGGCCGCGCTCCATGTCCGCGAGCACCCAATCGTAGGAGGGCGTTGCGAGCGGCTCCGCGGCTATAAAAGGGCCCGGTGCAGGTTGGCTGTGGTAGTGTGTGTTGTGCTTCCGGTCATGTCGCGTAGTGCTCCGGCTGGGCCCGCCGCCGCGCCCTTCTGGGAGATGCTGGCTTTGCTGGCTCGGGAGCCGGGTATGGAATGGCTGGAGCTGGGCCTCGCTGGTCAAGTAGGCCCCGTCCCGCGTGGCAGTCGAGGAGCAACGCATAGGAGCCAGGCGGTGGGGCACCCCGGTGGCTCCCGGCGGTGCGAGGAGCGCGGCGCGGGGGTGGCTGGTGAGTATGGTCGGGCTCTGGGGCGGGGGTGTCGGCACATGTGGCGGTGGTGGCTCGGTGCCTGCCCCGCTGTGGGTGGGAGGGGAGTGAGTGGGTCGCTGGCAGCCGCGGCTCCTGCGGGTCGTGTTTCCTTGGCTGTGCTTAAGTCCTTGTGCCAGGCCGGAGCTTCTGCAGGCCTCAAGGGAGTTCACCTTCCTGGGCTGGGAAACGTGCCGCCTTCTGCTAGGAGTGTGCTCTGTGCCCTTTGCAGTTATAATCTGTGTAACCCGTGCTAGAAAGTTTTAAACTTCTGGTGTGGTTTTTTTTTTCCTTGCTTGTCTTCTCTGTTACTGCTCCACAAACTAGCAAATTCCCAGTGTGCTACCAGATCTGTTGCCTGAAATGGGCCTGGTATGTTCCTTATTGTTTCTTGTAGAAAAAAAAATCTCAGCTCTTTAACAGCTCCAGGTGTGAATGTGTGTGAATTATTTTTAGTCGGATAAACTAGCAGAGCATTGTCTAGAGGTATATTGCTCTGAGGAATGCTATCTTTATTGCTCTGGGTGGCATATGTGCTAATGTGGATCCTCTCTTGTAGGAAGGGAATTTAGCTGCCCTCAGAAGCATTCTTTGGGATCTTGGCCTCTGAAGACTTTGTCGTTGTTGGAGTACTCAGGAGATAGTAGGCTTTGGCAAGCCTACCTTGAAGGACTGAAGAAATTCCTTGTCTTTAGGAAAAGCATGGGGATGCCTGCGGTCTGGCCAATTCCGGAGGAGCAAGTTAGAGGGTTCTTGGCCATGGAATCTCTTTATTCATCCTCAAAGACACTGATGTATGTGGCGGCACTTTCTTACTTATCAAAACTGACTGGTAACCCTGATCCTCTGGTGGATCCTATAACCCATTGCATGATGGTAGGGTTGAAACGTCAAGTGGGCATCCATCGGGATAAATACTTGCCCGTAACAGTTGAGGTCTTGCGATCTCTCTTAGGAGCTCTGGAGTCTGTGTGCATAACTCATTATGAATGCTTACTGTTCCGTGCATTATTTACTGTAGCTTTTTTTGGGGCACTTCGAATAGGAGAGATGGTGGCAAAGCACCGTGATGTACAGCAGCCTGAGCTGCTGTACCTGAGTGACCTCCAGCTGACAGAGAGCAGAGTGGTGATTTGTCTGCATAACTCTCCTGTGGGTCAGGAGAGACATGTCATCAGCCTTGGGCTGTCTGGAGAGCCATGGCTGTGCCCTGTTCTGGCCCTTCGGAGCTACGTGACAGTTCGTTCGCAGCTGGAAGGGCCGCTCTTCATGCACTCGGATGATAGGACTGTAACGAAGCGAGAGTTCCTGACCGTTTTCCGATGGGCCCTGCGGCTGCTGGGGCTGTGTCCAGAGCAGTATGGCGTGCACTCCTTCTGGCTGGGGACTGCCATCACTGCTGCACGCTGCGGCTATCCCGGGGAAGACGTCACTCGCCTGGCAAGATGGCCCTGTGTGATCCCAGAGAGATCATAGCCACGGACACCAAGGGGAAAATAGAAGCTAATGAATTGCCTTCTTCCTGTAGAATTGGCTTTTAACTGTATAGTTTCTAGTCTTTGGCAGTAATTTTAAACGCCTGTAATGAATTTTCTACCTCACGGCCTCAGAAGTTCACTCACCATTGCTGCTAGTGCTGTCCATAGTGTTGAGGGTTGGGGTGTCAAACCTGCTGTGTGTGGACCTTGTCTGTCTGTCTTGGCGGAGAAGGTCTGCAGACAGTTTTATCTTGTATAGTGTGAGTTAATAAATGTCTCCTTTTTAAAAACAGCCTCTGCCTACTAGTAATATTGTTGCTCTTTACCCAGAAATTGTATTCTTGGCTTTGAGAGCAATGAATGACAGACTCTGAAGTTTTGAAGGAAAATTCTTGAGAGTAAGGTAATCACTGTAAAACAGGAGGTAGTTAAACTGTAATGTCTTTTGGCACAGCTGTACAGTTTTTTTAACACAAGCATATGGACTAGATGATCTCTGAAGGTCCCTTCTAACCCCTACAGTTCTGTGATATGTCACTAAGGTCAAAAGGGAAATTACAAGCTCCATTATTAGCCCAATAACAGACACCAAAGATGAGCTTTTTAAAACATTGATATTCATAAGATGTTCAAAGTGATATCTTGTACTGTTTAAATGGGGGATAGAAGCTTTTCTATTCAGCAAACTCTGCCTCTGAAAATGTTTCCTTTAATCCTCTAGACCCAATTCCCTCTGAGCATAATTAGCCTAATCAGTATTTTAAATAACAAAAATAGCACATGGTTCACTTAACAGTTAATGATTTCCTTAGGATGTGATACTTGCTGTCCTTAATTCAACCTGCTCTTTTTTCCCTGAATTTTAAGTTATTTTTGAAATGGAGAAGTTTTCAACCATAATCATAAAGTACAATAGCTTGAGTACTTCTAATTTTGTAATTATTGCATTTGTAGTACTGCGATAGCATGTAGTGGAATATATATATTTTTTTACCACATGGCTGGACCGGGAAGGGAGTTTCTGAGTCACTGTCCCCTGGCTGAGAACTGTGGTGGGCGAGCCTTTTGATCACCCTTATTGCTATCACTGCTCCAAACCTGGGCCATGATTAGTGCTAAACAAACTAGTTTTGTATCTTACTCTGCCCTTTTCTAACAAAAGTGTGGGTTACAGAAGTGTGGGATCTAGCTGAAATTTAATGCTGGCTTCATCTCCATGTGGATAATTAGCTGTGATTTCTGGGACTTGATTATTAGAAATAAACACTATGTAGGGCAGTGCCAATCTGCTGCTCTTTACTATGAGAGTGTCATTGTGTTCACTGTGGGCATTAACTACAGTGCAGTAAGACTTCTCAGATATGGTCATAACCATGGATCTTTGTTTTAACCGCAGTTCAGCTAAAAGCCATTGTGTGTTCACTAGAAATGCTTGTTTATTATAGTAATTTCAGTTTCTGTGCATGAAATTGAAGTGTCAGTAGAGCTAGGGTGATGTAGATGTAGCATCTGCACAGGAACTTGTCCTGAGGTGCCCACCAGCTGCTGCTTAGGCTGAGCAGACACTTGGAAGATGCCTGGATAAGGAATTGCTCTGTGGAAGATTTGATGGATTTTTGCTGTTCCCTGTGTACATGATGTCTCAGCTCCCTGCCTTGTGCTGTACCAAGGCACACCGGCTTCTAATACTGTCTGTTGCCTTGCTGTGAAAAGTCTGTGTATTGGCTCTATGGGGCATGAGTTTGGTAGTGGGGACAGGGGGACTGCAGGGGTGGTCTCTGTAGGAAGAGGTAAGGGCCTGCCCAGTTTATATTTTTGTCTCCTGGTACCCAAATATTGTAATTGGCAATAAATTAGCTTTTCCCAAGTTGAGTCTGTGACAGTAGTTAAGTGATCTCCCTGTCTTTAGCCCTCTTTACAAGTAGATCAAAGTAGTTGCACTGGTGTTACAGACCTATCAAAATGAACTCAATATAAAACCAGCTCAGTGGATGTATCTGACCATTTAACTCTGCTAGGACTCTCCCATTTAATTTTTCAGCAATAAATGGCGCTTCCCAAATGGGGCAACAGGAAAGCCTTGCGCATATTTTTAGAGTGTAAGACAGGAATGGCCGTATTAATATTAGCACATTAAATATATGTGCTGTTTTTGAACCTTAGAGTTTACTTTGTCTTCTGGGGAACCTAGTATTTGGCAAATAAATGCCATGATGATTGCTCTGCAATACTGGGAAAATAGATGTCTGTCTTATCTGTAATTTCTGTGTCTGTGTGATACATGAAGCAGAAGAGAAAAATCACCTTTATTCTTATTTCTGCCTACATCGTGAAGCTGTAGCCAGAGATTTTGGTCTTTCCACTTCCCTAAGTGGAAGTAAAATCTAGGCAATAACTGGAGAGAGAATGAAGAATCAACTATAATTATCAAATTCACTGAGTTCTGATCCCAGCATTGAGTAAAAGAGAAACTTGTTTTTAAGGAGCCACCATCACAGAAGTAATTAGCTTTTTAAAGAGCCTGGTTTTGATAGGCTGGCGTAGATTCAGATAACAGGGTTATAAATGCAGTTCTTCATCTATAATTACTTGTTGGAGCTATAGGTCTCCTTTACATGACAAATGAAGCTGAGACAGTTGGTAAGTAAATGAGACCCATTTTCTCCTGAATGTTAGGAGTTGCACATCATCATCTCAGAACCCTGAAATGGTTATCTCTACAACAAATTAACATTTGCAAGGTTTTTCATTTAGCTGTTCTAAAGATCCTGAATAGAAGCAGGAGGGTATACAAGAAAGGTATCTACTTTGAGAAGCAAAATGGAGAATTATTTAAACCCAGAATTCTTTCTTACAATGTTAATTAATGATTTTGCACATTTTTACCATGTTAAAGGTGAAAGGCTAAGCATACTGACTAGAAAGAGCTAAATTACTCTTGTACTACTGATTGCTGTCTGCTGTGGGGAATTCACTGTATTATGCGGAGATACTGGTGAATCATATTCATGTGGAAGCCTGAACTCCTACAATTTCTACAACTTCTAATTGTTGAATTTAAGTAATTAGAATCTTTTTAGGAATAAAGGGGAAGTGATCAGTTTGTTTTTTTTTTTTAATTTAACAAAAAAACCTAACCAACCCTGAACTTTCTTTGTATACCTGGTTGATAAGCATTTGATTCTATTCTGATTGTGATGCTTACATCAAATACATATTCCTTAGAATAACAGAAACAATGTTACCCATTAATTACTGCAGTACTAATTAATGAAGTATCAAGTGTCTGTCCTTATACAGCTAATACTTCCATTGTCAAACCTGTAACTCAGAGTTCATTCGTGTTCCTGAAATGGATGAAATTTGCAAGAAATGGCTTCTTTCCATATTTACTGAAAATGAAGTATCCTCTGCTGGTCTGACTAAGCAGCATTCAGTGTCCTTTGATAATGAAGACTCAAGTCCAGAAAGCTAAGGATAAACAGGCAAATGCCTTTAAACCTCTTGGGATTTTCTTTTCAGTGGTTATGTAGAGAATTATTTGCACTATAAAAAGTGCTGAGGAAGCTTTCTGAGGCAATCTGCAAATGCAAGCAATTGCATCTCCCATATTTTTGTTTCTTGTTTGCAACCAGCACCTGGAAGGGAAGTAGGTAGCAAAAGATGACTTTAAAGATTGAGGACTTCCATTGATTTGTTACCTGAAACATCCCCAGTGTGCCTTTTGGGTACCTGGAAGTCTTTTTTGTCACCTTGACTTCTTTTTTTTTTCTACTTTAACATATGTATATCCATCAGTTGTGATGTTTACTTGTAAATTTAAGAGACTTGATTATTCTCTAGCAAGGAGCACACTGACATTCTGCAGCAGCTCTAGTAGCAGCACACTGTGCACAACATGCCAGCACTCTGTTTACCCTGCTCTGGCTTCCTGTGGAAGATGTTTCGTTTCATATTCTGAAGTCAAACCTCCTCAGGAGACTTGTAATTGCTAATATTGCAAACTTGGAAGCTGTATAGGCATTAAAAGTGCATTTATTTTAAGATATCTAAAGGAAAATCAATATTTTTCAATCAAGATAGGTGAAGGCGGCTCTGCTTTGTGTGTTGTGATGCAAGTTTGGCCAGAAGCACCGGTACAGTGCCGAATGCACCAGTGCTACTGACTCATCGAATCGTCTCTTCCAATGAGATGTCATAATGTGCTGCCATCTTGTTCTCTGAGGCAGGCTGTGTATTCACTGCAACATGTTGCCTAACCATACCAGTGCTGGTATGGCAGAAAGGAAAGAGAGAACAAGTACCCTAAATCACGTGCTTTTTTCCTTATGTATAGCTTCCCACTAAGAACATATCAATTATCTCTTACAGTCCCGACTTGACCATACCTCAGTCATTAATGCCATTGGATTAGGAGCAGCCCATTGAAATGGCAATGTAACATGCTGCTTTTGCTGGAGCCCAGGAGTAAAGCAAGTATGGAATTTGTTGCTAAAATTGTTCCCAGCAAAATTCTTATACTAGCTCGAGGAACTGGCTTTTGCACTTCTATATATATTTCCCAAAAGCTATAACAACAGGATGATTGTTGGATAGTCTGGCTTCTCACATCTCTGCTATAAGCTGTGCACTAATTCTTCTTGTCTTTTCCTCAACATCTTGGTTCTGTTTCAGAATAAATTGCCTTTCGCGTCCTTCTTTAAGCTAAAGGCAGCTGAGCAATTGGCAAAGATACTTCAGAGCCCCCTGCCAATTGTTGGCAGGCAAGCAGAAAATGTTTTCCAAAGCACACAAACCAACCAGGTATAATATGTGGTTATAGTAGCATTTTAATGTTATAGCACTTTTTTTTTCTTAACAGCTTTTATACCTCATGTCACCTTCCGCAGAACTCGAAAAATAGCAGTTATTCAGCCTGTAAGATTCAGATCAGTGTTGCAGGCCAACGCTTCCAGACAGCGGATCCTTTGTCTTTATGGGCAAAATAAGTTTTTTCAGCCCAGTTAACTAAAGAAAAGGATGTTCCTTGGTACTGGCTTCCTATATTAACACTTGAACTTTTTTTCCATTGGAAGTACTAAGCCTTCATTTCAATGTATTTGTTATGAGGTGAAAAGAAGGAACTGTGCTTTTGCTGAGAAAGTTGGGCCCGATGATCCTTGAAGATTATTTCAACCTGTTATTCTATGACATTCTGATATTGGACAACTGCTTAGGATTTTGCAGATGAAAACTAACAGTATGAATACAGCCTCCCTTAACTGATCTGCAGCCCCTGTGCTCAGAGATGCTGAAGACCAGGGATGATGTCTTCAGCTGAGATGGTTGTACTTCTTCCCCAAGATCTAAATCACTGTGACAGAATGAACATAGTTGGCAGAGTTTGAATAAAACTTCAAGTATAGTACCATATTTTGCTAATGAGGGTGGTTTTTTTGCTCAGTCTGTAGCATAACATATCTGCCTTCATGCTAGATCATTCTAAAGAATATCAGTACCCACGTACCATAAGATGTTTCAGTAGCTGAACTCACAATTTGGTAAAAGCTCTTTCCCTCAAAGAGATGAGCAGCTGCAGCTTGCCTTATCCTACAGGGAGGTTTCTTCAGGCATAAACACATTGTGATAATTTAGACTTGCGTCTTCCCCCATGTAGTTGCTCTGATATTTTTACAGGGGGTAGCTCTGCAATATTTGTACGCTTAGAAACTAGTTTATTTGGTTTACAAAAGGCTTGCTCTTGGAGTGGTTTGCCAAGGTGCGCTACGAGTAAAGCAGTACTTCTGTTTTCCTCCTGCAAATTCTGGGAACATGGAGAAGTCCCCTGGGTAGATTGATGTGTGTGATTGGATAGAGCAGAAACAATTAGATAATGCCAAATGTTGCAATATAAATGTTTGTTTAGTGTCTTTTTCCAAGAGATTTGTATTACAATGTAAGTAAAATTGTATACAATACTGGTCAAGTTGCATGTCTTAATACTGGTTTAGCAGTAGTCTTGCAATTGGAGTTCTGTGAATTTCCTGAAAACACAGTTAAAAGTTTAGGTTGATACATCATGGTCTGCATTTTTTTTTTTTTTTGTCTTCATCTTTTGGCACCCTGCCTTTTCAGCCAGCTGCACTGTATTAGTGCACAGCATTAGTCTGAGCTCTTTATGGGGAACTCTTAAACTGCGGAACTCAGATAATAACACAGAGGTTTAGATGTACCATCTTCTGTGTTGGAAGGTGGATGTGAGCTTACCAAGAGGGCAGATGTTTTTAGGGAATGGTAGATCCTCTATGCAGATACCCTTGTGAACATGACGAGTTTCAGTAGTAGAAAAGGATGTTCTCCCCACTTTGAATTTTGGAGAGAGTGAAACTTGAGTTTTGAGTTACTATCTAAAGTGTTACCCTTTAGTCTTGCTTCTTCAGATAGCAGTTTAATCTCATTTTTTTTTGTGATGTTCACGCAAGCTGAAGGAATTGCTTTCTGGGGAACCTAGAGTTGTCTTCAGCCTGTACAGGTAGCTGGAGGGCTTCCCTCTACTTCTAAAAGCTGAGGTAGTGTGCTGTCTTCCATGGTTCAAGAGTGATCATGCAGAGGAAGATGCTTGAGTCTGTCTACACCCTTGTAAGCGGGTAGAAATATTTCTGCCTGTCAGAGCAGACCTGGGATCTGGAACAGTGTCTAGTCCCAGAGGTTGTCTTTGTGTAGAGCACAGATCCTGTAATCAGCCATTCAGAGGCATGGTATAAAACTGGAAATGATCCCAGTGGGAAAGAGCTGCATATAAAATAGCTGATAGCTGGAATTATAAAATAGCTTTGCTCTTAACCCTGCCAGATACCGAATGCTTCTCAAGGATGGACAAAATACCACTCAGCTTGCAAGTGTCCTGGTGAAAAAGGATGAACAGTGCTGCATTTTAGATCACATTAAATTCTACAAGGCTTCTAGGGCCAAAAGGTTTCTCTGCTTTCAGGTGCTGGGAGATGGTCAGCAGAGCTGCCTAAGTGGACCCAAATAAAACTTGTTTTAAGAAAAACTCACAACTGTAACATGTTAATTAGGATTTCCCATGTATGGAAAATGTGGCTAATATTCTGTTATCTCATGACCTGACATTATGAACACTTCATAATGTATTTCCTATCTTCCGTGTGTACAACAGGGTGGAATAAAATATGAACGAGGATGTTGGTTTCAGGTGGTAGAGGATTTTTAGAGAGAAGGAAGGAGGAGGCATTAGGTGGGTGAGAAAAAATGAAGCAGTCAGAAACACTCTGCATCTAAATGAGTGCTGTATTCTCCTTCTCCAGAGCAGGCACAGTGGAGTTATTCTGCTGGCAAGAAGAGCTGTTGTTACCCGTGCTGTTAAGACTTCAGTTAGTCTAAGGAGAGAAATCTGACTCTGAAGAGTTAGTGTGCTACTTGACCTCATCACAAGATAATATTCTGTTGCAAATGCTCCAAAGATTGTGAATGCAACAGCTTCTGGGGAGAAAAATTGGCAGGAAGGCAAGTAGAAGCAGACTGTGAGACATTTCTTACAAACTGTGCTTAGAAACCAATCTGTTCTTCTTTATTGTTCTCTGATGAAGGGATGGATTATAAATGGTACAGACGGCCTTGAGGCCTGTGATAATACAATATCTGTAGCTTTTCCAGTTGGAGGCTTAAAAACTCTTAATGCTTTTTATGCAAAAAAGGGTAAGAATCCATTCAAAAAAAATTCTGAAAAAGTATATGTCAAAACCTCAGCCTCAGGAGCAAATTGTTGTTTTAGGCAGGAAGGGAAAGGTGTGTTTAATTGAAAGAACAAAATTTCAAATGTCCTTAGACTTCTTTCCTGCTTTGCTTATAGTTTGGCTAAGATTAATATCTCAAGTTGGATCCCTCCAATGGTATCTCCACTTCATCCTGTCCTTAAAGGGCATGCAAAGTCAAACTTCCCTTACATGGCAGTATACTGAATTCAGATTCTTTTTGATGTTGTCTTCATAATAGCATGTGTGTTTGTCTAGAACCATATAAAAGTTACATGTGTTGTGAGTGTTGTACAAGCTCAGTGCACCAAGTAATGATATGCTCTTGTCCCACTGAATGTAAGCACGAACACAATGTTCTGCTCCGTTAATAGCCCATGCACGTTCTCACAAAGTCAAATGTTTGAATGAAATATGTGGAAGCAGGGTTGGATATTGTGCCATGGGCTTTAACTGCTCTCTGCATCAGCAGAAGTGGTGTGTGCTCTAAATATGGTTTTGTATTGTACGGTTGTTGACAATGATATATATTTGCTTGCCCCAAAACCCTCTCGTGACTGGTCTCATGCACGGTAAACAGCCGAGAGTTAGATTCAGCCACCAAGCAGTTTTGCTCCTTCTGCTTCTCCTTTCTTTAGAAGAACATTTTGTATCTGCTTGTCTTATATCAAATATAAGGCAAATAATCAGCTAAATTAATCGAGGTATGTTAAAATGAGATGTGATTTCTGTGTGATAAACAAAAATTGTCTTGAATATCTGGGTAGATTAGTAGGCTGGCTAACAGGGCCATCTGCTGGCAGACACTCTTAACAGGATAACTTTGAATTTCCCTGGAAACGAGTCTAGTTCTCGGAGATGTTAATGGCTCTATTCTAACTTCCAAACACCCGTGACTCTTCTTAAATTATCTTTACAAGCTGCTTTGTGCTTTATATTAATTCCTGACTTCATAGCAGAACTTCATACAGTAAATATAGAGAACTGCTTAACTATAAATTTGAAGTACATTCAAATATTAAATGGGATATTTGATCTGGGAGTAGTATTGCCGTAGATCATGCTACATTTTAAAACTATATTCCAAGGAAGCATGGGTTTGTTGATGAACCTCTCAGAACAATGAACAACAACTTACGTTAATATAGAGTCGCTCTTCACACAAACTGTCTGTATTAGGGACATTTCGATTAAAATTACAGATGAGATTTCTTGTGAACAAATGTAATGGAGCTAAATGCTCTGGCATACTAAGATGGTTCAATTTCTTGTATCTGTAATATATTGAAAGGGCTTCTGGATGTATTTTAGTTTTATTTTTTATAGCACTGTGTAATCAGTGCAGCACCTTAAACATAACAATTGTGTTCTTGTATGCGTGTGCTCGTGTTTGCCTGTGTGTCCAATACGTGGCAACTATTGGATATATTTGATGACTGGAAATATGAGGTTGTGATCTATCATATTGCAAGTTTATAATGAATAACACATGGAATGTACATGTGTATAAGAATAAATTGAGTAAACAACACATGTAAGCATGCTTCTTATTTTTGTCTTTTGAGAACCTGCAGCTTCATGTTAAGATGTCATTACAATAGAGGTGTGGGGTTCTTTAATATACATGATCTTATGCAAATTAAAGTACATCAGTCTGCACTACTTGGCAGATATGTATTGCTGGTGTTAACAGGTCATAGGATTGTCTCAAGCCTGTGGCAAAGTAAGCCTAGCTTTGGTTCCAGTAGCGTTTACAGCAGCACACTTAAAGCAGTGCCTCTGGCCACTCTTGTAATTACAATGAGAGAAGTGAAGCAGCAGCTACTTGCTGACATGATGGCAAATGTACAGTAGACTAAAGGTATCCTCTGAGAGTGCACTGATCTGACTGTATCCAAAAAATCTTTCATCTTCCGTCTCTGATTTTTGTTGTCCTTAATATATACCTTCTTCCCACAGAAAAAGCAGGTTATTACATACTGCCTGCGGGCTGTTCTGACCTTGTGACTTCTAAACTGTTTTCCACTTTTTTTTTTCCTCTGACAATTCAGCAAATGAAGTGACAGAGATTAATTTTATTACAGATGCTTTGACTGGAATTATTTATTGCTTACCTCTTAAACCTGGCCATAAATGTCATTGATTTATAGACCCCGTGAAAGCACAAACATTAGCCAGTGAGTGCCAGGAGTGCTACTACATAGAAATTATGTGTATGGAGAGATCAGCTTCCTTCTAGCCAAAAGACTACACCGGACTAAAGCAATAGTATTTTGTATTTCACGTGGATCAGAACTACTCTGGACCAATTCTTTTTGCTGGCAGTTCTTTCTATATTTTCACCTTTCTATTTTAGTGACTCTTTTCTGTTCCTTGTTCTATATGAAGGATGGGTTGGACTATGGGAAAGAGGAAACCATCTCCTCTTGTCTGTGAGAAACTTGTAATAAAATGCCTGCAGGACTAGGAAATGAACTTGGCAATGTGAGTAATATAGACAGAGCTAATGAAGATCTGACCATCGCGGTAGGTGGGAGGCCAGGTTTAGTATTGTTTCATATTCATATTTTTCTCCTGTAAGTCTTTGGCTAAGTGTTATAACTGTCCGTCAAGTCTGTAATTCTGTGTAAAGTCTTGCCAAGTTCTCCTGGGAAGAATTGTACTGTATTGGGAAATAGCCTTGTATCTGCAGAGTCCAGTTTTGCTCCTGATTCACTGTGAGTACTGGTCTCGCAGTTGTCTACACCAGTGGTGTAGGTCTTGTTTGCACAGTGATACTTGGGCTACTGCAAGTGTTGCCTTGCCTGTGCAACTTTGGTGTACCTGCATTTCTACCATGTGGCATCACTTGTAGGTGAAAACATTGTTCTGTCAGCATGGGAGTAGGTAGGCTGTTTTTTCTGGGGTGGTTTTTGACGTATTGGATGTGTGAGTATAGCAATTAAAGTACTGAGGTAGATGACTACTTCTTCTGAGGGGCCACAAGTTCCACAGAACCAGTTCTGAGCAAGTTGTTGCCGAACATAGGGGCAGTAAAAACATGGCCCATCAGAGAAATCTAATGAAGTTCATCATAAATTGGACAAATCTTGCATTTCTAATAAAAAAATGCAATGGAATACAATTTTCCTATTGATATCCTATCTGTTTGTTTTCTCTCTCAGCATTAGCTTCAGAGGCAGCTCTCAAGTTACGGGAGAGGGAGGGTTGATCAGAGCCCCAGGCGGTGGCAGGGACAAAGACCATCTAAGCTCTGGGACTCTGAGAGCTGCTGAAGGAGGACTGAGCTGCTTCTAGCATCTCATCAGTGCCCCAGCAACTTTATGTTGCTGTGCAACTTGATTTTTTTTTAATTTTTTTTTGTTAGTTTTGGGTAGCGATAAATATTTTTGTGCTCACAGGTGACCGGTTTTATTTAAGGTCCAGAAATGAAGAGAAATAGCCTGTCTTCCTCTTGCGTGCCTCTGTGGTTGCTGTTCACAGCAGTGATACTTCAAGGTGAGAATACCGCTTGATAGTGAAATGTTGCATTGAGGTTTGTTTGACAAGAGTTGATGTCCTGGTGTGTCTTACACGGTTGAGCTCCAGAAGTCTTTAATCTATTTTGGATTACTTTGTCTTTCTGATGCATAGGCAGAATGAATAATCATGTACATATAGAACTTACTTGCTCTTTGTGAATCTTTGATTCGTTGGGATTCCTTTTTAATCAGAAAGGTTTGCTTTGAACTCTAATTAGTCCAGGAAGTCACTGTGAGTCACCTGAGTGATGAGCTCCAAAGCGCTTGCTTCCTACATAGTGCCAGCTGGCATTTGTGCAAGTCTTGTGTTGCTGTCCTTGCCCTTTGCTTGCAGGAATGTGTGAATCTATCTAAAGGTAACACGGACACTGCCCAGAGAAACTGTGATGCACAAAACAGTGTGGGACGGCAAAAGTGTCAGTTAAAATCTAAAGTTTCAGTGGATTATCCTTAGTGACTAAGTCTAGGTAGCAAGAAGCATCTCTAGATACATGGTTTGGAGAAGATGTTAGTCCAAGGACTTTTTTCAAGCGGTAGTTTGGTTTTTGTGTGTGTTTTTTTTTTTTTTTTTTTAAAAGGGGGGAGAGTAAATTCTGAAAGTAGCAGGAATCAGTGCTGCATTTAGGGAGATATCACAAGTCACTAGCCTGGGAGCAGGTTTGACTTCAGACTTTGCTTCTAATTTTAGCATGGCAGATGTGTGACTGTAAGTCAATCTCTGTACCTATAAAAATGACCAGTAAAATAAAGGCAATGATATTTACTTTCAAAAAAAGAAAAAAAGGCAGGAATCTCTGCATGCAGAGGGGTTGTTTTCTTTTCAGTGGTTGTGAAAAGCTAGACTTAGCATTCACCTGCAGTAAATGAATAGCTGTCTTCATTTAAATAGCTTCATCAGGTTTACTTCTTTTCCACACTAAATGATATTCTAATATGTGATACAGTTATAGCAAATACTACTTGAAGGTGTAGAAAGAGGATGTCTTCTGATACTACTCAGTGCTTAATCTGATGTTCTCAATGGATCTGTGTTATCTAGCTGTAGAATCAGCCAAAGGAAAGTATGCACACATGCTGTTTAATAAACTTTTTGAAGACTACTCAAATGCCCTAAGACCAGTGGAAGACACAGATAAAGTACTGAATGTCACCCTTCAGATCACATTGTCCCAAATTAAAGACATGGTGAGTAAGAGTACAGTTCTGTTTTCCTAAAGATGTACAGAAATGTACTAGCTGTAAACCTTTTGCTTGGAGTAGGAAAAACAACTTGCATTTTGTTGTGATAACTTCAGTAATGGTGTGCAAACTCAGAGCTGCTGAATTGTTAGAACTTCTTTTGTAGTTAGGTGTTGGTATCGCACCCTCCAGGCAACTTTTGCTGAGTTTTAAATAGAAAGAGCAAATGATTTTTCTAAGATGCAATTAATTTCTACATAAACTCCGTGTTTCAGCCTCAAGTAACTTTTTTTTTAATAAATTTGTTTCAGCCAGATATACTTTTAAGGCAAAAGAAAACATGTGTGGAAGGAGAACGGAAAATCACTTCTGTGTTTTCTAAATTACAGCTTCAAGGCCTCACCAAGCTTTCAGAGAATTTGTTAGACTGACTCCACTAGCTATTTGGTGTTCTGAAGCTCACAAAAGGAAACTTTTAGATACTGGGAGCATCAGACAACTGCGACTAAGAAGGGTGCAGGGGGGAGAAGGCTTGGTCAAGAGAAAACCCAAATAAATAACCTCCCTGTACAGTGTATGGTCATATGTACCCATTTGAGACATCCTCTTGTGACCTGTCAGCATTCTTACCTGTTTTGGGCACTACTTTAAGCTATACAACAAATGCTGCCTGCATCTAGGATGTGCTTTTGTCATCTTCAGCTAGAAATATTTCTACTTTTTTAATACAGGATGAAAGAAACCAAATTTTGTCAGCTTACTTATGGATTCGACAAAGCTGGTATGATGCATACCTCAAATGGGACAAAGATAAATATGATGGGTTGGATTCTATCAGAATTCCAAGTGATTTGGTTTGGAGACCAGATATTGTCCTGTATAACAAGTGAGTGTGGCTGGAGAAAGTCAGCTTGAATACTTGTCTGAGGGAGGGAGGGGGGTTAAAAGAGGAATTGACCCACAGAGTCTGAATTTGTATCATTTTACCTTACCTTAGCAAGGGGTTTGTTTTTTGTCTTAACATCTGTTGTTGATCATCTAAATATTTTGCAATAAAGCCATAGATAGGATTTGGCAATTGATTATGCTATACAGCAAAGCTGTTCTGAATTTCTCTGCACCGGGAATTGAATACCCTGGCAGTCTGAAGTGCTTTCTGCTGAGGAGCTCTGGAAGAGTGTGTGTCCACCAAAGGGTGCTATATGAAGGCTGCACTTCTTGCCTGTTCTCCCAGGCCAGTAGTGGCAGGCACATTATTTTCATCTTTGAATGGATTCTTATCCTACTGTATCCTGTCTGAGGTCAAGTTTGAAGAAGCTATGGCCAACAGATACAACATAATTTAGCAGCACTGACACTTGACATTATGGGCACCGCTACCTGTAAATAATAGTTAAAAGTAAGTTCCTAACAGAATTCAGTGTAAATAAATAATGTGGTTTCAGAAGCATGCTTTTTATAGTGTGAATGAAGCAAGTGACTTTCCCCCTCTCCCATCCCAGCCCACATTAAATTCTTGCCGGTTGGTCTTGACTGTGACTTTTTTTGTCTTTTAGGGCTGATGATGACTTTTCAGAACCAGTGAATACTAATGTTGTGTTGAGATATGATGGAAAAATCACTTGGGATGCGCCAGCTATCACAAAGAGCTCATGCGTAGTGGATGTATCTTATTTTCCTTTTGACAGTCAGCAGTGCAACCTTACATTTGGGTCCTGGACCTATAATGGTAATCAGGTAGACATCATCAATTCTCTTGATAGTGGTGACCTCTCTGACTTCATAGAAGATGTGGAATGGGAGATTCATGGTATGCCAGCAGTTAAGAACGTCATCACTTATGGCTGCTGCTCTGAGCCTTATCCAGATGTGACCTTCACACTGATTTTGAAAAGGAAGTCTTCATTCTACATATTCAATCTGTTGCTGCCTTGCATTTTGATCTCTTTCCTGGCCCCACTGGGATTCTATCTCCCTGCAGACTCTGGGGAAAAAGTGTCTCTGGGTGTTACGGTTCTGCTTGCTCTGACCGTGTTTCAGCTGATGGTTGCAGAGATCATGCCTCCCTCTGAAAACGTGCCTTTGATAGGTGAGCTTTACACACTTGGTCTTTAAACATAACTTATTAATAACAGGACTCTATGTTAGGGAGACTACATGGAATTTGTGACATCTTGGAAGAGAAAGGTGCTGCGTGTTTAAAACAGTGAAGTACTTAAAATGTGCATGGAATTTGTACAGATATGCTGAAGCTTTTTAAGGTTATTTTGTGTTTATATTAAATTAGGTATTACCTAGCTATTTCTATTTATTGAAAATAGAAATTTAAAACTATTTTATCACATATTGTAATAAAGCTAGTAATGGAAAAAATTTTAGAACCAGCATAAAAGTGTTAGGAAGAGCTGTATGCACAAAACTAGACTGTTTCATGATATGTTTCTGTCACATCCATGTGGTTGGATGGTCTGGCTGGAACACTCAAGGTTGACTTAATATCCAGCAATTGATACGTTGAATTATAGCGCCTGTATTCTGCTGGAACCCCCCCTCCTGCCCTGACTGATCTGTCCCCTGGGGCAGGAGGCTGCCCGGCTGCCCTGGTGGGATTTCTGAAGGACTAGGAACATGGTTGCCTCCCTGCTGACTTCCAGCTTCATTAAGATAATTAAGATCTGTTATTTTTATTCTTGTAATTACTGTTTAAATGAAAAACTGTATGGCTTAACTGAGACAGAACACTGGTCAATGAATAGAAGGGTTGAATGCATTTCCCACACCAGCAGCAACTATTCCTGCCTAGAGTATGGGCTTGCTGCACTGCAGTATCTTCCCTACCCCTCCTATCGTGCTGTCTAAATTAGGGAGCCCCAGAACCTAGCCTCAGTCTGCTTTTTCTATTCCCTCACCATCCTTTCCAGCCTCCTTGAAAACTGGGATCACGTCCTGCTTGTGGCACATCCTGTGCCATCGATGCCAGCCTGTGCTTTTCTTGTGGAGGCTGCAGGGCAGTGGAGCGGGGCTGGGAGCTGCCTCCTTGCACAGGAGCAAGGTCTGGGCGTTCACTGGTCTGTGTGAGTGTGAAGGCATCCAGCTGCTGGTGTGGAGTGTGCTGATAGCTCCAACAAAGTGTTATCACCACTCTTGTTAATACATCAGGAAGTGGGATTTCTAATGTGCCACGTGAAGCCGTCAACACTGGGATTTTACAGACATCAGGAAAAGAGCAAGGCTCCAGATAAACATTTTTTTTTTAAGCTGTTTTTTGATTGGGTGCATTTCAAGAAATCAGTGGCTTTGGCTTGCAAATATTTACTGTGCTAATACAATAGTCACTTACTCATGTGATAAAGGCATGCCAGTAACAAGTATGAGGTTTTACTTTAATGGTTTTAATCTTTGTTTTTAAATGGTAAATTAAGTCTGATCTAAATATCTAGAGAATAGGGTGATTTAAAAACTGGTTTTACATGCACTTATTTTTAGTACAATGTTGTCATGTTGTTATTTCTACATTTAATTTTTTTTATTAGGGTAGCATCTCTAATGTGATTTTATTTTCTGTTCCAGGAAAGTATTACATAGCAACTATGACCATGATCACAGCTTCCACTGCGTTGACGATCATTATAATGAATCTCCATCACTGTGGCTCAGAAGCAAAGCCCGTTCCACAGTGGGCCAAGGTGATTATTTTAGACTACATGTCAAAAATCTTTTTTGTTTATGATGTGGGTGAAAATTGCACAAGCCCGAAAAGAGAGAAGGAAGAAGAACGTAAGTTAGAGGGGGATGATGGGTGTCAGAGGAGGCACAAAGAGGTAAGGAATGATGACTGTGTTCTCAAGGAGAAGCTCAATGGAAATTTGAATAAAAACTATGGAGTTAATGGTGAAAATGTTAGGGAGACTGTTAATTGCTGTTCCTGTTACAAAATGCTGATTAAAAATATTGAGTATATTGCTAATTGTGTTCGAGACCATAAAGCAAACCGGGCCAAAGGAATTGAGTGGAAAAAAGTCGCCAAAGTGATGGACAGGTTCTTCATGTGGATTTTCTTTATTATGGTGTTTTTTATGAGTGTGCTGATCATTGGGAAAGCACCTTAGCTGAAGATGAAGACATTCCTTTTGTAAATCTGTATATACTGGGTTAGCTTGTTTCGGTGGAGCTCTGGAACAGGGGTGCCTTTGAGATCTTTGTCTTGCAGTCTGTAACAATAAACAAATTGATTCTGTAGACTGTGACAGCGTGTTGAGACATTGCTCAGCTGAGGACTTCATTAGTGACTGTCTTTGCCTTTTAGGAGAGGAGTGCTGCCCTGATGAGGCTGCTGGGTAAGCACTCTGGGCTCCAGCTTCATGGGTGGTGGCCATGGCTTTGGGCTGAATGGAGTGGAGTAATGGAGCAGGCAGCCTAGCAGGGGAGCACTGTATTCATAGGGCTCCTGTGCATCTCTGCACCTTGTAAATTGACCAGCCTTTTCTCTCTCTCCGGAAAAAAAAAATGGTATTTGCTATGGTGGCAGCTCCTGGAAATCATCCCTTCATGGTATTGCCTTTTGTCCTTTTTTTAGTTCATCTTCCTAACTTACCTTTTCACTGGGGCTCTTTCTGATCACTGTTGTTATCGTTTCATAGGCTCTACGTGTCTATCTTTTGTGTCTTTTGCTTCTAATACCATTGAGCTTACTGAATGTGATGGTTACCTTGATTTTCCTCTTGATCTTTCTCTGCTGCTGAATGTTACCTTATAGTCACCATGGCTCCAGTTAGCTGGATTCCCAGGGCTTCTTCCTCACCAAGTTGGAGGGCCAATCTTCCATTCTCTTTCTCTAGAGCCTAATAATTGGAAGGACTTTTCCTGTCCTTCCTAGATGTCTCATTCCCCTGGGAATTTGTGCAAGGTGGGCTTTTAAATGCCACTTGAGACTGCTGAAATAGGAGGCTGTGACTCTGCTCATTTTATTCGCCTTCAGCAGTGTTCAACCCATGTGAGTCCCTTGTTCACTCTTACATCCTCTTAAATACTTAAATTTCAAACTGTTCACAGGAATGCCAAGGTTGCTCTGTGCATTACTTAGCACAAAAGCATGATCTTACAAGCTTGTTAAAGTAGTAACATAATCAACACTCCTTGCTCAACACCTTAGTAGTTATGTGTATGTGAATGTGTATGTGTCACCGACAACACCAAAACCCCCTTTTCCTGTGCTAATTCCTGTTAACACTCTCAGGCTAATAGAGCTCTGGAAGATGTCTCATGCAGCAAAGTGAGAAGCTAGTATCCCCAGGCATGCCCGTGGCAGATAAATTGCTATTACAAAACACCCTGAACTTTGAAACCATGATATTCTAGATGCAGTGGGAGAGGCAGAATGACACTGTAATGGATCCCAGTCAAAAGTTCATGTGATAAAACTCATTTTTATAATTGTTGCGGTAATAGGAACGTACCTGTAGAGGTGTAACTTAAGAGCAAGGAGTCAAAATGACAAAGTGATGCGGTAGTTATGCCAAAATTTATTGGAAGAAAGGACATTGTAATTATGATGATGATGTAAATGATGCATTGAATTGCTAATGGCAGGTTTTCTTTTGTGTGGAACAATTAATGCTGTAAGCTTATCTGGATTCTCATATATAATGCAAGCCTTAAAGTCCAGGTTCTAATGTAAAGCTAAACTGGGTGGCTAGCCAAGAATAAACTCAGTACGTGGAAAAAGTTTTAAGTGTGTTCCCTGTATATTATCAGTTCCCAGTCAACCGGCGTAGCTTTGAATAGCTTCTTTGGAAGACAAACTGTTTCACTGTGCAGAAAAATGGTTGCACTCATTTGCTGTGGAATTCAGGGTTTGGCACTCATACTGCCTGTTGGAGGCAGCTGCCGATTTGTTCTTTCTTGTAGAGAAAAATATCGTCCCAAAATCTGAGGGAGCAAAGTATTTAAAGATAAGCATAAAATGTTCAGAACATGAGTCTTCAGCATGGAGGCTCAATGATCAAGGGTTTGTCAAAGGCTTATGTGTGTTATAAAGGAAGGAGGGAGTTACTGTCTACTGTCTCTTCCCATGTAGGAACTGGGTACATCAGGTATACAGAGTGTGTAACGGGAGCAGTCTGTACAATATGTGAGAAGGCTGTACAATATCTGAGAATGTGTTGATCCTTGCAACAGGGTTTGTGAATGCTGGAATATTATATTGCTTTAAAGAGCCATGGAAAAACATGGAAGAGAAATACATCAGCATACTATTAAATACAGTAACAATGTGTTGAAAAGTGGAGCAATATTTTAGGGATTCATAACTGCATGTTCTTCAGTGCTCTTCACCCCACTGGTGATAGCTTCCAGGTTCAGACAAGACCTTAAGTCTGACTCAGAATATCTTTCTTAGAAATTCAGATTGTGCCCATGCCATTCTGTTCAAAACAAACCACAGTTCTGGGCTTCCCATGTGTAAGGGAAAGTTTGAGATCTTAAGTGGATCATGGGCCTTTTTGTCATGCTCCTCAGTATGCTGCATGCTTGGGTGATGATGTTGAGATCTTTGCACTTCCCTAGCATGTTTTCTGTGAAGATGTGATAGTACTAAAGAATTCTCTTTCTTACAAGAATATGATTTAAAAATTATTCCTAGCTATTTGAATTTATTAACTGTTACATTTTCTTTTTAATTATTTTCTGTTATCCTTTTCTTTGGATCACCAGGCACTATCAAATGTTTCTCTTCCATTATTTACCAAGGGCAAATGTTGTTCTTGCTCTTGTAACAAACACTTTTCTGGTTTTAGTTCACAAGAGCCCCAGATTCAGTAAAGAACGTGAGCAGCAGATGATGGGTGCTGCAGAAGTTGGTACCTGAATTGTTATTGTGAAGCCTCATGTTAGGACCCTCAGAGTCACATCTTTGAACTTGATAATTTTCCAGGTTAGAAACATGAAGTGATGCTGCAAGGCCACTCTTCTGGTGACAGGGCTGACCCAAGGTCTGTGCTATTGCAGCCATACCCAAGATAGCTGGTTTAAAGCTAGCTCAGGAGTTTCTAACTGAACTGTATCTTGTGCCCCTCCAAGGTCTTATGTTTAGTTTGTGTATCTCTGTATTTAGCTATTTCAGTGAGAAAAAAACCTGCTTTAAATCAACCAAGTGTGTGAGCAAGTTAGATAATCAGAACCGTACGTGACAACCCTAGTGCTGAGTGGTGACAGGAATGTTTAATCTAATTCTATCTGTCCTGGTCTCTTCCTCTTTCCTTTGTGTGTCTCATGCTTAGATCCAGTAATGTTTGAGGAAGATTAAATCCAGAGATGATGCATGACTCATTATAGTAACAGAAAAATAACTATTTATGCACTTGTCTGAGTAACTCTGCAGGCTCAACATGAATGCAGAGGGATGACTTTATATTTACTGAGGAGGACAAAGATGCTGTAAAAATACTGTTTGAGATCTGTGTGCTGCAAAGGCCTTTGAGGAATGAGCTGACAGATATATATTTTTTTTTTGTTACTGTCTCTTGGCAGAGAGATCACCTCTACCCTCTTGTATTGAGTCATTGCAGTGTTTAAATAAGGAGAAATTTAAGCTGTCTCCTGTGATGCCTTCACTGTGCTCTCTTCCATGAGCAGGATTACAGAACTGAAGATGAAGTGTCATGGGATATTGGGGTGTTGAGTTTCCAATGATGTAGAAAGGTAGGAGATGCCCTTAGCTACCCCAGGAAACTTGTTTCTGTTTGTGGCAATTGCAGCCTGAGGATTCAGGCTAAGCCCCAAAGGATCATCCTGGACAGTAAATAACATCTTGAAATAGAGAAGTGGGTTTCCCCATGTTTTGGCTGTCTGCATGTTTCGTCCTGTGGTTAACAAAATTTTGTTCTCTGACCTTGACAGAAGAATGGGAAGTGTCTGAGAATTGTTTCTCAAGAAATGCAGGAGTGTGGCAAGATTGTGAGCCTCTGTCCTTATGTGAGAAATGAAAGACCTGTCACATGATTGCTTAGGAGATGGGAAAAGAAGAGTGTAGGGGAGAGGGAATTCCTTTCATTCTGTTTATAAAACTGGGAAGAATCCATCTTTTCTTCTTACAAACTTCTGTTACTCCTTGATGAAAAGAATATGTCAACTTTTATTTTCATTCTTAAAATCTTTTAATAAGCGACAGGATATAACACCAAAGGTGGTCTCTGGAGTTGGTGTGCAGCCACCTCCTTTGTACTTGCAGGCAGAGCTCAATCAGAGGAGGAGAGGAAGCTGAACACCTCTCACTGTTTCTGAAGTCCACTAAAAAGGAGAAATCTTTCTTTTTTGTTGGAGACAAGTCCAGATGTGTGGAAGGGACAAGGGGTAGCAGAGAGTTTTGTATCTAGTTCCTGTTGTGCCAATTAGAGCTTCATTGTCTCCAGAAACCTTTTAAGAACTCTGTTCTGCAAGGTGACAGTGAACAATACTGGTTTTACATTGCTTGCAGTTAGGAATAACAGATTACAATTACACAGCTCAAGTTTGTTCTTATCTCTTTCTTTCTAAATACTTTTGTGCATTTTATTCCTAGTCAGTATTCCACAGACCACTGAAAACACTGCAATTGTTCTATCACGCTGCACTAGTTTAACCCATCCTTCCTTTGGTTTGAGTCTTGCAAGCCCATGTTAGCTCTTGGGAGCTGTCAGGAGCATGAGGTGTTCCCAAGTCTATCTCTACCACAAAGGTGAGTCCCACAGGCGGTGCAGTCAGCCTTCTCCTTACCCGAGGTGCAGGGACCAACCTCGCAGCAGGCTAGTGGTGAACTGAGTCATGCTGCTTCTTGGTCCTGTGGGGTCCTGAGATGCTTTGTGTGGCCATGGCAGTGCTGTGTCTCCAGATGTAGTACTAGCCGTTGTGTTTGAGACAGGAATCCAGGTGTACCTTTGCAACTGGATGAAGTACAAAGATAGCTGTTGAGGGAGGGATGTTAGCTGATGGGGAGCAAAGCAGGGTGGAGAATGTGGTCTGTGTCTAGTCCCAGGTGCGGTTTTTGCACAGAGCTGTTGTGCCTTGGTCTGTTTTTTGCAGTAGAAGTCAATATAGTGAACATCCAGAAAATGCAAATCAACATTAAAAAATCGCATCTGCAGTTTTAAAGTGGGGTTTTCATTCTGGTTCCTGAAAACACTTCTTTAAAAAGGGATTCAGTACTACCTTCTAAGTAACCTACCTAGAATTAAGGATTTTTCTGGGGAGCAGCTATTGCTATTTGCTTCCTCTGCCATTCTGAGCATTTATCTCTACCAGGTTCTTCACACAGCCACTTGCAATAAATTTTCACCTCTGTTATAAAAGTCTGTTTCTAGTTCTTTTAAACACCATTATTTTCATTTGTATCACTCTTCATCGAATAAGATTTTCTCTAGGGTGTTGGGAGTTGCTGGGGACTGTACTCCACAAAGTGTCCCACATTATCCTTTGCTTTGAAGAATGCACTGGTTTCAATTAACCTGAATGGAATGACAGAGCTGGCAAAGGAAGAGTGGACCAAAAAATAACATGGTTCTTAAAATTGCTTAAACCTAACCCAGATTATTGTAGGTAGTGTTTCAGTGCATAATATGAGTAAATTGTGATTCACTTGGTATTTGCTTGCTATGTGTCTCCACTAACAGATAATTTTGATTAATGCTGGTCCTAAATACTGTATAATAACATAGTATTCTGTTTTTGTTTGCTTGTGAGCTCTCCATTAGCATGCTTAAGGACATGCTAGCAGAAAATTTTTGAGTCCATATAATATGAAGAAATAAAGAATGATACTGTGATTAATGCATGCATCTGTATGATTCTGTTGTTTGTGTGCCAAAGGTAAGTAATAGATCCGGTTCTTTTATTCATTCTGTATTTTCAGTTCTAGCTGAAGGCTGCCAGGCTGCTCACTGTGTTGCAGTGGGAGGGAGTGCCTTTTGTTAGCGTTTCACTGTAGCAAAAATGGACTCCAGCAATACAGTTAAATAGATGGTAATGTCATCTGGAGCAGCCTCCAGAGGTTGGAAAAGCCCTTCACAGGAAAAGCATTTGGCTAAAATGTGGAGTCCATGTTCAATGGTGATGAAAGCAATGTTGTGACCTCCATAGGGCCAAAGCTGGTTAGAGGGTGGCAGCTCACACAGATGTGTCACAAAATAATGCTGCATGGTGTTTGCAAAATGAGGGTAAGGAAAGAGAAGGGGAAAAACTAACTAAAAATGAGGTGAAAGATGTAAAATTGCAGGAAGTCTCATTCATCAGCACCTGTGAGTTAGTTCACTAGAGCATGTTCTTGCTGTGGTATAGCTACTTCTATTTCTCATCCCATTCACCGGGCAGCCTGTGTCCAGGGGTGGACTGCCAGCAAGTCAAACCCAGCTCCTGCCCTGGGGCTGTGTTGCAGCAGTGGGTCTGTTCTGGGGTAGGGGCTGCTGGCTCCATCAGGGGCAAGGGTGCCAGGAAAACTAGTCCCACCTCACCCCTCTGCTCAATTCCCAAAGGTAAGTGTCTGGTGGCCCTCAGTATGAAGATTATCACTTATGTGATCTGGAAGGTTGGCTTCCTCTGGGCTACTTTATAGTCCTAAATTACTTCTGGTTCCCATGTATGTTCAAATCACTTCCTGTCCAGCTTTCTCACAGGAAGCTGATATGTGCTTCTGATGTGGTTCAGAGCTGTTTAAAGGTGTTGATGTGCCCTACAGGCTTTTGTTCAGCATGTTAAAGCTCTAGGTGACTGCCAGCAAGGTATCTGTGATAAGTGACACTTGAGTTGCTTTTATTCTGATGTTTTTAGCATAGTTGGAAACGGAACAGAGATCATGAGGCAATCTCTTTCCTCATAGATAAAGGATGGTAATTTTTCATAAAGACTTAACACTAATGTCAAAAACCCACGGGTAAACTGGCCCCTCGCTCCCTTGCACTGAGCCAGTAGTGTGGTGCAAGCGAGCTCAGCGTTCTGGTGTTCAGATACGGGCAAAACTTAGTCACCTTCAGGTACACTGTGCTTTAGTTTTGCTTTTGAATGTCATGTTTGCTACCCTGCAGAGGTTGTTTGAATGATACCAAAGAGCATTTCCCAACACCGTGGTTCCAGGTGGAGCTGGCTGGACAAGTGCTTGTTTGGCACAGCACCCTTGAGCTGCGTGAATTCTCAGCAGTGCTTCAAGCCAGCAAGTTTTGTGTCTCTAGGAGCATTACACTGGGATCCTTGGTTCCCGAGGTATCAGCAGCAAACCAGCCTGGAGGTTCTGCCCCCAAGGGAGGGGAGGAGAGATGTGAAGGGTGGTGGTGAGAATGAGTCCAAGGCCCAGGTATATCTGCTGTGAAAGTCAGCACCTTGCAAAAGCTTCCGTGGAGACAGTTCCTCACCTAAATCTTGAGACCTCTAGGGGTCATACGAGTGCTGTTCTCATTGCCTGGGTTCTTCAAGACAGGGCTTCTTAGGCAATCTTTGAATGATTACAAAAAGAAAAAGCTGCTCTTAACCCTAAATATTCTGTTTTCTCCAAGATGCAAAAGTGATGGAGACCTGGTGCCCTGTTAGCATGGTTGTTCCTGCTAACCTTTTAATAAGGCCTACGTAAATGAATTGTATCCCATGGGCAAATGCAAAGACTGCAGTTCTGAAAGGATGTTTTGTGGCTCCATCAGAAGCCATGTTTTAATTTATAGTGTGACCTGGGGGCTAATAGCTATATGAATAGAACTGATTTGAGGTAGTCTGTTAGTCCTCAAAGTACTGCAGATGGAAGGCTTCATGAGCAGTGGAGACATATTTCTGAGACCAAGAAGGCATTGGGCACTACAGCAGGAGGAAGTTGAACTCTTAGCCAGGTCCGTAGAGTTGTGTCAATTTAGGGTTTCTGACAAACTTCAAATTACAGACTTTGTGCAAAATGGCTTTCTTCCATTGATCTCACGCTTCTCTGAGTTACTTCTGAGTTCTTCAGCCCTTTTACTCCTCTAGTGCTTATATTCTCTTCTGAGAGTCAAAAGAGTCCTGCTATGCCCTACACTGTGACCATACCCAGTATAAGAAACACCTTAAGCTTCATGGTACTGTTCTCTGTGTCCCTCAAATGTATCTCCTTGAGTTCAGTAGCCACAGATGCTACTAGATAGGGAAAAATCCCTGAAAAGGGATGAAAATGAAAGAAAGAGAGATCACTTGCCCTCACTATTACTTTATAACTAATCTCATGCCCTGCTCACTGCAAAAACATAATATTAGTGTTAAAGGAGGTCCTCTCTATGTATGAGACTGTATCTACAGCCAGTTAAGGAGGGGGAAATCTTGGAGGCAATTCCATAGATGGCTTTCACTTCAAAAGGCGGACATGTTGGTAAATGCAATTTTTAACATTTCTGAAGAAGGCAGAAGAAATAGTGTTCTGGCTTGTTCATTGCTGTAATCCAAGCCTGCACTTGTTCCTGGAGATGATGGTTCTTCTCAGAATGCGAACTTAAGCTTCCACTGTCACATCCTCCTTCATGCTCCTCTTGACTGCAATCCTCTTGAAGATTCCTGGAGTGTGGGGACTGTGCAACTCATATGAGGTAACAGATGTAATAAGACTGTGACAGAGGTAATTTGGTCCAGTTCAAGTGACCCACTGCACTTAAATTGCAACCTGGTCTTTTCCTATGCTCTAACCTTCCCCCGGGACACCGTTTCCATTGCACCTGCTTCTGCTCCTTGGAGGTGGTCCTCCTGAGCCCAGCTAGGTGGGTGACTCCTTCCCCTTCCCTCTCCATCCCAGAAGGACTCACACCTGAAGCTCTCCCTACATCTGGCAGTGGGGAAGAAGCAACGTTGCTGAGAAGGCAGAATGGCTGCGGACACTACCAGGCGCTCTGTCATCGATCTGGGTGTATTTGCTTGGATGGTGATATGGTCAGTTTCGGGAGAGGTATTTCATCTTTTTATAGCTGCAAAATGTAAATCAGTACTCGTTCCCTTTGAACTGAAGTTGTGAATGTTACATTGCTATTTCATAGCATGTATTTTCTTAGAAAAAACAAACACAAACCCCAGCCAGAACAAGAAGGTGATTATTAACCAGACTTGTATGAGTATTGTCTTAAATCCATTAAATACATCAAGCCCTGCCTACAGTGAAGGAGCATGGGACAATTATTGATTTCAGAAATTCCTGTCCATACAGGATACCTGAAAACTTGTAAGTGATGAACTCAAAAGAAAGAAGCCTTGCAGGGTTGCAGTGGGACCTAAAATTTCAGATTTTGCACATGGATGATGGGGCTTTTTCACAGACCGGAGAGCGCCAATGGGGAGATTTGCAGTTGTTAGCCATCTAGTTTCAATGAGATGCTTTATGTTGTCAAAAATGAGGCACTGAAATATCATTGTAGCTCTGGGCCATGGTCCTGCTGCTGGTCTCACTGCTGTGATTGCAGCCAATGGTTTTCTTGCAGGATGCATGACTAAATTGTTCTATACGGGGTAGAATACAAGACACAACAGGGTGGTACTGTTTTTTTTCCATTGCCTGATATGTTTAATGGGTATGCTTAGCTAGTGTAGTGGGTATTGTTAGGGATTTCCCTATCCTCCTACTAACCATTATAGCTTTTTTTCCAAAATGAAGCATTTCTTGACAACTTTAGAGGTGGCACTTGTAGAAATAGAGCACAGTGCTAGAATGGCTGCTTTGACTAAGCTCTGGGTCCTGCCTAGGTTGCTGGCACCTGCAGGTGCTTCATGCCCCTGGGAGCAGGACCATCTCTTTGGAGGTGTCCCAAAGGTATGTTGGACTTACCTACAGCTCTGCAGTTCTCAGGTGCTGACCTTTCAGGTGCACCCAGGCGTTATTGCTGTATAAACAAACACAGGCAATTTGTATTACAGAGATAAAGATTTCTCTTAAAATGAATTAAATCTGCAGGGAAAGGGAATAGAGAATTACTTTAATCCAGGAAGAGCTGCAGGGGCGGGGGGGGGGGGGGTTAGGGTGTGCCCAACAAAACCCAGCTTTGTTAGAATTTCATTACTCTTTACCTGGTACGTGAGCCTCCCCTCTTTTTATCACTCCTATGGATTATGCTGTTTCACTGTAAGTAATCTCTCCAAAGAGCAACTTTATCTATACCATGTAATTCACCTAATTGCATGCTATTGAGAGAACAGGGTTTCACTCTGGTACCGAGCTAGAAGTTCCAAGGTTCAGCGCAAAACTGGGTGAAAAAGTATCTTATCAGGGATCTATACAGTCACTTGTAGTTTGCTCTTGTTCCCTTACTGTCCAACAACTCTAGATCCTGCATGAAATACGTGGGTTCAGTTTTATGACCTCAGTATATAACAACTATGTGACATTTTGCAAACCTCCTCCCACAAGGAGATCAATGCTAATTCCTTTGGCTGCCGTTAGTGGCTGTAGCACAGCCTGGCTTCTGTCTTGGCTTTTCTGCTTTAACCTCACTGAGTTAAATGCCAGAGGTTTATTACGTGCTCTCTATCTGGGTTAATTTTTTCAGCCTCTGAATCTATTAATTGCCGTTTGTAAATTTTCCTGGTGGTAAAGGGCACAAAGATAACTTGGCCCCTATAGCTTAACCTCTTGGTGCATCTCAGGCTATGAAAGGCGGTGTTGAAGTCTGCTGATTAAATTAATTACTCCTCTGAAGCTTCATCATAAAGGAAGACTATTTTCCCTTTGTAGTTCACTTGCATCCAATTTTTTGCATGACATCTCAGAGTTGGTTAGGAACCTCTAATTTTACTGGGGTGCAATCAGATGGTAGAAACAGCTTTGTCAGACATAAACCTGATCCTGAACTGTCTGTTGCACAGGCGCCTTCCTCTTCTTCATGAGGCTGGAAACCAGGCTATTGCTTTTGTTTTGCCTCTAAAATTTCTGCCTTTGCTAGGAACATTGGGAGGCTGATGAAGTTGCAGCAAAGCCTGAGAATAAGACGACGCTGTTTTGGCACCTAAAGCTGCACCAGCCAGCACTCAGGGTTCACTCTAGTCCCTGCAGACTGAACACTCATGGAAGGGGTGTTTGTGAGGGTCAGACTTGCTTTCTGAAGTCCCACCTGTGTACAAATCGGAGATCCAGTGCCCCAAACCAACCTGTTTGTGTTTGAGGGAACCACACCAGGGTATCTTCACAGAAACTTGGGGTCACCCTGTTCCTTCCATCTGGCCTTCCACTCCTGGTTAGCCTTTTCTGCCTCGCACTGATGCATGGGTCCGTCTTCACTGCTTTTCCTGGAAATCACATCAGCAGAGTCCAGCAGAGCAGGTAGAGCCAATTCAATCCCAAATCCTGAAGAATGGCCCTTTATGTGAGCTGTTGGAAGCTTGTGTAAGGGGAATATGTGCAGAAACCCCTGTCCTTTCTGTGTCCCTTCAGCTCATCTTTGCTGAGGTGAAGATGTGTTTTATCACTGGGGACAGCACCACAAACGTGGCATTGCAGCTTTTCTGGAGGTGATTGTGGTGGTGTGCTAGAGACTCACCAAACTTCTGTGCTTGAGTCTCAGCTGTCTCCTCTTTATGCCCCAGGGTCCCTATGGACTAGCATCGCAGCCTTGCCTTTCCTGCCATCCTGGAGCATCTCCAAGGCAGCTGCAGCAAAGCCACCATGCTACCTGTAAAATGTAGCTTATGAGCTTAAAACTATGCAGTAAAGTACACTTGTGGCTGTGTGAATCATGGGCCAAGATGCAATCCACTACATTAAATGGGAGAATCCTGAAATGCTTATGAGGATTCATCAAAATAAATTAACTGTGAATTTTTTCACCTTCGAAGCAGCACGTTGTAGGTACTTATGTCCTTGCACTAGTGAATCAGCTAGATGCTGATCTGTGCCCAAGTACCATACCCCGGCTCAGACTCTCTGGGTGTGCTCTGCCAGGGTGCCGTGGCTGTACCCCAGGACCTGGGGGGGCACCCCAGGTCTCCTCTCTGCAAATCCAGGCCTGCAGGGGGTTATGCAGAGCGTATGGAGGGGGAACGTATGCTGTAATATCTGTGTCCTATTGTACTGGGGGAAAGCTGATTTCAGCTGTCTCCAGCCCTTCTGCTAGATTGTGTTTTAGCACAGAATATGAGTGCAATGTTCAAATGTACCTTAAAACAGCTTTTCAGGCAGCATGTGGTAGAAGCTAGGGCAGCTTTAGAAAAAAAGGATCTCCATACAAGATCTAAAGGCAACACTCAAAATTATTCTTAAAAAAAAAATTATGCATTTGCCTACCTTCCCTTTCCAGAACATCCAGACCTCACGTCTTCTCACTTTTTACTCGCTCACTCCATATAACTTTTCCAAAGCCCAACTTCACAGCTCCTCTGCTCCATCATTTCCCAATTTGGAAATAATTTGCAGCATGTCCTGGGTACCTGATCTCAGGTAGATGAGATTCCCAACTGAAGCCAGCCTTCTTTTCACCCTGTGCACAGGACATACCTGAGCGGTAGTATGCCCAGCAGTATTACATCTGCTGCATTTCTGCCAGCTCTTAGGCTATATTCCTAGCCAGCACAGTGTTTGGGCATGATCTGAATAGCCTGAACACCTATGGCAGTTTCCATCTACGTGCCAATACAAATCCCTTTCTGCAATAGTGGGTATGTTGTAAGCTTTAATTGTCCCCGTGGGCAGAGTGTGGCTGCTATTTCTTCATATGCTAATCTTGAACTGCCTTGTGGAAAGCAGCTCCTTCATCCGTGGCTCCTTCCTTAAAATGAATGGCAACAAATACCAACATTTTCAAAAGTGATTGATATGAGATTTTTTTGAGGGCACATTGCTCTGAATTGGGTTTAGTGTCTCAAAAAAAAATATGTTTTTGCTTAAGTGCCAGAATGAGGGCTAAATTTTCAGAATTGCGGAGCAGCCGCTGCTGGATGGTTCAGCATGTCAGAGTGAAACACCCGTCACCAGCCACGCTGTCTCCAAAGGTGAATGCTCCTTTCACCTTCCCCTCAACGAGACATTGTTCTCCTTCTATGTTTCAGGCCCAGGAAGGTCATGTATAGTTTAAATGGAAGCAACTGTGTGACAGAAAGTAAGCGGAAGGTACAAAGTACCTATGTACAATAAAATGGAAGGATGGTTGTTTGAGCTGCCTTCAGTTTGACTTGAGAGAGAGAATTTGGTAGAGATGTCTGTTTGCAGTTACTAAATAAAAAGAAAACATGTTCACCTTCAGAAATCTCCTGAGCTGGCAGTGCCTGGAGGCTGGAGGGGTGCTTGGGCACGGTAGATAAACTTGCCCTGTTCTTTTTCTTCCCTAGCTATTTAATTCTGGCGTTGCTGGAGACTAAATCTTGGGCTAAATGGATCCTGCATCAGACTCAGCAGAGCTGCACATAAGTTCTGACTGTGCGGCTGCTAAAGAGACGGAAAGGTCTTCTGGGAGAATTGATGAATTCTCTGTTAGGCTGTAAATGGTGTGGAAGCAAATAGATACCATCACTCTGCTGCTTCTATGCCATTCATCTTAGGCTACTCTGAAACACCATCTTCTCTCTTAGCATTCCTTGTAGTAGCAAGCACGTTAGTAAATTCAAGCTGCTTTGCAGTTTGGGCTGAGCAAGTGTAGAATCGGAAGAGTTTAAAGTAGGCACAGTTGTCTCTCTTCTGGCAAAAAAACCCCAACCTGCTTAGACTAGAACAGCCATCACATGAGGCTCCTTGTAGTGGGAGCGTCCAACCAAAAAATCAAAATTTCATGTGAGCAGTCGCTTTGGCAACAGCCTGCTAGCAAGCTGTCACCCAGAGAGCTGCCAGGGTAGGTCTCCCCACCCAGCGAGGAGGTGTTGGCAGCTCGGGCTGGACTCGTGAGACCCATCCCGCGGGAGCAGGAGCGAGGGGCCGGAGCAGCAGCGCGGGGGGCTGAGACTGCAGCTGCCCAGCACTTGCCTGTGTCCTGCTTGGGATGCAGCTCAAGTGGATGCCTCCAAACAGCTTTTTGGCAGAAATCTTATTGTGGTGTGCCCAGCTTTATCATTTGCTAGTTCCTGTATCAGTTCATCCTTGACACTGATCCTTTTATGTCTATTTAAATGTATCTATTTCTAGCTTTCATCAGTTTGAGCCCCACGTTTCTGGGAAAGAAAAAAAAAAAGTGCTTCCTTATGACAGCCACTAGTCGTCCAAAAGTTGCTTTTTTACTAAAAAAATACAATCTGCTTTATTTACCCTTCAATTAGAGATATTAGCTCATTTGGACCTGGCTCTCATTTTTGATCAATAGATCCTATAACAGTCATCAAAAGCTTTTGTTCTGTTTGATGAAAGTGGAAAAGTAAAATTTACACAATCACTTCCATTTTCCTTAGTGGTTCTTTGCTTTTTGAGAAGGAGAACCCTGTTCCTTGTCTGCTCTCTCTTCTCCCTCCTCCCAAGCCTCATCTACTATTAAATCTTATCTTTTGGGTTGCTGTTATCTTCTTGGTACAAGCAAAACCCTGATTACACTGAATTTCTCTATTAAAAACACCAGATATCAGTGCCTTAGCCAGCCCTTCCATTTCTGGAGTGAAATAGCTGTTGCATAAAGCTGCCCTTTGTTTCCCTTGTTGACCTCTTGCAGGTTTTTCCACTCTACCTTCACTTTTTATCTTCCCCCTTCTGGTTTCATTAAAAGAGTAGCTTTCATCTTTTGTTTCGGGAGGTGTGTGTTCCCAAGCTGGCCCTTCTGTACTGCTTTCACGTCAAACTCGACAGAAGTGGAAAACTTGCAGAGAACAAGACCTGACATCTCCAAGCCCTGTCCAACCCCATGGTGTTGTCCTGCCCATCACACCGGGGTTGTAAAGTCAGACTCCAAGGAAAAACATTCTGGAAGTGCACGTAGATACAAGATAATGAGTATACTCCCACTCCTACTCACTATGGGATTTAAGCCTTTTGGGGCTTATGGGTTGACCCAATTAATAAACAGACAGGTAAAATTAATATAAAAGAAAAAAGACTGTTCTGGTAAGACTGGAATCAACAATAGGAAAAAATGGAGGGGCTCTATGAAAACTTGCCAAGTATAATTTATAATAATGCTTTTAAGTTTGTAATGAACTATCAGAAGGCTATCCTGAAATATCTTTCTTGCAGGCATGTTCTCTTTTCTTTTTCCCAGTATAATGTGTGGTGCCAGGATGTTTTAGTAGACTCTTATTAAAGACTTGTCTTGAAATATCCAAAGTCATTGAGTTATGAGTATTTAAAATTATTATTAATGATTGCTCATCCTATACAGGCCATTTCAGGGTGTTTCTAAGTTTTGTCACAGTCGAATTTTAAAATGCTTCTTGGTAGGAATTTTCCATGGTCATGGTAAGAGGAAGAAAATACGTCTGTGCGGGTGCAGTCTGAGCTCCACCAGTTAAATCAGACACGCAGAGGAGTGATGCCACAGGAAACTCGTTCAGATTTCATTACTTTATTTTCTCTGTCCCTTATTCAAAGGCGATGTAACCTCTGCCATTCACAACGGCCGGGTCAGCTCTCCTCACAGCTTTCCCTGTTTGCAAACCTTGAAAACCATTTCTGGAGTTAACTGGGGTCAAACCTCTTGAAGGCTGAGGGGTGATTGCCATGGTGCTCCCATGGGTCAGAGCCTGAGACAATGGCAGGAGAAAGCCCGGGGGGGAGCAGCGGTGGGGGCAGCGCTGGAGCTTTCCTGGGAAGGGAAAGGGGCAGAACAATTGTATTTTGCTGCCCTGACGTGAGAAAGAGCTGTGGGTGCTTGATCCCCCTCTTGCTGATGGTGCTCGCTGCCAGCCCTGTGGCCTGAGGAGATGTGCACGGCCATTGCACAAGCAGCAGGAGAGCAGATGAGCAGAGGCTGGTGGAGCAGCCCCCGGGGGAAACACAGCTTGGCTGCTGGGGGAGAGCGTGGGGCCGTGCTGGGCCCAGGGGTTATCTTTGGGAAAAAGCAACTGACATGAATAAATGGGAGCAGGAGAGCTGCCAGTTGATGAAAATAGCTTGTAGCAGGAAATATTGGGGCTGAGCGCTGGCAGCCTCACGGGAAGACTCACGTTGCAGCTGTAAGAAGTGTCGTTGCCCAATTTCATCTGCAAGGTATTTTCTGTGCTGCCGGTGGGGCTTTCACATCGCTCAGCCACGCTCACCTGCCCCAGGCACCACCAGCTGTGTGTTTTTCATGCGCTCCTGCCACTGTGCCCTCGCTGTTGCCCTGTGGATGGAGGCAAGCTGAGACGGGAGCAGATGCTGGGCTGCTGCTGGGGAGCTCCCTTGGGCTGCAGGGGTTCTCCCCTCCGCCTCCTGCCTGTGCCCAAGCACTGGTTCATGTTGGGACGTGGCAGAGCGCACCAGGAAGCTGAGCCTGGTTAAACACGAGCCCTCGCTCCTCCTCTTCAGCCGGCGGTGGCTGGCAGACCCAGCACCGGGGCTGGCAGCCAGCGGTTCTCCAAGGATGGTGGTGGGTGCTTGGGTTGCATGGCTTGCCTGCTCTTGCTGTGGGCTGGTCAGAGCTGAGCCAGCTCTGGTCTGGAAACCTGGATGTCATGCTCTCAGAGCACCTGAGATGAAAAACCCTGCTTGGCCCATGCAGATACAGAGCTGGCATGTCCAGGGGGACAGCGGCGGTACCTTCACAAGGGTACTTTTCAACTGTAGCTATTATCTTGCTTAGGCAAACGTTTCCACGGATTAAGCAGACTGTAGCAAAAAGTTGTTTGAATAGTCAAACTAATGTTACCCTAAAAAAATATTGGTGTATGTTAGAATGTGGGAGTGCAGCCCAACAGAAAAAACAAAAGCAAAAAGCCACAGTTCTCAGAAATCAGCGGGCAAGCCACCCTCAGTGCTGGAGAACATGACCTCCAGCAACTGGCACTCTGACAATGGCTATCGCACCCGTCAGTCGTTTGTGGGCGATGGTTTCTTCAGAGCTACCAGGAAAATGGTGGTGTGTACCCTCGTGGGCCAGATGGACCACGCTGGGGGCAACTCATGGGCACCGTCTGCAGAGTTTCTTGCACATCTTCCATTTCCATTTACGTTTTCTCAGCCGGTGTCCTCATCTCAGCTGACAACACTGACTAACCGGTGCCTCACCAAGGATGCTCCCCCACTCATAACCCAGCCTAAAGCATCTCAGAGGCATGGGCTGGCCTTGTCACTGCTGGGGCTGCGTGCTGGTCCCTGGGGATGCTCCGGCAGGAGGGAGGTGCTGAGTTCCCCCCAGCCTCTCCATCCCAGGGATATGATTCCTGCTGGGGAATGGTGGGAGCATGTTCCTGGTCCAGGGTGATGGCAGCTCTGTGCCACTGTCTGAACTGAAGCCTCTGTCCTTATCGCAGTACACTGGACACCCAGCTTTCATTTTGAAAGTTGATGGTATTCTGGAGGTGAAGCAAAAGTTGTAAAGCTTGCTGCTTTCCTGAGTGATATGGTGTTAAACAATTTCCTAACGATTTACTTGCGGGTCATTGCTGCTGCTTTAGCTTTTTAGCAGTTGGCTTTTGGAAAAGTTGTTATTCATACTCTGGTTGCAAAAGCAAATGGTGGGCAATCCTCACCTGCAATGAGCTGACGTGTCCTTAAATGCCACAGCCAGGGAGAAACAGTGATGCTCATGGAGAGTTTTCAAGCTAGGGAAGGGTGTTTGGTCATGAGCAGCTGCCCTATCCCAGCCTCTCCTATGTTAAAGCACTCTGGGTTTTGGGGGGTTTTTGTTTTGTTTTTTTTTTTCTCTCTTGTGTGCAAATCATTTACTGTAATTTAATGATCACAACCACATAAAATTCACTTCCTTGTGGTAAGAAAAAAAAAAAGGATTAAATGTCTCAGTTTATCTTTCCATGTAGGTCACATGGCCAGAGCTGGTTGTAAAATGTTGAAAAACTAGTTTGAGGTGTACCCAGTGCCAAGTGCTGTACATTTCCGTATTCTCCCTCCCCTCCTATTGCTCACAAAGACGCCACAGAAAGACAAGGAAGTTTGCTTTCTCAGGGAGTGGATTTTTTTAAAATGAATTTAAAGCAGCATTTATTATTCTTAAATTTAATCCTTTAAGACTTCATTGCTGTCCTAGTCCCAACCCCCAAAGCCTGAGAAGAATTCGTATAAAAGCCAAAATGTGGAACAAAGTCACTTAAAACAGAGAGTGTCTAAAAACCCCATGCATGCTGCAGAGATGGAGTCCAGGTCTCTGTCACTCTGGTGAAATTAAGAAATGCTAGGTGAGCTTGGAAGGAGACCCTTGTGCAGCACGTAGCCTCTTGTGCAAATAGCAACGCAGTTCCCTGGGGTTTTGAGATATCTACATACCCCTTGGAGCTGGGCTGGAGGCTCAGGCAGTGGTGAGGTGTCTGAATCTGGTGAAGACCTACTTTCCAGGGACGGTGAGGAGGTTGGTGGGTTGGATCAGTGTTTGGGAGTTTGGCTCCTGAGTAAGGGGTGATGGGCATAAAGGAGTTTGGAACTCTGAGACAGCACAGTGCTGAACAGGACTTGATTTTTCTTCCCAACTACAAATTATAGCAGATTTCCATGATTTGGTGAGTCCTCGTCCACTGCTTCAGGGCAGTGGCAGTCTCTGTAACAGCTGAAGGCATGCTGACACCGTCCTCAGCTGAAGTCTTTGTTACGGGCAACTTATTCGTGGGTGAAACTCAACCCTGTTGTGGGACCCAGCCTGAGGTCTGGGCTCTGCTGAAATCCTCTTCTGCTTTGTGTTACAAAAGAGTGAAAGCATGGGAAAAACACATTGCTAATTAGAATGTATCCCCTTTATTTAAAGTACAATTGACATCTTTGTCAGATGGAGTATGGATGCTGTCTGGTTTTAGGGAAAGCAAGTGACAGGTTCTGAATGAGCTTCCAATAGTGCCTCTGGGAAAAAAGAAACCTTTTTCCTAAGCTGAGACGCACTTAATACTGCACCTTTGATGCCTACCATTAAGATGTCTGTAATCTTCCTGGAGTTGATGCTAGTGGTCACCTTGCTGGTACAGGACTGCTTAGCATCAGAGCTGTTTAAAAAGCATCCCTCTTACTTTAGTATCAAATACAAAACCTGATTGGGATGGATTGGGAGGGCTCAGCCAGGTCAGCTCTGATTACCGTCCTCACCGTCTGTGTGAGAGCAGGCACAGGGCTGGGGGATCAGTTCTGGTTCTTTCCATTTCCAGCCCACTCTCTTTCCCTGTCTGTACCCTGGGGAGGACTGGCTGGAAGGTCAGAGCAGCATCTACCAGCAGAAGCAAGGCCAGCCTCTCTGTGCATCTCCCTTCAGAGGTGCTAGGAGGAGAGGGGGGTGTGTAGCCAACGCAGTCATGTCATTGCCCTTCTGGGTGTGCAAAAGAGAAAAACAGACCAGACAGGTATGGGAGGGTTTTTTCTGCCTTTTGTGGGTGTTGCCTAATGTATTCAGCCAATGATGCCCTTAGTTTGACAAGCCAATAGTAGGAAAAAGCCCTGAACATGGCCAGGTACATCACTGGGGAGACCACTTCCATGGAGGGAACTCCAGTGGGGAGAGATGTGCATCCAAATCAAGGACACAAAACAATTTCTTCCCTGCCGCAGGCTGACACCTGTCCTCTCTGACCAGCTTTCCCACAGACCAGGGCCTCAGGATGTCATCCCATTATTGCAGTTTCCTAATCTGTCTGGATGATGTCTGCAGTGCTTTCTCCAGGTATATCTCCACTGGTACATCATCAAACACCTCATGACTCAGGCTGCAAGTCTGAATCCGACATAATGCTCTTCCTCATCTTTCATTTTTGACATGTATGCCAAGCCTGATGTACATCACCTCATGCTTCTCAGGGCTCATCTGCAACATGATAGCCTTTGGGTGTGCTCCAGGGCCTGGTGCAGCTCTGTGGGGTCAGGGGATGGCCAACAGCATTGCCAGGACACCGCAGGAGGAGGAATGTCTGCATGGAGCATGGGGTATGCCAGAGCCCTCTCAGGCTGTAGCACTCCGTCCTGTGGGTGCAGGGGTGGATAGTCTTTCTTTGGGAAGAGTTTACTGCAATGCTTTGGGCAGTAGTAAGAAAATACCCAGCCGGTGGTAGCGGAGGGCTAGTGGAAGTGAAGCCTGGACTGCTTGCATGATGCTAAATGGCAAGGCTATTGGGTGTTTCCTTGCTTGGATATGCCCTTGGTGACCTGATCTTTGATGAGGTGCTGGTGGTCCCCAGCATTTTGTCTGCCAGAGCCCTCATGAGTGCTTTGCCAAGCTCTTGGCATCTGCATCATTGCTACTTGGAGGACTTGGATAACAAGTGCCTCCACAGTGCTGCCTGGATGCCAGCATTGCAGCTGCTGACTAGGGTTATGTCCCTCTCCATCCTGCACAAAGGCTGATGAGCCAAGGCATCTGCCTGCCTGGAGCAAAGCCAAGCCTTGAGGGAATCCTTAGCTCATCCACGCTCTCCTGCGAGGGACAGCAGCCGAAAAGTCAAAGACTAGAGAAACTAAGGATGCCTTGTTTGTGTACAGCCAGTGCATGCACAACAAGTTTAATGAGCAATCCCTTGTCATTGCGTGCTCTGGTGACTGACTGCAAGACAACCTGGTCCATATCCTACAGATTTGTTACAGGAGTGAGAATTGCTCATTGTAGTCATTGCTTCAAGGCTTGGGAACCAAGGAGCTGCTCTATGTGTAGGCTGGTTTACCTCTGACCAATTTCAATGCATCTCTCTCTCTGCTGGTTAGCTTGAGGTCACTCCTGTGGCTTATGTAGGCTCTTTGCAGGGTTTATTTTCATGCTTCAGGAAGATCTTCTGGGTTACCTGTGGCTTCCTGCTTCCCACCAGCATGCAGATCGCAGGCAGTGGCCAAACTGACGCTGAACTCCTGTGACATTGCAAAAATGTGCAAGGACAGGCTCAAAGTGCAGCCTGGCTGGCAAAAATTACATGTATATGTTTGGAGAAAAGTTAAAAAAAAAAAATAATCACAAAAGTATATTTTGCTTCAAAGTAAAGCTACAGCTGTGGACAACCAGACCATGAAAAGTGACACAGCGTGGTGACCACCCTATGAACCAGCTGTGTGTGGAAGCTCAGGAACAGTCTGGCTGGACACAGTCCCACAGCCCAAGTTAGTGATCTTGCCTCTCCAGATGCCCTGGGGAAAGGTGGCTGTGGGGAGCCCTGGATGGATGGAAGCGAAGTCCCAGGGCCCGCCGTGGGGCAGGGCATCGACCGGCACAGCCTGTTTAGATGGAGACACCTGCCACCGTGTTGGGAAGATGCAGCTGCGTGGTGCACATTGGACAATCCTGAGCACATCTGAGCATTTTTTCCCATAAAGTTTTCTGGTGAAGACTTAGTCCTTGACTGCTCACCTCCCACATGCAGGGTCTGCAGTTTTGCCTGAGCCAGGATGGCGAGGCAGATCTTCTGTCTTCTTTGACTAGGAAATCAGTGAACACCAGTCCTGGTCTTCTGGCTGGAGGGGAAAAAAAAACAAAACCAAAACCAAAACCTGATCTAATTCATCAACTTGATAAGAAATACTTTGTATTGAAGTTACTTCTGCAGTACCAAATTTCTAAAACTTTCCATAGTGTCTTTGCTCTTTGGCATCTGGAGTCACCGTAATTGCAGGGCACAGCCTGCCTTTGTGCCAGGAAGGAAAGACTTGGTGCCACAAAACAGCCTTTTTTTGTTCCCTGACTTGCAGTTTCTCCCTGCAACACCCCTCCGACCATTTTGTTGCCAGGCAGGACTTGGCCCTGAAACTCAGTCAAGTGTGATTCAGCATTTAACTGGCACACTGGAGCATAAAACCTGACTTTGCTGGCTTTTAGATACCCAGCAGAGGTAATTTCTCTTGTTATGAGGTAGGTCTGGGGTTTATTTATATTGCAGGTCAATACCATGGGCCAGTTTTGTGGCTGATAGGCACAGTGGGAGCAGAGAGCTCAGGGGTGCTCAGGACCCAGCCAGACCAGAGACATCAGGGGTGTAACTCCAGCCACAGGGAAGGAGATGGAGTACCAAATATACCTTTCCAGACGTATCAAAAATGCATTTTGCATATCCTTTGAGCTCTAGTGCTTATATAAATGAGATGTTGCAATATCAGAGTGGTATCAATCCACTTGAATTTCATGTTAATCTGTTTATATAGTAGCTATATCCCAGTGGTGTCAATGGGTGGTGTTTCCTGGAGAAAGTCAAAGCTGTTTTTTAGTGATTTAGGTCAAAACCTGCCAGGGAAGTGCATGTGAGAATGGGATCGACTTGGCAGTGCGTGGAGTTGTCAGAGTGCCCAAGGCCTCAGCAGAGCTCCTGACATTCCCAAGGCAGCAAGGTCATCTTGAAAGCACAATTGCATTTCTCTGGCATTGTTTATGTTAATATCCTGAGAATGACTTGCATATTTCAACCTTACGATGGGTTAATCATTAATTAAGATCTTACAAAACTGAAGTCAGAAACCAGTGGTCCAGGAAAAAAAAAACCCCACAAAACTCTTGTAAAATGTCTGTTGAGAAAAAGCAGCTTAGATTCATTTTAATCGTGGCTATCTTGGATAAAGTGAAAGAGGAAAGAGCCAGAAACGCGTCTCAGTGTGCCACAGTTCTTCACTTCACTTGGAAAATGTTGCTTTTTGTGAGGGGCATGCCTTATGTCTGAGCACCAGAAAAGGGCCCGCGGTTTGCTGGTGGATTCTTTCTCATCCAAGCAAACGTAGGTGGACCTCTAGTCAATGGAAAGGTCAGCAATGAATTGCCAGAAAGATGTTAGTCTTCTTGTGTAACTTGACGAGCAGGTAGAGTCCTAATGTGGCTATATTGCCTCGAAAGCTGTTTTTAGCATCGTGCTGATTGCCCGGTCCCTGAGCAAGATAGATCGACCTGCTGGTGGAAATGGTTTCTGGGACACACAGACTCCTAAAGCAAGCCTGCAATGTTTATACAGGGAAAACAGCCAAAATCAGGTGTCTTTGTCTCCTCCTCCCAAATTCCACATTATTCACTAGCACTAGTCCCTGCCTTGGTCACCAACACCTCTCCCGTCTCTTTGCTCTGCCTCAGTTTACCTCTGCTCCCTCACACTGCTCTTCTCTCCAGATTTGGTACTTGCAGCAAATTTTCTCTGTGAGGCTTCACACCAGCCGGGGAATTCTGGAGGTGGAGCACCCCGAGGTGAAAACTGACATGCCAGTCCACAGCACTTCTGCCCCGCAGCGAGGACGTGCGACCGAGCTACTGGGGTTTTGTGCACTGGGTGGATGGAGAGCACAGAGGGATGGATGCCAGCTTCAGCTCCATCCGCATCCAGGCACTGACTCTAAACTGGATGTGAAAAGAGATTTAGGCTGATCAGGGGCTGCTGGAAGAATGGGGAGATGCCCAGCACCCCTACTGGGAAGGTCACTGTCCTCTACAGGTGGTGGGAGCGGGCAGGCAGTGGGACGGTGCATCTGCCCTCCTGTCCCCAACACCCTTGCCCCAGCTTGAAGGGGAGCAGAGTCTTGATGGAGTGGCTAAACCTGGCAGTGGGATGTGGCAATGAAATAACAGTCTCCGTTTTTAAAGAATGCTTTATTCACTACAGCCTAGAAATGTACCGTAAATGGAGCAAGAACTAAATAAACTCAGAGGCTTCCAACAGTACAGAGAACAGAGATACAATAAAACACCTAAAATATCAGCTCTTTTGAGAATAAGGCACACTAGTGTTTTTTTTTTTAAAATTTTTTTTTTCTTTGAATATTTTGTTCTTAACCTAAAGATGTTCACATTTCAAGTTATCAGACTTACCTCAGTAGTAGTGTACATGAAAGGGAATAGAAGCCAGTGTAAAAGACAGGCATGGGTGGGAGGCTCAGTGTGACCTGGCTGCCTGCGTCCCCATGTCCTGCCTGCGTCCACAGGTCCTGCCTGCTCCTGCCCTGGCACAGGCAGCACCCACCAGTGGCCTGGGACACCTCGGGGTTTGCCCTCATCGGCTCCTTTCTCTCCCTGCCACCTCTGCGCGTGGTGGGGACCCTCGTCCTGCCACGGGGAGAGGATGAGTGGGAAGGGAGCCATCCCCCTTCATCCCTCTTCTGCGGGTCAACCGTGGCGTGGGGCTGGAAAGGGGCCGGTGGAGACCCAAACCCCTAGGCTGCTTTTTCCCCACCCCGGGGGTGTTTGTGCAGAGCCCACGGCGACATTTAGTGTTGAGCCGTGCGAGGCCTTAGCCGGAGGGCTGGTTGGGGGCTGGGGCTCCCCCCTCGGGGCTTTGCCCAAATCCCCTCCTCGGGGCGAAGGTCTGGGTGCGCTTTCAGGAGCAATAAAATTCTGCCAGGAAGGGGCGCGGAGGGGCAGAGTCCAGCCTAATGGTTAACCTCCTCACAGTGCTTTCGCTAAGGGGGGGCGACGGGGTGAAGGAGAGCTCAGCTTGGCTGAGCAAGAGCACCTATAAGACCAACCACTTGGTTTGGAGGCAAGGGAAATAATAACAATAATAATAATAATAATAAAAAAAAAGTGTATTAATTAAAAGGTCACTTCGCTGAGCTGGACGTGGTGTGGAAGTGGTTCAGTTGTCAAAATATGCTCGATAGGAAACCCCTTCGGTTGGTACTTATACCACAAAAAGTAAAGGAAAATGGTTTACTGCCTGCTTCGCACCTCGTGCCGCTGGAGCTGTGCTTGCAGGGCTGATGCACTTCATACAATGGGCAAGATATTTCTATACCGTTTTACTATATTTTACATTCACCGCACTACTAAATAAAAGCCCTTAAACAGGCCACAAAACACTGCAATAATATATTTACTTCTTAATAAAACAAACTTTTTTATAACATCGCAATAAAAGGTTTTTGTTTTGTGGCAAACCACATACCGTGTAAATTTGCAACATAAAATGACTTTAAAAATGTATATTAGAAGATATTTACAAGCTCTATATCTTAAAAATCGTCGGGTCTAATGGCTCCCGCCCCTGCTGTGTGCATGTACAACTCCGGTGGCGGAGCAGGGGAGCTGGGCGTGGGAGGGAGGCCGGGAGGGAGGCCGGGAGGGAGGCTAGCCCCGTTTCACTAATTCCAGTATCACTACCACCCCTAGTACCTCGGGAATTTCTCGCGGGACGCGATGGAGCGATGGGTAGGTAAGGCTGCGCATCCTCGCGGCGAGAGCGCGCCTGCTCTGCCCGGCAGCAGCATACATTCTCAGTCACTACGACATATACTTCAAAGAAGGAAATAAAGAGAGTTGAAAAAGAGCCTAGGCTTTATACTGGATGAAGATCTAAGTCAAGACACCTCGCGCGAAATATCGGCTACTAGTTTCTGCACGTGCTCCAACTATGAGTAGCTTCAATAAATAGAAAATCCAGTTGCTAAGGAAAACTCAGAGCCTTTCCTTTACTTAACACAAGCCTGGAAATCACACTGGGAAGAGATTTGTGTGAGAAGGCTTGCTTTTTTTTCTTTTTCTCTTTCTCCCAAACGGGCAATATTAGTTACTTCCGATTTCAAATAAGAGCAAGCAGGTTGGATTAATGCCAGCACAAAAAGGCAGAGGTCTTGCACATTTTTCAAATTGCACTTTCCAGTATAATTTCTTAAATAAGATACTTGTTGGTTTTTTCCTTAAAAAAAAAATTCTAAAGTATGTATTCTTTAAATATTGAATATATTCTTCAAAATATATTGTTAAAACTTCCCCTAGCTGCTCAGGTGTGCTTTTTAATATATAGCTGATATATTATTAAAGGCACTACAAAATAGACATCTCTGGAGTGCAGAAGTTACTAAAAAATAACCTTCATACCACAAATATATTGAAAATATAACTGCTAATAAAAAAAAAAAAAAGACCCTATGCAACCCCACTAGGATGCGTATAAAAGCACGTCAGCGGTGGGCTGGATGCATCGAGGTCCTTTAGAAATGTATGAATACAGGCATGTTAAATTTTAAAAATAGCCTAAAAAAAAAAAGTTAGTGAAAACTTCAAGCGTAGAAAATATTCCAAACACGTTTTTTGTTTGCTTTTTTTCTCTATGACATTCTTCACTTCCTGCATCAGTTGACCGAGCCCAAACGTTTACTCTTTCTCAGCCGGGTTCTTTCTTCATAAATAGTAAAGTGTTCCTTCAGTGTGTGTTTCCCCGCCGCCCTCCTCTGCCAACAGTCTCAGTACGTCTGGTAGACGTCGTGGATGGGGACCTGGATGGTCGCGGCCGGGAAGGCGGGGGGGATGTAGCCGGCGTACCCCCCGTAGGCGGCGGCGGCGGCGGCGGCGGCGTTCTTCTGTAGCGTGGCTATCGTCGCCGTCGCCGCGGCGGGGGCCGCGAATGGCACGTAACTTGTCCCGTAAATGCCGGCGGCGGGGATTCGCTGCACGTTGGGAGCCATGGTGTACACCGGCGTGATGGGGCGGCCCTGGAAGGAAAACATCAGGTTCAGAGCTCCAAAAAAAAAGAAAAAAGCCCTTAATTGCTGTAATATCCTGTTTCCATCCCCAGAAGGCGAAGTGGTGATGGGAGTTATGCCATCATGCGGGATGTTCTCTCCCTCCCAGATTTGGGTCCCCTGTAGAGGGGGAGCAGCTGTGCAAAGTGCAGGTGTCTAAGACAGGTCAGATGAACTGCAGGGCTGTTGGGCACCATAACGTCCTTGGCAGCATCTGCTGAACGGGAGCAGGACAGAAGGCCAGGCTTTTCCCCCAACCTGGGAATGCAGAACAGGCCGTATGGAAAGCAGGATGTATGGGAAGCAGGACTCGTGTGCTGAACTCACCTGGAAGGGGGGAGGCGTGGAGACGGCTGGTATTACAGCTGCAGCTGCGGCTGCCGCGGCGGCTGCCGCACTAGCTGGGTCCTGCTGGACGGCTATAGGGTTGATGATGTGCTCCACAGTGTGGATTTTGCCATCTTCCATCATCTTGGCCGGCGGGGCAGCCTGAAACATGGAGTACTGGGCACCGATGGCAGGGATGGCCACTAGGAGAGACCAGACACATCAGGTGCGTTGGGAGCTTGTCTCCAGGACCTCATCTCAAAGAACCCTCCCTCCTGGCCGCACTGTCTCTCTTGCAGTGGTCCTGTGCTGCTCTCCTTGGAGCAGGTAGCCCTGTATGCTGGTGGGGGGACCTGGGCCACCTCTGCCATCCCCATGGGTGGGAGCACTGTGGCTGATGCAGAGTGGTGGGCTCAGTGCTGCCTGCTCGTGCCCATTTTCCCCCATGCTCCCGGCATGGATGTCCCAGAGTCAGAGCCCTGCTGGGGACCAGGGGCTGCAACCTGGATTTGCACAGCCCCTTCTGACCACCACTGTCCGCCCCCCCGGCCAAGAGTGTAGCCTGAGGACAGGGATGGGGGGGAGCGCATACTGTCCCGGCGGGGTCCCTGATCCAGATGTTGAGATCAAGGGATGTGTGGCTGCTGTAGGCAGAGCTACTCCAGGATAGAAAATTGTGGTTTGTACTGCAGAAGTTGCAGGCAACAACCGGTCCAGTCTGTATGCTGTCCTTTGGCCAACCCTGTGAAACATCAGCTCATTTACTCTTACTCATTTCCCAGGACTAACTTGGCTAAATATGTTTTATCCCATCTTTCTGCTACAGGATCAATATGCTTAATGACACTAAAACCGGAATTTCTCTTAAGAGAATTCTCCCTCATGCCAGAATTGGACAATGCGACATAATTAGGTCTATGGTCTTTCAGCCAAAGGGCAAAGGCTGTGTTCAGAATGATGGTGTTCAAATGGTGAGTTTGTAGATGGTCCAAAGTGGAGCTTCATGGCACTGCTTTGGGAAGAAATGTACTTTGCTGAACATTCCCAATAATCACAATAATTGGATATGAGCCAGCAATGTTCACTCATGGTTTAGAAAGCCAGTCACACCCTGGGCTCTGTGAAAAGAAGCGTGGCCAGCAGGCCAAGAGAGGTGATACTGCCCCTCTGCTCTGGTGAGACCCCACCTGGAGTACTGCGTCCAGTTCTGGGCTCCCCAGCAGAAGAAGGACACGGACCTGTTGGAGCAGGTCCAGAGGAGGCCACAAAGATGCTCACAGAGCTGGAACACCTCTGCTATGAGGACAAGCTGAGAAAGTTGGGGTTGTAGAACCTGGATAAGAAAAGACTCTGGGCAGACCTTATTGTGGCCTTTCAGTAGTAAAAGGGGGCTGATAAGAAAGATGGGGACAGACTTTTTAGTCGATAGGACCAGGGGCAACAGTTTTAAACTGAAAGAAGGTAGATTTAGATTGGGCGTAAGGAAGGAATGGTCTGTGATAACGGTGATGAGACACTGAAACAAGTTGCCCAAAGAAGTTGTAGATGCCCCATCATGCCCCATCCCTCATCACTGGAAGTGTTCAAGTTCAGGTTGGACGGGGCTTTGAACAACGTGACCTAGTTGTCCCTGCCCGTGACAGGGAGTTTGGACTAGATGATATTTACAGGTCCCTTCCAACCCAAACTGTTCTATGATGCTATGATTTCCATCATAGTGCATGCTTCAGCATTCAACTTGTGAGCTTTTCAGCAGTGAGGTTATTCACCAGGAAAACAGAGTAATCAATAAATGATGGACTAAGAGGTGATGCTGACATCTGTGGCAGGTGCAGCCAGTAAGTCAGAAATGAAGCCAAATATGCACACGGGGTTTTTTCTTTGGGATGAAATTTTGCAATGTGGAAGCGTCCAGTTCTGCCTGTGGGAAGGACAGGTGCCACCAAACAGCACTTTGATCCTGGAGACTGCAAGAGGGGATCTGATCGGATGTCTTTCAGGCAGGGATGTTTCCACTGCCAGTGGACTAACACTGTTTCCTCAAGCAGAGACCTGCATCTGTGAGCCTTTCCAGTTTTCCTTCTACACCAAGTCCACCTGGTCAGCTCAAATCAGTTTTTATCAGCTGTTTAAATAACCTGGCTAATTTCTCACTGAAGCAAAGGCAGAGAGCTCACGTGCTCCAGTCTGCGGTATCTTCTGGTAGAAAAGGCAGCTGAGGTGTTGGGTTGACCTCTCAGGAGTTTTCTAACCATTTGCAAAGAAATGAGCTTTAAGGCTGTTCTAAACAGTGTGAAACTGTGCAGAGTTGGTACATCTCTACTCCTTAGCTCTGGTAATGTGCTTTCAGAGACATTCCCTTTAAATAACAGAGGTAATTCTTGCATGTGGTACCTAGGTTATATGATCTGGTTGGGGAAACTGGACTGGGTGCTTCTGTGCTCAAAGGCTGGGCTGAAACAATACGAGGGGAAGACCTGATGAAGAAATCTGAATCTCAACATGCTTCAGCTAAAGGTAGAAACATTTAGACTTGAGCTTCAGGGCTTTGGCAGTCGAATGAATTACAGACTGAATTATAGGCCTGCATTTCAAAGCCCTCTTTTCAAGCATCCTTTAGTAATACCTGGAATTCCTGAAGTATGTTTACAAACACACATAGCGGTAATATTTTCTGATGGTGAGCGGGTAGTTTTCTCAGGTAGTCTGACCTTCCTTTGGAAACGGCTCGAATCTTAACAGCCTTCCTTTGTCTCTAGACCTCGACTCACATTGTCTCATCCGGCTGTTATGGAGAACTCTTCGCAGTCTTTATTAGATGCAAGCTGTGGTTTCCACTGACAGTATGGAGCATGTTTTGGGAAACAACTGCAGCTTTATTACTAAACACTGCTTAGGTCCTGCTGTTACAATTTACTTGGAGAGAGGAATGGGGAGAAGACCTGAGGACTTCTGTAAGAGGGCTTGACCCTGTCACCTGCAAGGACCTTCTTCCTCAGGCTGCTTTTCTAAATAATAATCTTTCCGAGCAGAATTTTGAGGAGTTGCAGGGCTTCAGCCTTCATCCTGCTGGATACTCAGCTGAGAATGTGGCGGGAGGGGGCAATCCCTGCCCCTGCCCTTGGGCCATCTCTCTGCAGTCTGGCAGAGCTGAGAGCTCTCCTGTAGGTGCTGCCTCAATGAAAGCTGGACCCTGAGGGCTCCCTGCATTGCTCCTTCCCCATGCCACTGAAGGTGATGGAGAAGCTTGCCTCAGCCAGGGACTTCCCTGCAATGGGAAAGCCCCAGGTCCTTTTCCCAGCCTTGTAGCCCTGGAGAAATCCAAACCAAGCATGGGAGAGCTCTGGCCTGGCTGGAAATCTGGGGTGGAAATCTCCCAGGTTGAAATTAGCATTGCAGACATTAAAAGAGAGGATGATTGCTCTTAGTCACTGTGCTCTAGTGTATGTAACTAGATGGAGAGTAAAGTCCACTTTCTCCTGAGGAGGTGCAAAAGGGGATGGGAGAGGTGGGCACAGCTTTGGCCTTTTTTTCTTTGGCCTGAAGAGCTCCCAGGTGTTCAAGTCCCCTGTCCTGCTCTGTGCCTCTTGTTAGCAGAAAGCCTGGCCTGGGCCAGGAGGGATCGGGCTCAGGGGAGCGCTGAGCCCCAGCCACGGGGCTGTCCCCACTGCCGCAGCCATGGTCTGGCCCTGGAGATGTCCCCATGTGCCCGACATGGGGCTTGAAGCAGGGGCTCACCCACCGCCTCTGGTTTCCTCCCCTCGTTGCACATACTCACCTGCACCAGGCTTGATGGCCACCGGATTGACGGCAGGTAACTCCAAGTTGGGTACCAGCTCGAATCCTTTCTCTTGCTGTTTTCCTTTGCCTTCATGGTATCTGCTGTAGATGCCACGGCCAGCGGAGTATCCTCCCAGGTAGGAGCCCCTGGGGCCCGGGGCTCTGTTGCCAGCTGCACCTCGCCCCCTGCCTCGTATGCTGCCTGCTTATGGTAAGGACAGAGAAGAGGATGGTGAATAACCGAGAGCGACAGCCCCGATAGTGGGGAGCACCAGCGGCCCCAGGCTGAGACGGGGGGGCACGTGCTTAGAAATGAGGCTGCTGAAGTTTCTTTCACCCGAGTCTTGGTGAACTCGCTTAGGAAAACAGAAGAGTTTCTCCTTAGAAACACCCAGTAAACCCATGGAAGTTTTGCTCTTGGTGTTTGACTATATATTAACTGCTTATTTATACTGATGCAAATCTCGTGGGCAGTGTTATGGGTACAATCCACTCAGCAGAGAGAGAGGGGCTCCTCCAGGGTGATTTCTCTGCAGTAGGAACAGCTTCTGCTCTCAGCTGTCCTTCAGAGGAGACCCAAGCTCTTGGCTGGCACGATGGGACCCTGCAGAGGTGGCCCAAAGTTGTGCCAAGCCTTTAACCAACTTTGTCCCACCATTGCATATATTTTTACTACCGCTGTTTTTTTTTTGTCTGCTATTTTATTAGTGATGTGAATATACCCTAGCTCCAAAAATATTGCCTTTATTTATCTTAGTGAGTCAACGTGTCCCTTACCACAGTACTTAGGACACTATGGTATTAATGCACTCTATAGTGGCCTAATTGAATATTTAGACTGTCAGTTAACTCCTTTGTAGTTCATTGCAAGTACAAATCTGAAAATTGAGAAGAAGCTGAAATTCTTGATCAACTAAGGTTAAGAATTTGGTTTACATGGGTGCCTTAAGAATATACTAATGATTAACTGCATGTTATATAGAAATACACATTAAATTTCAGGAAACTATAATTCCTGTAAGTACAGAATAATTGCAATTATAGTAACAGTTATAGCTGCTAGGGTTTTTTTATGAATAACTGATTTTTAGTTAATTTTTAATGACTAACCAATAACTAATTGAAGTATAAATAATTAAAAAAAATATTTTACACTCATGTGATTCTTTCTGCTCACGTTTATCAAATGATCCGGTCACTGTACCCACACCTCCAGAAGAAGGCACGAAGGAGCCCTCTGTCACAATCTCTAATACTTGGAAACCATCTCTTTGGAAGGAGGCATCAGGAGCTGGAGTCCTGGGTCTTGTTCAGACTCAGTACTGCACTCATAAAAAACAGATCCTCCCCATTCTGTGCTTGGCCTGTTAGCTCTTAACCATAATTTTGATGCCTCCCTCATACAACCCTGTACAGTAGCAATTCTTTATAGATAAATACACTCTGTATAGTCATAACTTAAAATGAAACAAAACATAAATATGGCAAAAAGAGCTACAAAAGAGAGTTTCAGAAAAAAGTGCATAGCACCAGCTGGCCTTTGGCTCAGGTGGACCTTGGGTGACACCAGCCTGGGCCCAAACCTGCCCATCACATCCCCTAATTGTGCTTACTAACCTTTCACAAAGTAATCTCTGTTGGGCCCGATCAAGGCATTGTATGGATATCCATAATACGCTAGTGTGTACGGATCACAAGAGTAAACATAATTAGGTTGCTGAGTTACTTCGGGCGTTGCTGCAGCCCCTCCTTTTGCTGCTTTCTGGTAACGAGTGTATTGCTCCTTGTCTACCGGCTTGGCCAAGGTAACCTCCAGGCACGAGCCTTCCAGTTCGACACCATTAAGGTTGTTCATGGCGTGAATGGCATCTTCCCTGGTTGCAAAGTGCACAAAGGCATAATCACGTATTTTTTTCACCCGCTCTACACAGCCAGGGTTAAACTGCCCAAAGACCTTTTTAATGGTGTCCTCTGTGGTCTCAATCATTAAATTCCTCACATAGAGGATTTTAACAGTCTCCATGACGTCTTCATCCACATCTATCTCTGGTTCCGCCCAGTCAACAGCAATTTGGTGTCCCCAGAGCTGGATCCTTCCCGGCATGAGTTTCCTCCTGGCCATTGCCGCTGCTCGGTGGCTCTCGTACTCCACAAAGGCAAAGCCTCTGTTCTTCATCTTGTCTGCAGCGCTGGCATACACGATGACATCCAGCACGCCTTCCGTCACCTTGGCGATCTCTTCCAGGATCTCCTCTCTCTTCTTCATCTTGGGAATGCCTCCGATGAAGAGCCGGCAGTTGTCCACACTGCAGCACACACCCAGCAGCCTGCCGGGGCGGATTTCGTAGTTGTTCAGCTCCCTGACGGCACGCTTCGCCTCGTGCTTCTGCGTGTACATCACGAAGGCATAGCCACGGTTCTTCCCATCAAAGTCCATCATCAGGCGCATTTCGTAGATGCGGCCGACAGTCTCGAACACGGGGACGAGCTCGTCTTCGTAGACGTCGCGGGGGATTTTGCCCACAAAGACTTCGCAGCCGCGAGGAGGGTGCAGGCCCTCCCAGCCGGGAGGAGGGCCACCATACTTGCGTTGCCCATTCTCCTGGATCATGCTATATCCAGTGCGCTCCATGAGGGCCAGAAGAGCCGCCTCATTGGGCGCACCGGCAACGCCTTCAGGGACTTTGGTGGTAGCCACGTTGGAGGAATCGTTGCTCATCCTTGCAGTGGAGTCCTCAGCAGTCATGGTGTCAAACTCATTCACAGTCTGATAAAACCTGGGCAAAGGAAGAAAGAGGATGCTCGTTAGAAGCCGTTAGCTGCCACCAGAATCCCAACCCCTCTCTTTTCATGCAGTTGTTCTGCAAGTTCATTTTTCAAACTGGGACTAAGGACTAAGGCCGTAGAAAAGCAGATGAATGAGCCACACCAGCCTGAGCACTTATATTGCAGGGGGAGCACATCCTGGATGCAGGCACAGCCCCTCTCTGAGGGACGTGTGAGGATCACCTGCCCGTACCACCCCAGCACTGAGAGCCGCTGCCACAGGAGCCTGAAGTTGCATGAAGGGACGCCACCAAGCACCTCGAGACCCTAGGGAGGCTCGTCTCCTCTTTGAATGGGTAAGAAGGACCTGGCACGGGATTGGGAAATGGAAGATACTGCTATGGAGCAAGTGGTTTCCACCTCCAGAGCCCTCTCTTCCCTCTCAGTCATGACTTAGTTAATCCATCTGCTCCCGAACAGTGCAAGTGCCAGGTGCCGTACTTCATAGTGAAAGATGGTGAATGCAGGAGAAGCACCAGACATGGTTCCCATTTGATAAGAAGCCCTCACTCTTCTAGGCCTTCACAATAACATTTGAGCAGGAAATAATAAATATGCTTTTGCATTGGGGGACCAACTCTTATTCTTCCATGCAAAGGGTGATCTGGCAAGCTCCCAAATTGCTTGCTGCTTGTGGTACAATGTCCAACGTGTTTGTCTCTTCTGTTACTACAACAGGACTTCAAAAAAGCTGAGGGGAATCAACTCTCTTATGACAGGCAACTTAAAGCCAGCAAGGGGAAGGCAAATCAAAGAAACCTCATTCTGCATTTGAACACAGGCAGAGAGTGGAAAACGCAGGACATAGAGGAGGAGATGACCATGCTAATGACCACAACTGCACAACAGTGGGCTTCCTCTCTGAGCACAATTAAATAAGACACTTTGGGACTCTGAGAGTAGTTAGTTCGTTGACTTTTAAAGCTGGAAAGGTCCATCAGACCATTTAATACATGTGATTGTATAAGACATGGACCATTACATTTTATTGTTATTTGAACATTGAGTCCTATAACATTTATCTGAGTAAATTGTATCTTCCAGAAGGACCTTGGTTTTAAGGAATCAAAGAGCTGTACACCCCACCACTTCCCTTTATGGTTTGTTTGCTAATCAATCCCTCAGACAAGCAAGCATACTGTATTTCTTATGAAAATTTGCCTGGCTTTTGCTTCCAGCTAGGATTACCTGTTAAACCTTTGATAGACTAAAGAGTCTTTCAAGACCTCTGCTTTTTCCTTATGATGATATTTAAGCTGTCTAATCAAGCCACAACTCTGTCTCTTTAATAAAACTTGCAGGATGAACTCCTGAATTCATGCACAATCAGTCATTTTTTTCACCTAAAAATTTTTCACTTGACAATTTGTTCCTAAAAATGTGATTTCACCTTTCCCTGAATGAAGGCAAAGCTTGTTAAACAAACACTTTACTGGGGAATAATCGTTACCTTTACATGGGCCACCTGTTGGCAAGTGAACTACTTATCACCCCAGGTTTGGGTGAGTTTAGAAATGAGTCATTGCCATCAATTTTAGGTCAGCGTACAAAATAAAAGTCTCTGTATTCTGTTATCTGCAGCCGTTGGGGCTATAGTCTAGAAAGCTACAGACCAGGACTGTGGAGAGAGGAAAAGTGGAGCAAAGCTGCCCCTGCCTACCAGAAACCAGCAGGTAATTTGGTGGCTGTCCAGGAACTGGCATGTTCTCCAGCACTTTGCATGGCACCAGCAGGATGATTTCAAGTATTAGAATTTGTACTTGAAGCTGCCGCTAAGTGCTGATGGCCACCTTTGCTGCAATCACTACCTTACACTGTTTGTGATAGTGAATAATTACAAATTCTTTGTGAACCTAAAATGCATTTTATCTCTATGTGATTTACTGGAAATCAAGATTCATAATCAAATGTGTTTAGCTTTTTCTGTGCAGCTCCACAGAGCTGGATTTCATATCTCAGACAATTAAAGAGCCCCCGTTGTCTTGCTTGATGCAGCTAAATACACACTTAACAACATTCATTGCCACATGACATAATCGACACCTTCACCAAGTTCAGATACCATCTGCCTTGATGAGAAAAAACCCGCAGGTGTGTCTGGTCTGAGAGCTCTCTTCTCCCATTGTTATTGCCTTAGAAAACAGGCTGCCAGCACACTCTAACTTATTCATGTCAAAACGCAATCACTCCCAAGAAAATTGTTTTCAGAATCGCCTCTTTCCAAAGTGTTCAATCCTACTGGTGCAGTGTTTTTAGCCCACCATAAACTGGTTGTGAAAACTTGCTACCGTGTTTTGTAGGTGTCCACAGGGCATGAGCTAATACTCTGCGTTTAGTGGGCTTAATAATGCCAGGCTGATTTCAGTACATCCAACAAGCGTGATTAATGCCAGAAGAGGCAAAAGCTACATTAAAATGTAGTGTCTTGTGAAATAGAAGTGCTTGATTTCTAGTCTCTGAGCAGGAAGGTACACTTCATCTCGATGACAAAGATTCACAGAAAGAGAGACAGAGAAAAATATTAATTTCTAATGAGAAAGGTTGTGCTTTGGAGATAACTAAGCTTTAAATGACTAATTTTCAGGACTGAAACAAGACCAGCTTCTTTGCTTCTCAGAAAAAGGTAAAGCCTGCTTGATTTTGCAGTGCCACGTTAGATGGATGCTAACTGCTGCCCGCCCACCAGGAGCCAGGCTTGTGAGCCCTTGGGTTCAGCGTCTCTGCTCCAGGGACTCTCCTTTGCACAGGTGAGCCCTGAGATGTACACCTTTTACTGAAACTATTCAAATTTCACTTCCCCCTTCCTTACGAAACTCCTTCCCCGCTGCCAATCAGGCGGCTGTAAGTAGTTCTTACCCTAGACATCAATTGCCTTCTTTTAACATGTCTTTTTTTTTTTTTTTTTTTTTTACTGCAGCTCGGAATATTAAATGGGAAACTTCATGCGTTGGCAGTGACTGGCCTAAAGCACACTGTGAGTGGGCTGATTAACCGGGGCAGATCTTTTATTAAACAGAAATACCACGCCTTGATTATCGGCGCCCCGTCGGGAACGCGATGCCCACAGCCCATACAGCACCTTATCCCCGGGCTGGTCCAGCCCTGGGCAGTGCCCTGTGAACTTAGGCTCCTCTGTTGATCCCGCTGTGGCGAAACAGGCTTCCACAAACACAGGGACACGGCCGGTGCCCTTGCGGTGGCAACCGCGTGTCCACTCCGCTCACGTGCTCCTATAAAAGGGGCTTGTTTATGTTTGCGCTTAACTCATCCCTCCCTCCAGTTCTGTGTAACCCAGACCTAGTGCCATCACGTGTCCTTCTGCGGCCGGCGGTCCCCTAGCACGGGGACGGGTGCCAGAAGCACAGCAGGGAGAGCAGGAGAGCTCGGGGAGACTCTCTGGGAGGGGACGGGGACACCGGCACCCCAGCTGCAGACCCTGGACCATAGGAACTCCTGCCAAGCTGGCACAGCATCCCTCCCCAGACCCTGCACGGCCGCCTGCTTGCTTCCAGAAGCCACCACAGTTTTGCATTTTAAGCCACAGCTGCTGCAGAGGTTGCTGAAATTTTAACTAAATACACCCTGGAGACAGAGGGGAATAGCAGCTACTGATTTAAATGTGACCTTCCTATTTTTTTAGTTGAAATAACAAGGGCCAACGGTAACCCTGCTGCTGGGGTCAAGCAGCAGCTCTGGAGGTACAGCTGCTGTTAAAAATCTTTCTTTTCAAAAGCTGACTCTTTTCTCATGGCAAGTTTATGAGTTTATGTACATAAAACGTATACAACAACAACAACAAACAACTTACTAATAACAACTTTATCACAAACATCAGATATCCACAGAAATGCTCTTGCTGAAAACCTGTTTACAGATTTATCGTCTTAACAGAAGAAACGCCGTGGCCACGTCAGTTTGCAGTAAGGTAGCCTCAAGGGTAATGTGCAAGTTACCTCCCCTTTTAACCATAACTACCGTGTCGTTACTCATCAGTTCTCTTTTTCTTGGCAAGGCTGTCACACCTTTCTTAAGATTTATTTGCATTTGCCTGAGCTGAAGAAAGCTGGACTCTTTGGGGCTGTTTCCTGAAGCTGAGCCATGGCGTGCCCGACTGCCGCAGACACGGCAAGGTCCTCCTTCCCAAACTAATGGAGGAACACAAAGTCCCACCTCTTTTACGCCTGTGCCTAATGTAGCCACTGGCCCCGCAAGCTCTCGCTGCCATCTCCACGTGCTTCCTGGCAGAAGGCTCGGCCCTCTGTTTGCAATGAGCTCAGGGGACATCCTGCTGGAAGCAGCATCCTTGGCTCCTCTCCACGCACGGCGCAGACAGAGGCCAGGCAGGCAGCAGGTGTGGTGGAAAAAGGGTTCTAATCTTTGGGGAAGAATCCATGCAAGGACTTTGCCTGGCTCCAAATTAATTTATATTTCAAGTGTCAAAGGCTAGTTTGGTTTTCAACGGGGTGGTTTTCAGGAGTGGGACCACAGCTTGGCTCCCTACCTGCTGTCTCTACTGAAGCTGAATCTCGTGGTGGGTCAGTGCAAGAGAGAGTGCAGCATTTCAGCCTGGCTTTCTGGCTAGGGACCTTTCTGAAAGCCTTTCGTACAGGAGAGGGGAGGTTACTAGCCATGGATGACGTCTTCAGTCTTTTAACAAAAAAAAGCAATACTTGAGACCTACAGGCCATGTGTTTGTCTGCAGTGTGTCAGACACATCGCTTTACCTGCAGCCCAGCTGGGTGAAGAAGTTGCCCCAGGCTAAGTTAAATGTTTTGAAAAGCTGGATGTTCATAACCTTGTCCATCAAACTTGTCCATCTCCAGCCAGGGTCACCTGGGAGAAGCCCTTTAGGCTCGGGACCCAAGAAGATGCACACGCAGCAGCGTTTGCTGCACCACATCATTTCCCACGTATCTTCAGTCATGAGCGTGTACAGCGGTGGCTCTCTGCCCACTGGAAGTACTATACTTAAATGTAGAGAGAAACAGTGTAAAGTATCCGAGGGGTAGGATAAGACTGGGCTACTAAATCCCCAGGCTACTGGCTGAAATTCCCACCTCTGCTAATGGTGACACTTGGCAACCTGACCTAGGGCCTATCATCAGGGGTCTGGCCACTGATTTCAGTGGGAGAGTTCATATTTCAAGCTTAAATGTCAATTTTATTCTGGTCTGTTGGTCATATTACCCATGTACGGGGCAAGTTAATGTTCCGGTCCCGAAAAGCAATTTTCAGGGTGGAGCTACTGCAGAAAGGGTCTGTGCATGATTCTCAGCTGCTTAAATTCGTCCTAAGTGGCCTAAGCACATTAAAAATGGTTGGTTCCATTTAAAACACCAGAAACTGTTGGCTTTGTCTTTTGATTGTGTTCTCTTCAAAGCAGGAACACAAAGAAAGATAAAATTAAGGGTGATATTTCCAACAGTACTCAGGATCTAGCACTACTCCCCCTGACATCAGTTATAAGACTCTAATGGCTTTTATAGGGATATTTTTAAGACAGTGATGGGCATTACTGAAAATCCTGCCTTAAAATTCTTTCAGGTACTGGTTATGTCTTCTAGGCACCAATCAAAACTAATGTATTTGGCTTACAAAGCTTTAACAAAATTACTATAAATCTGTTCTTCTACTTCTTGCTCCTTTTTAGGAGGAAAACCCCTGAAACTATTCTGTAAATTAACATCCTCAAATTCCCCAGGTTAAAACTTGAATGCTAATGCGATAATTGAGGACCGAATTTGTATAGTCAACAATTGGCTACAACTTCAGACTGGGATTTGAAGGTTAAACTTCTTATTTTCATCACTATCATTAAGAACAATAACAACCACAGATTTAATGCTACTTAGCCATATTATACCAGTGCCCTTGGCCACATTAATCTTACCTCACAGCAATTTTATGTACAACTTAAAAGATGGAGCTGAAATTATGATTTCCCTACAAAATAAAGTTACCATACACTGTGCAAATTTCCTGCCTATTCTGTTATCAACCCTCTCTGCATCCTTCTAAAGCGTATTTAATTTGGAGTGTGATTCTGCAAAGGCTGTCGAAGTGTTGTCTGTGAGCGCTATCAGTGCCCAGCAGCAAACCTTGCTAGGATGGAGGTCCCCTCAGCAACTTGACCTCCTGGCCTAGAAACTGCAAAAACTGTATTCAGTGAGATATCAACCATGATATCTCAAATAATAAAGTGAGAAAACTTTCCTGAGCCTGGCACGTTACTTCTTGCCATTGCTTTTTGATGATCACAAGTGAAAATTCTGTTCATGCATATATGGTTTTCCCGTGGCGAGAATAAAGTGATGCTGACGAAACAGTTATTGATGTGCCAGAGCACCACCAACACCTACAGCATCCTACCAACGTGGTGTTTTTCTGCTACTGCAGTGCCAAACCAGCCACCTCAGCTTAAACCACGTCTGAAGGAAGTTTGGGTAAGCGAAACCCAGTCTCCTCCCTTATTTTATAATGCACTTTGCAGCAAGTCATTCAGAACTTTGTCCCAAGAAGTTGTGTAACTCCTGTGTTGTACCGTTTACCCCAGCTCTGTCTTTTACCCAGTTCAACTCAAAGTAATTCTGTAACTTTCAGCCATTTCAGTAGAACCAGTCACTGGCTGAGGCTGAAGTTATTATCCTGCAAGATATTGAAGCCACGTGTTGAGGAAAGCTGAGAAGATGAGAGATGGGTTGTGTAATCGTTCTTATCAGCTTTCCAAATCAGGAAACACGACAACCCTTCCCTTCTCCCCAAATTCCCATATTTCAATCTTGTCAACAAGGTCTATTATTACCACGGTCAGACAGGAAAATGTGTGACATACAAATAGAGTGCAGTGTAGTCACTCGGTATGTAACGAGTCTGTCCTATTCTGGATGGGCTGTGCTTGATGGGAGATGTTTTGCAGTGCTTGTTTACAACGAATGAAAATAAACTGTGTTCTCTGCAGACATGCTGGTAGTGGTAAGTGTGTCCTCCTCATTAACTGTCTGCTCTAATTCTTTCTAGGAAAGGAAGAAGTCTTCCATTCAGTGTGGACCAGGAGCTTGCAAGCTTTTGCCGTAAGAAAGACAGGAAAAACTATCTTCTGCAACTGAAAACCAACGCCACAACTAGACCGACCTGTTAATTATTACACAAGAAAGATAAGATATTCACCTATTTCACTTGCCTCTTCCAAGAAAAATCTTAGATATGAACACGGTGATTTAATTCGATCATTGAAAATGTCTGTGAAAGGCTTTGCTGAACCCTGAGGAGTAGGGATATGCATCCGTGTGCTTGTGATTTTTCTTTGTGATTATAATGCAGAGCACTCTGTCTGTCTGTCTGTTTGTCTACATAAACATTACAGCAACATGTTCCACTCTACAGTGTGACCAAGAGTATCTAAAAAAGTCCATAAACTACAGTTCCCTTTTCAGCCTTTCTGATCTAACTTTTTCAGGTAGCTCTCTCTTCTGGAGATCCCAGAGTGAAAACACACCCTGCCTGTTTATCCAGAGTCTACTCGCTTAGTCAATTTTACAAAAACAGCTTCAGACTTTTCAGTTCCCCCTAATCTTACGCACTATTTTTGTTGCGACACTCTCGGTTTTGTCCCTGCCACCTGAGCGCCGTGCCGACGGGGGGGCCCTGCTTTCAGCAGGAGGCTGAGGTTTCAGGGGGACCTGAAAGTGGCCCGACACGTTCCCTCCCCCCCAGGTCACAGCAACGAAAATCAACATAAAGCGACCTGCAGTGGGAACGTGAATGTTTGCTGCTGGAAGCACATTAAACTCAAAGCATTTGGCTTAGTCAGTGACTAAGGTGGGTGTCGTGTTGGGTTTTTTTGTTGTTTTTTTTTTTTTTTTTTTTTACTTTGTGCACTGACATTTGACCCCTTGTATAATATGCACCTTGCACCACTGAAACCCAGTTAGTTATTTATTAAACTCAGGTACCAATGGCTGACTTGCACATATCACGCTGTTAACTGCCTGGCGTTGCCCGTGCGCGGAGGAGAGGGGGGATGAAAAGCAATTGTCTTTGCTGTGAAATTCTGTCATATCGGCAGAAAGGAGCTGCAAAGTGCAGCAATTTGTACCTGACCTCTGATCTAAGAAGTTTGTGCAAACCTATGAACCTTGGATTGAAATTGAGAAACGAGGTTTACGAGTACAAGGAAGAGATTTCGAGCACTCATTACCTGTGCCTAGGTTTAATATTATTAAAAAAAAAAAAAAAAAAAAAAGTTTAACTAAGACAGGGACTCTCTCAGGAGGCACCATTACTGTGCTGGGTTAATTCAAGACAATTTAAGCCTGCTGAAATTACAGCTCAGTTGGAAATACCTATGGTTTGGAAATTAAATTTCTGTGTGCTTCAGAAAAGGAGTTGGATTTGAGACAGATGTCACTTGAAATTCACCTTTTGCTGACCTTAACTGGGATTTTTTTTTTTTTTAAATTAAAAGCTGAAGAAAGAAGACAAGCAACACTCAATTTAATATAATTTCTTCAGCAAAGAATGGAACTGAAATGCGGAATTGAATAGAAATGATTAAAAAGAGTAGCAAAATGGCTCCTCCTTTGTTAACTTTATGCATTTTTATCCAACACATTATCTAATCTCAGTTATACAGTGCAGAGCTATATGAGAAACCAATGGAAAAATAATCAAACCAACAGCGTTACAACCTGCTCTTGATAGACAGCCCTACGGCCTTGTCTTGACAAGCAAAAAGGACATGTTTTGCAGTTCTGTTAGATTAATTGTGTTAATTTAGCTAAAAAGCCTCTCTCGACTCTTTGAGAACTGGCAAGGTCTTTGGTGCAACATCATCAGCTAACACCAACGTGTGCCACCACGGGCTGTGTTGGGCGTGAAGGTCTCCAGAGATCAGCTGTGATGATAGGACTGAAAAAGATGCCCTTTCTGCAACCCAGGCTGTCGGGCCATGGAGCATTCCAAGGGATGGCAGCAGCCTCATGCTGTGACATCCCTCACATGCCTCGAGCATGGGCTGTCACCCGTGGCAGGCCTGGGTGTGCAAAGGGTGAAGGAGCACTTTACACGCACATTTTGAAGCATGACACTAGTATACACAACAGCTGCATCTGGTCCAACATGTGAATGGACAATTTTGTCCTTGGTTTTAATTGAGCCTTAATTGCAACGATCACATTTCCTTTTTTTTTTAAGGTTTTAGATTCAACTGATTTTTTACTGGATTTGAGTTCAAACTTCACTACTGTTATCAGCACTGACCCCAATAAAGCAATAAATGAATAAATAAATAAATAAGGGTGAAGAGATTAACGTCACGTGTCCTATGTCATATACAAGCCTTAAATGTTTCACATGCTATGTAAGAAGAATGCGAATAGAATACTATTAGAACTTGATTCTCTTAAAATACTATCAAATATTCAGTATGTAGAACAAGTTACATAGATTCATTTGTATTAATAATAACTGCATATATAGCTTGCTTCTTCAACCATCCTGGAAGCCACCGTCAACCTACAAGCCCCAAATTCTGTATCTAAAGCTGATAACCCAGTTTTTAAAGCTTGGTTTTTATGCCTATCTCTTGAAAAAACAGACCAAAATACCAGCCAGCACAAACAGAAAATGGCAGAGACAGCCCAACCGAAAACATAACACGAGGCGGTTGTAAATGGCTGCCTTTCACTTCATTAATTTAAGATACTGGAAAAAAATATCTCTGCGACACAATTTTATTTGTTTTCCTCTGTCTAAAATATCCGTGGTTTAGTTTTCCCTGTTCTGACATTGGCTTTGCTATTTGCTACGCGAATTCTTCCAGATATTCGCATGTGGAGCTCGTAGTTCAAGCGTAGAAGCAGTTGCTTCCTTCTCAAACAGCTCTTTAGGAGCCTCTAAAGAAAGGCAAAACCCAAGCCCCATACCTTGACAATGACACGCTTTCGGTCTCAGCTCCCTGGCAAATGAAAACCAGATAAAAAGCCCTACAGAGCAAACAAGATTTCCCTTACCTCTCGGGTCCCGCGATCGAAGTGCGACGGGTTAAGAGGACTCTCGCCTTTGCCCGACCAACCTTCCTTCCTAATGGCAAGAGCCGTGTAACCTGGTTATAGAGTTTATGCATCTCTTCATTGGCCAGCGAGCGTTAGCCATTTAAATTCCTTGGGAGTCATTTGTTAAGGGCTCTTAGGCTGAGGCTAAGTGGGTGGGACGGGAGGGAGAGGGGATGTTAGTGCTGCCAGCGGCGGCGAGCTCTCCAAAGCGGTTTGAAGATTAATAGAAAACCATCTGCAACGAAGGGATCTCGGGAGGGAGGGCTGGGTCCAACCTTTGGGGAAGCACAGGAAAGAGGAACCGCGACATTTTCGCAGGGAGGAGGAATTTGAAGGGAGAGATTTTCATTCAAAATTCAAAACTTGGAAAAAAGGGAGTGAAACGTACAAACAGCTCCTTCCTAGCACAAGGCGTTGTGCAAATAGCTTGAGTTACTCACAACAGATAAGATAAGAAAAGGGCATATTTTGCTTGACGGCATGAGGGTTTTTTCAGTGAACGCTCTTTTTTTTCCTTTTTTTTTTTCTCTTTTTTTTTTGTTTGCTTCATACGTGTCTGGCAACATTATTTGGGGCCGCGCTGAACCAAATTTACCTTTAGTTGCACACAATAAGAGGGAGCCAGAGGTGGGTTTACTGACCTGGGCAGCGGTGGGAGGGTAGGAATAACTCAGCCTGTGCCGTGTACCCGGCGTGCACCATTGCAGCAGCAAACACGGAAACTCAAACGTGTTTGCTTGAAAGGCCAAAAAAAGAAAAAAAAAAAGAAAAAAAAAAAAAAAGGCAGCCTGGTGCGGGAGTAAAAGCACAGGGGTGGTAAAACATGATTCATGACAGCAGAAATGGTCTGTACATAACAACGGAGCATTAGGCCCCGGGAGCACTTAGGCAAAGCAAACAACACACCTTCTCGAGCAGCCAAGAGGAGGAACGGCCCCGAAACGCTCTTTGGATGATGGATTTCCCGGTCGGGAAGCGGCGTGCACGACCGGCCGGTGGGAGACCAGGGAGCAGGGCATGCCTTGGGGAGGTGACTAACTTCTGGGAAAGGATACTGGCCGGTGAAGGTGGAAAGAAAACAGCACGTTGCAGAAGCAAAACAGCTACAGCTTTCAGTCCTTTCCCGGGTTTTTTCACTGGCATAGCCATTCCTTTCTTCTTTCTGTTTTTCTCTTTTTTCTTTTTTTTTTTTCCCAAAAAGTAAAGCTTGGTCCAAACCTCCAGCCAAGCAGCACACAGGCAGCAACTTCAGCATATCCTAGTGTGGAAGGAGAAGGGTCTTCACCTCTCCATGACAAACTGTGTTGGTTTGTAACACATGGTCCTTCATAATAATGTGCCTTGCTCTCTTAGCAGTTTAATCTGGGCATGTAAAACTTAGAGACATCCTTGTACTGCCGAGTCAGAGGCTGGTCCATAGAGAAGAGGGGTATAGGGGAGTCAACGGGTGCGGAGATAAGAGCTCTAAAATTAGAAGGCCTCCAAGTTAGAGAGAGAAACGTGGAGGATGGCAAAGACAGGCACGAGAAACACTTTTGCGGTGGTTCCTGAGAGCAAACAGGAAGGATAGCCCTTCTACTTGCACCACAAACCCAAAGGGTGATTGCAATCACTCTGTTCTGGCTTTCTGTACTTGTTTATCCCCAGCACTGTGGCCGTGGTGTGTTAGGTGCTGTACAAACACACCTGCAGCCCGGATCCTGGTCCCAAAACGCCTGCAGCCCGTCTTCTGTACGAGTCTTTCATCTTCGGAATTCCTCCCTGCAAACGTTCACTCGTGCAGAGAAGCAGGTACCGCTCTGCTGGCAAGGAAGCTGCGGCATGGAAATTAACTGGGGTTTGCCCCAGACTGTGGAAGGAATCAGTCTCACATCTGGAGATAAAATCTAGGAGATTCTGCCAAAAATGAGATCCGTGTCTCAATCCCACTGATCTATACAGGGAAGCGAGTATGAAATATTTAGCTGTTATAAGCTTGCAAAACTCCCCTCCACCAGATTGTTTTTTTTTAAGTCAGTATCCTTCTCTTTACTTTGCATTTTTCTGTTGGAAAACAAACTAAATTTTTAGCCATAAGCATTGCGAAGTGAATCCTATCAAATACGATTGTGCATGTACCAGAATGCGGAGGGAAGACTGCGCTGATGTAAGTGGCATGAAAAAGCACCGATGCTAATGAGCCAACGGGCTCCATTTTTGAAGGCTCTTCAATACACCATGTCAATTAGGCTCACGAAGGGGGGCCGCTCGGACCCTTGACTTTCATTTTGTATCTTCACTTTTAGCCCCTGCTTGTTGTTCGTTTCCGCTGTTATTGTTTAAAGCAATAAACATCAGCAGAACAAGCTGCTGCAGGCTATTCTGAGGTGTCAGCACCCACAATGGCAGAATTTGAAAATATAGCCATTTGTCCTGCAGGCTGTGCTTTTACAGGGAAGTTAAGGAAGTTGGGCAGGATACTGCAAGTGTGTCCCCCAGCCTTCCCTTGCGTCAGGCACCTGCTTCCTCTCAGCTTCAAGCACACCGCGTTCATAAGGATTACGTGGCTTTTTGTGTCCCTCTTGATGGTGACTCCGGCATCACGAGAGGGATGCAGCTAAGGCAGAGTGGAAAAGTGCTAAGGGCAGAGCCATCCAAGCAGCAGGGAGGATGGGTTGTGCACACACAGGCACGCTCCTCTCCTCGTGCAGCATCCGCTGCGCTGGTGGAAGGGTATAAACACAGCTTCTCTCCTGATGCACGGCTTGGCTGCGACAATGAAGTGTCCCCATCCGTTACAATAGTACCAGGAATATTTAGTTGTTTCCTCTTTCTGATGACTGACAGCTAAGCAGGGGCCAGATCCTAAGAGTTGTGAAAGAGAACAGTGCAGAGAAGGGCCATCCAGACCAGTCCATGCCTATGTTTCCCACAGACCTTCCATGGCCTTTTATTCTCTTCTGTAGTGGGATTACATGTCTAAGGTTTTCCCTAAATAATCGTTGTCCTGAATAGAGTGATAGAGAAAGCTGGACATTTGCAAAAAAAAAGAGTGAGATGAGATACACTGGGATGTGCTAATACCTATTGGACAGGGACCTGCTCCCTGACACGGAATGGGCTTCCAAGGAGATGTTGTGCTTCCCCTCAGCTGGCTCTCTTCTACACGCAGACACACGACCTGGCCTCTGCTGACTGGGTGCACTGGGCTCCCCCACCTGATGACAAGCACTAATAAAGTGTTGGTTCTGCTCGCTGAGATTTTGACAAAGATCGAATCCAAATGCGTTGGGAGATCCAGAGGCTGATGGCAGGCTCGTCCTCTTATTGGGGTGGGGTTATTCTCTGGATGAGAGTGAGTATTTTTGATGATGATGGTAGGAAACTGGCTTTCAGGAGGTATTTCAGGGTGGCAGCCTGGCATCTTGTGACAGTGCAGACACGTGAGCAAGTAAGTGAAAGGAGAAGGGAGAGTAAGGAGCGAGGGGTGGGTTGCCTTTTACTGTTATATTTGGTCTTCAAAAACTTCTGAGAGACTGTAGTGGAATGACAAGGGAATGTGCCAAGTGAAATATTTCACCAAAAGGACACATTAATTTAAAAGTGACCTACAAGGTGTCTGATCTTAATCTCAGAAAGTCTTTACAGTTTATCAGTATATTCACACATAAGCCTGCCCTCAGCCAGAAAAATTAGGATCTCATAATGTAACAGACAGACTTTTTTTTCCCTCTTTTCTTTCTTTTCCTTCTCTTTTTAACAAAACCACTTTGTGTTTGGTGGAACAGGTTCCCACATGTTTGTAGAACCATTTTATTGCCTATTTCAATGTTTAAAGAGACAACACCGCTTTATTTAAATGAATAACATGTTATTTTACACCTGTTCTTACACAATGTGAGTTAATACAGCACAATTCGTCATTTCCTGACTTTCCTAAGTTACTGCAGGCCAAAAACCGGAGCGATCCTTCAGAGAACATACACTCTGTACCGCAACACTCTTGTTTCTTTACGGGTGGATAGTATACAACAAACACACATATAACTACATATCTCAAAACAGCTTTACTGTATACACTCTCAAGAGATTTTTCGGAGGCATTCAGGTGCCCAGGTAGACACTTGGAGGCAATAGCTTTCCAGGTTCTCTCACACCAAAGCCTTTTCCACGTCAGGGCTTTGATGGAGGATTCCCAGTCAATGCCCTGGCAAAGGTGGACTCCCCTTCTGCTCCACCAGTCCCTGCCACGTCTCCCATCCCAGCACGGAGAGGACAAAGTCACAGCCCTGAAGGTGAAGTCTCACCAGGGGGAAATTTGGCCAAGGACACCATGGGCTTTCCCCTTTTGATTTTTAATCTTAGGCTTCTCTGGTTAATGGGCAGTGAGAGTTGCCCTGATAACCTTAACGGTCACTAGGCAAAGTTTTTGTTTTATTTTTAGCAAACATTTTAACTGTCATTCTGCAATGAAATTCAGCACAGACGATCACCCCGGAAACTAGGCTCAATTTCCCCATGTGCAATTTTGTGCTTTCACTTAAACCTGAAAGCAGGTTTTAGGTTGCAAAACGTAAGAAGGCAGATGCTGAGTCAACCCATGGAATGCAACAGATTTTAATTAGCACATTAAAAAAAAAAAAAAAAAAGGAAAACAGCAAAACCTAAAGGTTTTTTCTATAACCACAACCATTACACTTCCATGGCATGTTTGCTTTCTATTAAAATAAATACAGGGTGGGTTCTGGACAGACATATCTACAAGGGGGGTTAATAGGATGATTGCTTTCCAGTCCCTGGGTAAATAGAGGACTGGATGGGAAAAGGGTTGAGACCTCACTGGCCTGATGTGGCTGCTGAGGAGCACTGTTTCACACCACAGGCTCACAGATGCGTTAAACTGGTGCTGCCAACGTCATGTCCTGCTCTGTCCTTCCCACAGCCACCCCGTGCAGCCTCTGCTTGTGCTGCCACCAGCCTGTGTGCAGCTGCACCCCCAGCACACGCTACCGAACACCTGGGCTGGCAGAGGGGAAGGAGAAGGTGGGACCAGTCCTTCTGCCAGCATTGCTGGCTTAAAGCGTGTGTCGAGTAGCCAGCGTTGAGCAAATTCGTGGGAAAACAGGGGAAAGATTTCTTGTGAAGCCTGGTGAAGCCAGTTTCACAGCCCTGCTCCCGCTCTGGAGGAGCTGATGAGATTTCACAGAGGGCAGATGAGAGCCGTTCTGTAACACCAAGGAGCTCACTGAACCATCCAGAGAGATCAGAGGGTAGAAGAGCTAGCTCTTTGTAAGTTTGGATGTAGCCAGTGAATTTTAGTGCTGCAGGTATCCAGGGGCTGCAGGCACTGGAGGAATCAAGGAGAGCGGTGTGGTGGCACAGTGGTGTGAGCTCCACGGGTCACTGAAAGGCACCTGGTGACCACTGCCTGTGGCTAGCAGGGACATCCAGCCAGCACAAGCCAACCATGTACCAATTGATTTCGATAATTAAAAGGTTCCCAGGAAATAAGATTCTTGTTTGTTCCCTCTGGGGCCTTTTTGCCAGGGAGGGCATCACGGGGTTTTGTGATCCTCGTTCACAAGAGGGAGGATCAAGCCCTCCAAACTTGTATGTGCAGGAGACTTCCCAGAATTGGGGTATGAAACTGAGCGTGGTTAGGACACCTAACCCTCACTGCCTCTCTCCCAGCAATCGCTCTGTCCTTTCACGGGTCGCAGTAGAATATAAGAGTATCAAGCGAAAGAGATTTTCCTTCAGCCAACAGGCATCATCTCTGGCTTGGGCATAACCTTTTCTATTTTACTTCCTAATGTCTTACTGAAAATAAGACGATAAGCATCACTCAGAAATTGCTTGTAAAAAGAGATTATCAGATAAGGGAACTGACACAGTTCCCTTCAAGAAGACAAATTTACTTTTCTGCCTCCCATTAACATGAAGGAAAAATTCAGACTAGAGGAGACTGAACCAGCTGCAGGGGAGTTGAGCGTATCCATTAACTCCGGTGTCTCTTACATGATGTTTTATTACACATTCACAACTTCCACGTACCAGAACACTGATTTATTGTCAGGATTAGAACAAACCAGCTTCTGATGGTGTTGAAGGTCTGACCTGCCGTGCACAGAAAAGGCATCGTTACCGAAGGAGCCTGCGTTGAGCAGACGGAGATTTATACCAGCCCTGTGCTGCCAGAATACCCGAGACGGGACTTTTCCTGCTAAAAAGCTGTTGTGACCGAGTCACCCCTGGGCGGTGCGTGCTGCCGTGAGCTGGGAGCGGGGTCACACCTCTTGGCCCATCGCCCTGCCTCGGCACGGCGCACTTTGTCCCCGCGGCCCAGGGCGGATTTGCCTGTGCCATCACATGCTCTCGCCTTACCCAACCTCACCCAGCGCCCCGGCTCCTCCTCTGCCGGGGTTTGCATCCTCTCTGCTCCTCTCTCCTGGCGACCTTGGCTAGGGACAGGCAGGATTTGGGCTGAAAACCCCCCTTTTCGCCGCGTTTGCTTCTGAGCAGCCAGCGTTGCAGTCTGGTAGATGCTCCTCCTGAGATACTTTGGCTTGCTCTGGTTTGGGGCCGATTTAAGCTATGCTGCCAGTCTAAGAGGTGCTTCTACAGCGGAGGAAGCAGGATGGATTTCCCTGTTATTCCACCAAACATGTTATCTACAGCGCAGGCAAGCCCGAGAACTGTACCCGGCCACTTGCACGGCGAGGAGACACCAGTGTAACATAAGCTGCTCTTGGTATGAACTTTGCAACCCTGTGGTTAAACCACCCGCCGTAACCAAACACGCTCAAATAGTGAAAGGGCACTTTCACCTCCACGGCTGCACCTGGGCTGGGGCCCACCACTGGTGTGGGGCTCTGGGGCATCGTCCCCCTTGACTGCCCCAGGTCATCCTGTGGGCTAGAGCCGGCCTAATTAAACTTGAAAGTGCTCAAGGGCTGTGTTAATGAGCAGCTCTCAGTAATCACAGGAAGGTGATTTTTTTACAGGACTACACTTCTGCTGTAAAACACTTCTCTCTCTCAAAGAAAGACCTCAGAGTGCTGTTGACATAACTTACCTCTATAGATATCTGACAAGATAAACCATGCAAAGTGTCTGTGATTTCAAGGACCATAATCGCTGAAATGTTTAGGAATGAGAAGAATGGTCTGAATGGCTGCAGTTATTAAATCCATTAGTTAAATTGCTCTTTCACTTCCCAGGGAGAGAAAATGTTTCTGCCAATGACCTAGGACCTGCCACTCTTGAGCCACTCACAAAGCCTAAGTGGGAGGTATATCTCATTCAGGACACACCTAAGAGATATAGGTTAGGCCTCATACTTGCTATTCCTAGAGGAAGGAAATGCACTTTCAAGGGGGCATTTCCAAACCAGCAATAACCAAAGCCTTGAGTTCAGACTCAGAATCTGCATGAAAATGTCTCAAGACAGGAAGATCCTTTTACTTTGGCCAAAGGAGGGGTTGGAGACACAGAATGAGCTCTTCTGAGCAGTATCCACACTCTCAGCTCTGACCTATTTATCTCTCATATTTATTCTCTTCTGCAGGGTGGATGCATGTAGACCCTGGGACTACCCAGGGTAGGCACTGTGGGCAAGTCATAGACTCATAGAATGGTTAGAGTTGGAAGGGACCTTAAAGATCATCTAGTTCCAACCCTCCTCCCATGGGCAGGAACACCTCCCACCAGACCAGGTTGCTCAAAGCCCCATCCAGCCTGGTCTTGAACACTTCCAGGGATGGGGCATCCACATCTTCTCTGGGAAACCTGTTGCAGTGTCTCACCACTCTCACAGTAAAGAGTTTTTTTTTTTTTTTATCTAATCTAAATTTACTCTCTTTCAATTTAAAACCATTACCCCTTGTCCTATCGCTACGCTCCCTGACAAAGAGTCCCTCCCCATCTCTCCTGTAGGCCCTCTTCAGGGATTGGAAGGCCTTTATAAGGCCTTTTTTGCTGTATAAGTTCATCTGAATGAAGTAAATTCAATCCTGGTGCCACGTAATCATGTTTGACATGAGCAATGTTACATTAGAGACTTAATTTGACTTCTCATATATTCCACGGTATGAAAATGATGGTATGTCCAACACAGCGCATGCCAGAAAATACAAATAAAGCCACCAGGTGGTGAGGGTTCCCTTGTTTTGATCTTTGGTCTTTGTAAATAAAGAAAATCCACAAATGCCACAAAACCACTGAAGAGTAGCAAGGTTATACCAACGCTTTAGACAGCTTTTCTTTGGAATTCTCTCAATTCTTTTGGGAACAATTATTGTCAAAAATTAAACTTAAGCAGATTAAAATTGCCTTGCATGTAATTTCCTAAGTATATTGATGACGCCAACAGAGGAAAAGTAATTTCCTTACACAGTCACTGAGCTACGTCATTTCAGAGAAGAAAAAATTTAACATTTTGAGTTTGTGCGTTTAGTCCTGAAAAGACTATTTTATCCGCGTGAAAAAGGCTACTTTTGGTCTGTCATTGATCGCCTTAGAAGATTAAACATAATGTTAAAGAGCCATTGTGGAGCACAGCGTGAGGGTTGCTGTGCATGCCGTGTAGACCTCGGCGGCGCAGGAGGACACCTGCCACCTGCAAGAAGAGGAGCCTCCCTGATGGCTGCCCGTTTCTAGCAGAGACACTCAGGTGTGCCTGGAGCCAAGTCAGCACCACGGAAGGAACGACCTTCACATCTAAAGCATAAGATGGCCTCTTGCATTTAGTGACAAGGAAGACAGACTTCTCTGAAACAAGGCTCCTCCATCACGACCTCCTCTATGAACGCCTACGCTGTGTTTTGGGGCATCTGCCAAGAGGTCGGTGCCTCCTGGTAGATGCCCAGGAGGCTGAAAGAGGTGCCTCACTGACCAGGCTCCCTCCGAAACAGCCTGCATCCCTGCTAAATACCATAGGAAATATAACCACGACCACAATACCGCCACAGGGTAGGGTTACTAACCTACGGGTGGCTCCTCGGCCGTCCGGCAGCAGTGGGCTCGTGTCCCGCTAAGCCGTCTCGCGTGCCGTCTGGTGCCACCGTCGTGTCCCCAGCACCCAGCCGCCCGCTGCTCCCAGACCTCAGCCAGGGACTTTGCAGGTCACGGAGAAACAGCAGGACAGACCTCGTGCTTTCAGATGCTCTCTTACTGAAACTATCACGGGAACCTAAATCATCACAGCCCCTAACGACGACCGGANCTCTTACTGGAACTATCACGGGAACCTAAATCATCACAGCCCCTAACGACGACCGGAGCTGGCTAAAGGGCACTTTACAAAAGGTTCCTCCCTGGGTACACTGTGATCGCGTCTCGCCAAGAGCAACCAGCTTCTCTCCTACCTCCTCTGGCCAAAGTTCAGCACGTCAAAGGGGACAAAGTCCAGCAGCAGCTCATGATTCAACGGCTGAAGCCACCCCAGCTTGCCGCATGTGCTCCAGAGGTAAAGCTGCTGTGACACTCAAAGCTCACAGGTACAAACCACTGCAAAATTTGGAAGGGGAGGGAGCGCGTTTTGGCACAGAAGACAAACAGCACTTGCTGCTGTAACTGAGCAAACAGGCGATAAATAGACTCGTTGTCTTTGCCCGGGAGTTGATTTCCCTGTTTGCACATCCCAGCACTCGCACGCTCTTCCTGGTGTGGCTGGACACGTGGTGTTCCCAGCCTGGGTGCCTAAAGAATGGCCCCACGCCCCACCCCAGGTGCCCAAACTCACTGCCCCCCTTCTCCCATCCGCCACCTCTGGAGCTGCTGGCCTGCTGCAGACACGCAGCACGACGAGAGGTCTCGGGACTCACGCAGCTTTAGGAAATGCAGGACTAACTCAGCGAGATGAAATTTGTAGGTGGGTTGAGGGAGAGGCAGTTAGAACCGAGCTTTTCCCCCAGCCTGAGGAGCACAGGCCAGCAGGGCTGTGCTACCCAGGGCTGAGGGCACCCAGGGTCCCCAGCAGCCACCCAGCCTGAGGGAAAGGGGCTACAGAGATGAGCAAGGGAGGAATGCAACGGGTGGGAGGATGGGAGAGGCTGGGGACATGGGAAGGAGCTGGAATTGCCCCGCATTCCTGCGGCGATGCTATAGAAAACCAGACTTAATAAGTTCTGCTATTCATGGATCAGCCGGTTATAATGATGTTAAATCCTCCAGCCCTTGTCTGTCAAATTCACACTGAGATAAGTAGGAACTAAGCATGCTCAAGAGCCTTTGAAGACTGTATACGTGCCTAGGTATTGGCCTGGGGAGGTCTGACTTTAAATACCCCTGTCTTAACGACAACATAGAAGAAAAAGGGCTCTGTCTTTCAGGCACAAACTTTAATCATTATATCGCCCAACTCACAGAAACCTTATCAACAAAATTATGCGAAATGTACCCAGTTGCATTCTAACACAGAGTAAAAATCAAATTTCTGAGACTATGCTACACTTTCATTAAGCACAAAGCGTATTTTAATTAACTTAGACCCTGAACTGTCTTCCAAAACACTAAATTTAGGCTCCCTTAAGTACACTACTGATACAAATGTAAAGTTACAGGAGAATTAATGAAAACATCTAGAAGTGTGGCCTACAGCAGAGAGAGAAAAAAAAAAAAAGTATTTCTGCAGTCATGGAATGAGGAGATGTGTGTGGAAAATCCTGGCTGCTGGTTTTGCTATTTTCAGTTCATTAGTAGAAGTGTTGTCTCCGGAGAGAGCTGCTTTCCTTCCCCTCTTCTCTAGAAAGAGGACAATGCAGAGAAGGAATATACTGGTTTAAGAAGAAATTGTTTTACATCTTTCAGTTGCTCAGTGCTTAAAATTAAGGCAATAGTAACAAAGGAGACATATTCAGAAAGAGGTGACTTTCTAAGAAAACAAGCAAGAAACACCTAGGATGGGCAGAAATCTGAAGAGCTGAGGATACCCTTTAATAAGGTTGTATAAGGGAACAATCCCACTAGTTGTCTACCTGGTGGTTTGGAAACCCCAGACAGCTAGTGTACTGCGTACTATTGTGCACTTATTTCAGTGAAGGGAAAACCCAGTTTGTCTATTACACCATTATAGGGCTTTGTTTCTGATGCTCGTACTCTCAAAAGCAGCAAAAGTGTCAAAACAGTGTGTTGTTTAATATCAAACAATGCTCTTATTTCTCGTCAGAACAGGGAAATCCAGTCTTGCTCAACTGCACAGCCAGGAGGAACTTAGCTATACATTTGGACTGGGCTTATCAAAGAAAATAAGGAACTGCACGAAAGCAGGGAAAATTTATAATGGGAGCAAAGGGAACCCATCGCTACCTGTCAGGAGTTTCTCTAAGTGCCTGTCAAACTGGGAGCACTATGTTTGACAAAACCCAGTGTCGGTTCTTCCCTCAGCAAGAGGAACCGACAGCCAGAGATGTGGTTTGGGAAAAAGGATGTGGTTTGGCCCAGCATCCACACTGCATCAGGGCTTGCTTTTGGGTCCTCTTTTGGCCAGGACCAACCCGCTATTCCTGAAGAAAGCCCAGATGTGGCTCCAGGGACAGACAAAAAGGACTCACCCGTGCCAGCTGTGGTGGCCTGGGCTGATGCAGCACAGTCTTCCAAGAGGATCCCTGCGCCCACAGGTGTCCCTGTGTGACCGTGCTGCAGCCAAGCACACACCCCCGGTTTCATCACACCCCCCTGCTGCAATTCAGGAGCTCACAGTTAACAAAAAGCCTATGAGAAATGATAACCATGCCTTAGGACTAGGAGTGCCATCACAGGTGCTAGAGAAGACCCAGGGCACGTGTTTTGTGGATGAGCCAACCTGCTCTGGAAAAGTTAGCGGAGAACCACAGTTCCTGATATAAATAATAAATGTACATTCATTTGAATGAATAAATTGCCTGCTACCCACTTTTTGTTTTCCCCTAAGCAACACAGCACAGTCAGTAAAAATAAGTGAAAACTGCTGGTTACAGAAGTTCCTCTGAACAAAACCAATGTCCAGCAGGCTAAATAAACTTGGAAATCTGAGGCGCAAGTTGCGAATGTTTGGTGTCATACCTACAAAAGACTGTGGGATTCTACTGAAACCTGCCAGGAAAAAACTACCATCTACCCTACTCTACAAAGTCCTCCCCTACACCATATCCCTCAGCACCACATCTAATCGTCTCTTAAACACATCCAGGGATGGGGACTCAACCCCCTCCCTGGGTGGTACTTCACGCTCAGATTCCAACAAGGGGATCACGCCTGGGAGGTGAGAAACTGCACAAAAGAAAGGGGCTATTTTTTGAAAGTCAAGCCAAATGCCTGAAGAAAACCTTCTAAAAAGCAGCCGCCAGCCCAGCTGTGTTTATGGGTCTATTCAGCCTATTCAGGGCGTAGCTGGCTCCTAGGTTTGGAGTGCAGGTAATGATTTAACGTTGTGACCCAAGCAAGAAAGTGGAACACCCTGAGAAACGATTTTGGCAAGGCTATATTGAATGAGTCAGAGTGTCCTGTTATCTGGTGGCGTGTTTTCACATGGTGGGAGCTATTTTGGCTGCCGTATAATGATCCAAGAGGCTGCAAAGGGGCCAATGCTTCCCCCAGTCAATACCCATCATGTTTTTGCGTGATGTTTCCATCATCGAGGCAAAATTGGCATCTCTCCACAGAACCTATCTGGTGCTGGACCCGGGTATGGAGCCACCGTGAACGTGCTGGGACTGTGAGCTGGTGGCCTGCAGCTCTCCTGCCCTTTGCTGGGCATTTTCCTTGCTTTTAGTCCCGGGGAAGAGGTCACATCTTCCCGGTGTTTGTGTCTGTTCTTTTTCACACGAGCAGCCGGAGGAATAAATGAGAAATAGAGCAGGCTCGTGAATCAGGAATAAATCCTGTTTGAAAGCCAGCTTGAACAGATGATCCAGATGGGTACATTTGTTCTGGTGATGGTTTTCTTTAAAAAACCCCACAACCCTCAGCCTTTTTACTCAACCCCACATTAATTTTCTAAAAAAAAAACCAACCCCAAAATATTTAACCCTATTCATCTCTTACTGACAGAGCTGACAGGAGACTTATACACACTATAAATTAGCTATATGACTAAAAAATGCTACTCCCAAATATTTTTATAAGCAAACAGGGAAATCTATTGCACATAAAAATACCACCAATGTAATATGCTCATCTGAAGTCTCAAAAAGCTGCCCTCACAGCTGAAAACATTTGGCATTTATAAAGTTGCTTAATGAAAAAAGTAGCGGGCTTTTTGTATGTGATTGTTTTGGTGTTTTGTTTTTTTTAAATCAGATGAAAGCTAGAGGCTCCTCTGTCGGGAACTGCCACCATCTCTGGTATCAGAACTCCACCTGCAGATACTGGAGTGCTGAGCATTCACTGTCTTCCAGAGTCAAGGCGGTCACCCAGATTCAAGAAGAGGAGCAGAGGGAGGTTGAACTCATTGCCTCGCTTGCAAATCTCTTTGTCAAATCCTCGCTGGTGCCCCTCCCCTACTCAAACTCGCAGATCTTGCACGCTAACAGTCTGAGGGACACAAATCAGAGGTGTTTTCGTTTCTTCACTTCCCTTAAGAAAGACATGCCTGCTGTCTTAACACAGAAACTAGTCCATAAGTTAGAATTACCCTTTTTTTAATTACTTGGACTTCACTCACAAAAACAGAACATTAACTGTAAGTAATTTACATAATTACAACTCTGGAAAACCTGAGTTTAAACAAAACAGCAAACTCCCTAGAACTGGATTGGACAACCAGAAAAACAAAAGACGCAGATCCTATCTGCCATAGCCTGGCATGTTAGCACAACTCTATTCCCAAAACACTGTCAAAATTTCACTTCCTAAAACACTGCAAAATTTGAATTCTTTAAAACAATCTTTCCCCACTCCCCCCCTTTTTAAAAAAAACCAACCAACCACCAACAACAAAACCTCTTCAGTATATTCAAGAGCAAAACCATTAGGCCTCAAAGTTCAGCACCATGATAAACTTAAGTTAATAACTTGCCCAGCAGAGCAATCATGGACTCTGGACACAACGTCTAGTGAGGTCGCTGGAGAGAGCTATGAACCCAGGGCTGGTGGAGATCTGCACCATGAAGCGCTGTGACGGGGTGCTAACACACAGCTCCTTCCCTTCTTCAGGCAGAAGTTTTAGAAGGCTTCTCGCCTCTGCAAGGGAAGAAAGGGACAAACTCATGAGAGCATGAGTTTGTCAGTTTTGCTACTGCCCGTTAGAAATTGTAAGATTTGACTAAGAATAATTATTATGCATATTTTTGAGATTATTCCTTCTTGATTTCTTTTTAACCTAAGTCTTCAGTTTTCCATAAGCCAAATCTCTTATTAGACTCGCAATGCAGCAAAGTACCTAAGCAAGTGAAAACAGTTTAAATCTCATCTACATTACCACAATTGCAATCTGTTTAAAATGACACATGTGCTGGCTGGCTTGAACCCTACCTGCCTCTCCCAAAATGTAGCCAGAGGTCTCAGTAACCTCCCTGCCGCTGCAGGTGAGGCACAGAAGAGCTTTCACTCTGTTTCCACGCTGCTGTGAAGACACTCCCAATTAATTCAACAATTTCTTTATTGAAACTTCCTTGTTTAAATGCAAATGAAGAGCAGAGCTGAGCCTACAGTGTTGAGCGAGCATAAATTGAAATGCCTTAACCGGATTTCATTTCCATGCCTGGCCTCTTTTTTTTTTTTCATAGGGGCGATGTGTCATCATAAAATTTACAAGAAAACTCTCTACGTATCCTGCTTTTGTTTGCAAAAGGCTGCTCACCTTTTTATTTGCCATTTTAAAGGCTAGCTAAAAAGAAACATTCTTCAACGAAAAAAAAAGTCCTTTATGTCTGTGCAGAAAGCAGTCACTTTGAAAAACGCTCAGTTGCAGGCATGTACATTGCTCCAGCTCGTGAGAGTTCATAGTATTTGTATCCAACATCAGCGTTAACTCACCAGCCATTCACATCAATACTCTGCAGCAGAAAACAGATTACTACCTAGAGCGAAAAAATTCAGCATATAGAACAGCACTGTATTAAACCGCCGTACATGACTCTGGCTTTAATGTGGGTTATCCGTAATTACAGTGTTAGTACAGAATCAGAATAATGGTTTTCACCATGGCTGATCAGAGAGAAATTCTTCTCTTCAGCCTCACTGGAGCAACTGCACAGCACAAAGGAGCGTCTTCATTGACTTTAGTCGAGGGTGAAACCCCACTAGGGCTTTGGAGAAGAAGACATCCAACCTAGGCAACTCTGTGATTCTGTTCTGTGATTCTATGACTGTAGTCTGTTGTGCCTGTCAAAATACGTTTCTGTTGGATATACTGGCTATCTCCAGATTGTGAAAATGAGAGAGCATATTGCCTGTAAGCCTCTGGAAATCCTTCTCCCTTGGGTGTGCTACATCTGGTATTTTGGTGTAGAGGATACCACAGGACACTGAAGCATAAGCTCTTCCAGAAGCAGAAAGATGAAAACAAGGGAGAACTCAAGACAACAGGCTTTTTTAGGCCCTTTTGATTGCTCCTTAGCACTGTTGTCTCAGGTTTATACCCAGATGACCCCACTCTGCTGTGGGGTGTGATAAGCCTCTGAGACAAGCAGCTCCTTCAACGTCCAGGTGGCTGGACATTGGCCATTCTTACTGCTCCCCAACTCCCTTCACTCACCACCCTCCACGTTTGTTTCTGTGATATTGCTCCTCTCCATGGGATTTTTTCACAGGGTTGTGTTGAGACACACACGGGTGCCCAGAGCTCCTTCCCTGCCTTCCAGCCCTCCTCTTGGCAGAAGGCAACAGGGCTCCCACATGCCCACCTCTATTTCATGCCCTCTCCACAGACACCTCTGGAATCGATGGTGCTCCTCATTTGGGTAGATGTGCTTGATCATCTCATGCTCCTACCCACACGACTGTTTTTGTGGCCCCTGTGATTATGCCTGTACTTACAGCACTGCGGTTTCAAACAACGATCCCCTTGCTAAGGGATTCCCACCTGACTACCGACACAGATCTAAACTTTGTGCTTCAAGACTGATTGACAAGAAATTTTAAGTAAAAATGAAGTAGTGGTAATGCTACTTCCATGGTAGCTTCCACTGTACCTAATCCCTGCCATCCATGCTGATGGTTCCCACCACCAAGCCAAACAAGCTTCCCATGCAGTAATCCCAGCCACTCTTCCTACGTTTTCATGCAGATGCGGTGCCTGAAGACACTTGTTGAGGTCCATAGGCACATCCTATACATTTTTAGTACTGCAGCATGAGTTTTACCCTGGAACTGCTTTCAGAGCCATCCTTGCTGTTATGTTTATTTAACACCCCAGGCAAGCACAGCCCTATCAGCATTTACTCATAAGTGTAGCCTGATGAAGCCCCCTCGGTATGCAGCATGTAATGGCAATGTAGCTCCCAAGGATAACATCAGCAGGGGTAAACACGATACCAGCTAGAGATGGCTTTGCAGAATCAAGATTTTAGCTGTCAATCCCACCGACTGACACCAACCGACTGAGTAATTCCATTAAACTCAACCTGTAGCTGCCTATCCATGAATTTTCAAGGCCTTAGTTTCAGCTTTATAAAGCTGCCTGCCCACAACACAGCTAACCGCAGGTGTGGTTTGAGCATCTCTGGGAGCCATTCAAGTGGAAGACCTTCATGACAGAGTGGCTGCCCTGAGTACTGCTTGGACAAGCATTAACAAAAGTACCATAAACCAGGTTAGAAAAAGCCTTTTCTGTGCATTGCAGGATGTTTACATAGCAATTTTCCCTTTAAACATGCCACATTTTTCAGGTGAAAGCATTCAGTTCAGTAAAGTTTAGCATGGTCCCAGCTGATCAGTCTGTCTAAGGTGCTGCTGCTGAGGCTGTTCTCAGTTGCAATTACAAAAACTGCCCAGAGGAAAGAAGATCCAAGCAAGATGTGCATTTTTTTCTGGAGACCATTAAAAAAAAAAAAAGCATCACTGCTGTACTGCCACAGCATTTGTCTGATAATATCTTTGCAGGAGGTAGGAAGGACTGGAATAATGACTATTCTCTGCAGCTCTTCAGAAAGGATGAGAAGTCAGTAGAGGATGCACATCTGCAAAACATGACTTCTTTCATGCAACAACCAAAAGGTTTTGATTTGAACAATGCATTTTCATTTCTAAGCCAAATGCTCATTAGATACAAGACAGGCAACCTGACAACGTCTCCAACTTGATTCCTTCCAAATACAAAGGTTAAATGGCACTTCAGCTTTTGCTCAGTGTCTTTTGTTTTCACTCTCATAGCCTGGGAGATGCAGGGAAGATGACCAGTAAATCCACAAGTCAGGATACTGTAGGAGGAGAAGTAAGCCTTTGTTTAGACAGCCATTAAAAATATTTCTGCTAAATTTATTGGTTATTGTTTCCACTTTTGCCTTGCAGAACGTAAGCAAACACTGTTTGATACTGACAGCGGTTGCTAAATACTGGAAGTAAAGGGAAACAGTGTGACCCAGGACTGGGGAAGGGGGAGCAGGGCTGGCATTCATTTGGATAGATATCTTCACTCATCAGCTACACACTGCACTCTGATCTGTGTGACACCTGACTTCTGATGAGAACAAAAGTTCTGAAAGTTATTGCTGAGAGCAACAAATTGCATAAAGAAATATCCTCACTGAAAGTACACATTGCAAAGAAGGAAAAACTAAATCAAGATCTCAGCACTCATTTCTCATTGACATCACTGGGAACTGCTTATACATGCATCCAGCACAAAATAATTTTGGTAATTAAAATAATTAAAGTTACTTCATTTCGCAGAAATTGTATTTCATGTTCAGCTGCAATTCAGGGGTTAACACTTTGTGTTATTTTAGCACAATTGAAAAGCTGAGTTTTCAATGCATTATGCTCAGCGGGAAACGTGCAAGGGTAAATTTGCTTGTCTCTAATCACTGTCCTTCAAGGTTTGTATTTTACCTCATCATTTCATTCACCGCAACAGGAAGAGCAAAAACAGCTCGTTGTCACAAAAATATGCTCCTGCAACTGGCTCTGAAAAGGTAAATTGTTTCCCTCAGAAAACTCCTACTTCTACAAAAGGCAAAAATCCTCCAATAAAAATCACAATTCTGCCTTAAGATAATAAACTAATGAAGTGCTAATGTTTTAAATTGCTCTCGAAGTCACACAAAGGAGATATTCTGGTCACAGGAGTGTTGTACAAGTGGACGGCTACAGAAAAGATTTTTTCCAATATTCAGAGAGAGAAAAGCAGGGAGACAGATTGTCATGGAAGGAAGAAGATTCCTGCCAGGGACTGCAGACCACTTGCTCTGCTGCCTCAAGCCCAAAGCATCTGCAATGGCCTTACCCGGGTGCCATGTGGCTGCTGTGTCAGGGGAAAAAATAATGACTGCGAAGGTCTCCACGTGGGGTATGTCCTTAAGGAAAGAGTTTCCAGCACAGCAAGCCCCAAGTAACCTGCCTGACACAGGTGGTTTGTTTTCAACGTCCTTTTGATGGGGAATCAAGGAAAGCCATTGCAACACCTCGTCTGCGGTGCGATGGCTGCCACATCAAACAAGCAGAATAAACAAATGGAAGCTGCTGGAAGAGGGCTGGAGTGCAGCTGGGGCACAGCCTGGACGCTCCTCCTGGTACCCTCGCGGTGACAGCCTGGTCACCCGCACACGGAGAGCAGGGACCAAGGCTGCTGCTGCCCCTGCCAGGGCACTGCTCAGCCCACGGGACCCTGGCACCCCAGGAAAGTGGGTGTCCCTGACGCTGTCTGGGGAGGAGACAGCAGTGTTTTGCCACGTCCCAGCTAATCTGCTGTAGTTCTGGTCGCACGGGGTTTTTTGTTTGGCAGTGTTTCCTTTTTTTTCCGTGCCATCTGAAAAATCAGCATCTCTGCTGACCAAGTATCACTCTTTCCCAAAGTATCTGTAGAGATTATTCCCTTTCTAATATATCCCTTTACTATGGGCATTTCTGGTTCAAATATAAATATTTCTCCTTTCCTGTGAAGGGAAATTTGGAAAAGCGTCACTGTTAGGTCTCTGTGGGATCCATTATATTTCACTTTGCATAGGTCTAGCAGTAACACCTGTGCCACAGAAACTGCCTCTAAGGGTGAGGCCACACTTCTTTTTAACTAGCGACTCCGTAACCAGCCGAGGAGAAGCGTTATTCCCAATCTTTTCCACCTTATACATCCTGAAAAAGATTTTGCAGCCCAGGTTGTCCTCGTGATCCCTGTGCAGCCCCGCTCCTCCTGGTGTGTGTACACAGGTTTAACCAACTGAAGCTTGGCAAACAGCTGTGCTGAAAATGCAGCACACGACATGAAATCTCCTTGCTTCGTTTTAGCACGTAATAATATGTTGTTATTATTTACTGAAAGAATTTAAGTTGTTCATAATTTACAGACAGTTATGACCCCCTTGTCTTGTAGCCTCTCTGTCTGATCACGTTATTCCTTGATTCTGTGACGGAAAGGGGCTGGAGTTGCTCTGAAAGAAGTCCTCTGTAGTGCAAACAGGACTCAAAGACTGAACAGATTTTGTCAACAGTCCTATTTCTTCCATTTAAGCCACATAATCTCCCTTAGAGTCACCAGCCAGACCACCAGCTTTGTATGAAAATAGACAAGATAACATTGTCATCACTGTCTTTTGTTTTAGATATTTATCTTTTTAAATTCAGTCTCCGTGAGCTCTGTGATAAGATTTGAACTCTAGTTACTGCGAAAGAAACTTCTACATCAATCCAGTTCAGTGTCAAATACCGGAACCACCATTCCTGGGAGGAAAGGGCAAGAATCACACACCAGCTATGACACACAAGAAAATCACACGCTTCAATCATAGTCATACTTTACGTCTACAAATTCACCGACAGACCGAAATGGCAGTGCAGCCTTTACCAAAATTTTTCTTGACTCACATTTCAATACTTTAAAGCAGATACTTGTGGGAAGCCAGTTGCTTGGTTCTCCAGCAATTTTTTCCTGCACTTTGCTCTAGGAGTTTTAGTACTGCTAAGAACTGAAGCCACATTTAGACTGCTTTTAATAAAATAAATGTGTTACCACACTTCAGTACTGCCTAGCACCACTGAGCACTTCCTAAAAAATAGCATGTCATGTGTAAGCCCAATTAGCAAACACATCAAGAAAATCTGTCACATCAGGGAGGACTGAAGCAAGCAGCAAGTACAGCTAGGGCCCGACACTGATAAGTTGGAAGCAACAACTTTAAAAATCATTCTTTCTCTTGCATTTTGCTTTGCACACAAACCACACTGTAAATAAACTGTGAATACTGACTACAGTTCAGTCACTTCACACCGAGCCCTCTGTGAAAATTCCCCTTTTAGGATTACTTGACTGTCACCTGGGATGTAAAAGATGATTATTTCTGGGGAATCACCATATGTACTTCTATAAAGACACATCCAGGCCAGCAAAGCACACACAGAAGATGGTTGCTGCACGAACAGGTCAGCTTCCACGGCGTGGTAGAAACTTTCTAGTCACTGAGCAAACTTAAAACAATTACTTCAATCTATTCAGCTTCACCTCTCTCAATGGCTCACGAATAGTAGGAACTTCAATCCTGATATTTTTTTCTGTCTGCTGCTTTGGAACACGGAAAAAATCTTGAAAAAAATTAGTCACTTTGCCTATTTTTTCAAAGCTCGTTCAAAAATAAGCAAGTATTTTTCAGCATGAGTCACTACCCACATCCCTGTTGCAATAATTAGACTGCACGTTTTCATTAGAAACTCTGACTCCTGTTCCTACTCTTCAGTTAGAAGATGAGCAGAAGCCAGCCGTTTGGAGTTTTATTAGAAAAACATGAAGTTCACAAATGCAACCGTGCACTAATTTCGTTTGTTTGTTGTTTTTTTTTTTTTTTAACCAAAGACACACCACAATTGAAACAACTAGCTAACGAAGCGTGGGTTAATCAGCCCGTGCTTTAGATGGCACCACGCAGTCAACCACAGTCGACGCAAGCAAACTACAAAAAGATTGCTAACTCCTCTGCCGACTTCTAGGGAGCGAAGCTTCGGCAAACTTTATGACCAGGCACCACTGCCCTTCTGCCTCCCCAAGCCAGGAAAATGGAAGTGGGAAACGGTACCTGGGGAGAAGCCGGTGTGCTCCCGCGGGTGCTGGCTGCCGCCGGGCTCCTGCTGCCTGCTTCCCCGGGCACCTGCCTGGCCACCCCTGCCCGCGCCGGTCAATGTTTTACCAGGCTGCCAGCAGCTCGCCGTCCCACCCTCCCTGCAAACACCCCGTGGGGAAGGCAGCGCCGGGGACACGGGGGCAGAGCCAGTGCCCAAAAGGTGGCCCCCTCTTCTACCTGCCCTGTCCTCCACACAAAAACAGGGGAACCTGCGAAGAGGGGGGACCTAAGGAAAGCATGCCATGAAGGGGAAAGAAAAAAAAAAAAAAAGTAGATAAATGGTGCTATTAATAGATAATTTGTGGCAGGTAAGTCATGATAACCTTTCTCCGTATTGTTCTGAGGTTGCACGCAAGCCTAGGCGTGCCTGGCTGAAAGCTGAGAGGGAACGCTTAATTTATGGGAGTACATAAATTTCCAAATAAATCTCGGGCATAAGAGAGCAGTCATTCAAACAACAGCTAAAATTTCAAAACCCAAAAATGACAACAAAAAAAAAAACCTGCATGATAAAACTGAAATTGCATGATAAAATAGCTCAAAGGGAGCCTAAAGGCGAAGATGGGGGAAAGAAACGGCCGAGGCAACCTGCAGCGGTTCACCTTGCAGGCAGAGGCTCCGTTCACTGTGTCTCAGCTTTTCGGGAGTGCCTCAGAGTTACAGCTCTCTCCCAGCGCTTTCCCATTCCCAGCAAGTTCACAATTACAAGCAGAGGGCAGCCGAAACGGGCTGGCAACCGATGGCGGGGCTGACAAGGTGCCCCCGAGGAGGAGAGGACCTCTGCCGAGCCTGGGAAGGACTCGGAGGCTGGGACTCGGTGGCTGCTCCCAACCTGGGAGATCCTTTCCAGGCCTGGTACAGGGATGTGTACTCACGGAAGAGCAACAGGAAAAATCTAGGCTACATTGTGAGTCCTGGTTTTATGATACTGCCTTGCCTGCCCTGATCTTTCAGCCCTGATTTGGGGAGGAGTGGTTCATTTTGTCTAATCTAGCATCCCTAGAGCAATGTGCATTTTGATGCACGTGTTTAAGGAGAAAATCTGCATCACTAGGTCTAGCGGGTCAGATTAGCTACGAAAACCTGCCACATAGTGCAACAAGGATGGTGTCCCTGTGCTGGGTTTGCTGTTGATCTGGATCTTGCACAGGGATGGGGTTGTCCACACTCAGTGATGCTGGGCTAAGGGACACCAGCGAGTCTGGTCAGGTTGGATGGGGAGGCTTTCTCTACACACTGAGCACGCTGCAGTGTCCTCACAAGTGGCCAGGGGCACAGCTGTGTCCAGCCCATCAGCCAGCACACACGTGTGACTGTCAGTGCAGCAACAGGCTGTGGCTGGACTCCAGCAGATGTGTCACCAAAAGCAGGAATTCCTTCCCCGAGCCTGGACTCCTGAGGGGGGGTTCCTCAGAGGCCAGGGCAAACCTGCAGGGGACCATGCTGCTGTGGCAAGGAGAGCCCTGTGTGCCCAATGCACACCAGCCTGCTCAGCTCTCCAAAGTGCCACCGTGTGCTGTGGGTGCTTTCAGATGTGGTGTTCCCTCCTGCCAATCTGCACTCACCTCCCCTTTTGCCTGCAAAAAGAGAGGCAGAAGAGGAATCTCTCCCAAATTCGGTATTTAATGCCACCATGGTGGCAGCCTGTGACTCCCTGGTAGGACAGGCTGTTGGCACGAGCAGAGAAGGCATATAGACCTCCCTACAGCTGCTAGACACGCTCCTGCTGCTGTAGGACAACCTGCAAGACCTGGCCACGTTTTTTGCATGAGTCTTATTAATTCCCAACTGTCAACCTGTTCTCCCTCTAGATAAAAAACCCTCACAGCTGCTTTACAGCCTCTGCTCCCAACCCGTGAGGAAGGCCACTGTGATGAACACACAGGGGAGGGAGAGACCTGTCTTCTTCTGCCAGCCTCTCAGGCTTGTGGCAGGACACTTGCCACATCACATTAACCTCTCAGTGCCTCGTTGATCCCCCAGCTGTAAGTGCACATAATAACAACCGGCTCCACAGAGCTGCTTGGAGTCTCAGCTGTGGCTATTGCCTCCGAGAAGACCCTTCATTCTGCCTGGGGATATCTGAAAGAGCTTATCTGTACTTAAGACCCTGCCTAACCAGCTCCAGGAACTGCTCGCAGCAGTCTTGCTCCACCTGGTCTTGAGAGCTGCTCCCAGAGAGGTGCACTGGGTGGACACGGGGTGAGATCCAGACATGCTGTTTCTCTCTCCTGCTTGGATTAAGCACTCCACTCAAAACATCTCAGATCTTCCCAACCAAGGGAGGAGGGGGGGAAGAGACCATGATTCTGTGAAAAAGGTCTGCATTTGGCAACTTGGTGCTTTCTGGTGTCAGAAGCATTCCAGCAGAAGACTCTGGACAAGCACTGCCCACTCCTCTGGATCAGATCTAGATTTTATCACCGTCGCATCTTGTGTCATGACACTGCCTGTCCTGTCTTTGGTGAGGCTGGAAACTGAGGCTCGGAGTGGTGAGGTGTGGAAGTGGAAGAGTGGCATGCTGGTACTCAGGTTATGGAGCCAGCTCAAATTTAGTTTGCCTGGCGGCACAGACAAGGTCACTGCCTTGAGAAGGTTGTACAAATACTCTGTTTTCCATGGTGCTAATACTTCTGCCAAGCATGTTAGGCCTCAGAGAGTCAAACTGTCTGCAGTATTGACCTACTGAGGCCAAAGGACTTCAGAGAAACTCGGTTATCAGTCATAGCTGCCAGGCGTAGCTACCACAGAAAATGAGGGCTCTACTATGGTACAGCTGAAGTTGTCACCCTGAACAAGCGGAACAGTGGACAATTTGCTGGGTTCTCACACTAAATCTGCCCTTGTAGATATGCTGATATAATGCAACAGAAACCAAATATTTTTTTCATTGTTGCACAAGCAATAAGAAAAGGAAATATCTTCCCTACATACCTCTGCATGGATACTACCTTGTGAAAACGCAGTCTTTCATTCACACAAGCTTGTGCAACTTTTAATCTGGTTTTCAGAGATTAACCTCTAAATGGAAATCATCCAAAACCAATGAGTTTTAGCTTTCTTCACAAGAAAGTGATAGCAGCAGTAATTTTTATAGAGCGTTACATCTGAAAGCAAGTTGTGGCCATGAACGACTGGTTTAAGTGCCGTTGTGAAGCATTTCCCTGAAGTGCTGATGCCTTTGGCTCTTCAACAGGCTGGGGTAGGCTGAAATAAAGTAATTTCCCAAAGGTCATGCAGCAAGACCGTGCCACCCCTGCAGTCAGCTCTGCAGGTATCATACCCTGTGCTCCTGAAACGAGCACGGCCGGCTAGCTGGCCAACCCGAGTTTAACACACTTCTCCTTATTTTCCTGCTCCCAGAGAGGAGTTTTCCACAACAGAGGGCTCAGAGAGAGGCCCACGTTTCTCAGGAGGCCAAGTCTACCCGCCCCTGCGTCACCTGGTCCAAAGTCCCCCGCGCCAGGCTTTCACAGATAACCAGGGGTGGGTTTCTGATTAACGTGCCGCTGACAGGAGAGGCGGTGACCCACGGAAACTTGGCTTTTCGGGCTCTTCTCAGCGCACAACCTTTGTCACAGAGCACAGGTTTCAAGGGCAGCGTAACACTTGCATATTTACTTACTGCAAATGGAGGAGGTGCTGGGTTGCACAGCACACAGACTGTGAAGTCAAACATTAATTTGGTACAGACACCGGTATAACCTCAGGCTGGCTTGGAAGCAAGTAAAGTAAAAGGTATGGATATTAGAAGTGAAAAAGCACCTAAAATTCACAGGCTTTTGGGCAAAGTGCTTTCAACGAAACACCAATTTACTTACAAAGCGTTAGCAGCCTTGACACCACATAGATCAAACACCAAAATTAAAATGTGGGGATCAGGTAACCAAAGGGGAATTTTCTGTGAATCTTAGGTGGGGTTTAATTTTGTTCCAGTTATCTTTCGACGGATGCATTTGTATTTCATCCCGCGTGGCAACACTTGCTTTGGAAAAACAGTACAAGGCAGATCCAGAGGGGCTACCACCGAGGATTTGAAAACTTTACATTCCCAGTAAAGAACCTGCTGTCTCGGAGCACACGGTGCTGTCAGGACTATGTTCAGACCCATCCCCGAGCAGCGTGTCCAAACCACCTCCCCAGGAAATACTGGTGCAGCACCGATCGCCTCCGACCGGAGCTACGTCCCCTCCTCTGGAGCAGAAGGGCTAGCAACTACCTGCTGCGACAGAAACAGGTGGGAGGGGAAGAGTAATCTCCGTGAGCCGTGGAAGATCGTTATCGTACAGGAAAATAGCAGGGACCTGAAGCATGAACTGCTCTTCAGCAGTAGCCTGAAGGGGGCACGCATAAGGACAACTCTCCAGCTGTGGGCTTGGCTGGGCATCTGGGCTCTTGGAAATCGTACCTGGCCGTGCCAGCAGTACAAGGGCTACAGCCTTGCCATACCTAGTCTTCCTTTAGGTCCCTAATTTAGTATCTTGTGCTGAGATTTCACAGCTAACCGCCCTGTAAATCTTCATCTACTGCAGAATGAGTCCTCAGCACTGGACAGACAAAGTGCTCCTCTGCTTAATGAGAGGAAAGATACAGCAAGGAATTATTTACAAACCACCTCTACTAGCTGATCCGAGAGCTGTTTTACTAGTGGTTTCACTGGGTAGAGTTTCAGTCATCACTATTCCCTTGGAGGGAGCAGACTTTGCAAGATACATGAGATGTGTGAAAAACTCACTCACACTTCACAGAGAAACTGAGCACTGATGGGAAAGAGTATTTGCAAGCAGTTTCTGTAGGGCTGATTTGTTAAACACCTGGCTAACAAAGAATGGGCAACACCGGTAGAAAATCATATGCCAGGCTACAAACTCCGTAAAAGAAGATGTTTTAATCAAAAAGCCAAACAACCCCTTCCTACCTTTCTTGTTCACTCCCTTATTTGCAGCTTTTTCTTTTTAAAAAAACAAACAAACCAATATCTCAAAATCTTATTGTCGAAAGCTTTTTTGAGAACTGCCTATTTTGACTTTGTGTTTTGTATGACCACACTATGCTGGTGATTTAGCAACCTCACACTGCAGACAAATATTTCAAAATATTCCCTTCTCCATAGCTGCTCAACCGCTTTTACATGTATTGCTGCATTTCACGATGCCACCCACAGTCACACTTAGGAAGGGATCACGTTGGAAATGCGGTGGTATAAAAATCACAGATGTGCATTCCCCATGGGATCGATTTAATGTGAAAGTCCCTCAGCTAAGCTGCTTCTGGGGTTTCCCCGATGTGACAATTACTGAACAGCGAGAATCTCAGGCTTGGGCGTTGATGGTGCTGGGGAGCTTTTCTGCTGTAGCGCAAGATTATTACTACTTCAGGGGAAAAAACAGAGTGCCTTGAATTACATTTTTCACAGAATCATAGGATGGTTTAGGTTGGAAGGGACCTTAAAGATCATCGAGTTCCAGCCCCCCTGCCCTGGGCAGGGACACCTCCCACCAGACCAGGTTGCTCAAAGCCCCATCCAGCCTGGCCTTGAACCCCTCCAGGGATGGGGCAGCCACAGCTTCTCTGGGCAACCTGTTCCAGTGCCTCACCACCCTCACAGGAAAGAATTTCTTCCTAAAATCTAATCGAAATCTCCCCTCTTTCAGTTTAAAAGAGTTACCCCTTGTCCTGTCACTACAATCACTGGTAAAGAGTTCTGACTCATCCCTCCTGTAGGCCCCCTTTCAGTACTGGATGGCCACTATAAGGTCTCCCCGGAGCCTTCTCTTCTCCAAGCTGAACAACCCTAATTCTCTCAGCCTGTCTTCATAGAAGAGATGCTCCAGCCCTCTGATCATCTTTGTGGCCCCCCTCTGGACTTGATCCAACAGGTCCACATCCTTCATATGCTGAGGACCCCAGAGCTGGACACAGTACTCCAGGTGGGGTCTCAGCGGAGCAGAGTAGAGGGGCAGAGTCACCTCCCTCACCCTGATGGCCATGCTTTTTTTCATGCGGCCCAGGATGCAGTCGGCTTTCTGGGCTCCAAGCACACATTGCCGGCTCATGTTGAGCTTCTCATCAACCAACAACCCCAAGTCCTTCTCCTCAGGGCTGCCCTCAATCCATTCCTCAATCTCAAAAATTAAAGACCCCTAATATCAGTATAGTGTTTTTATTAATTTTCTCCTTTAAAGCGGTACTACTAGGAAGAGACATTTCTTCCACTCACACTTCAGTTAAGACATTTATAATTGCTTGTTTAAATATGCATATGAATTAAGTAATTATAAGTCAGAGCTTGGTACATGCCTCCCCCCCCCAGTTCCTTGAAGATAAGAATTAAATTGTTTATCTTATACAAAGGAGTACTCGTATCAAAAGCTATGGGCTGTCTGCATATCTCTATATATCTATTTATCTATTACCTCTCTTTCTATCAAGGTTTCAAAATGCTTTGGGAGATCCAACTGGGTATGTGGAGCTGTGAAAAAGAAGAATTTCTAATAAAAGAGAACGTGTTGCTGACAGTGACTTGATTCTACTTTCTTGGGCTTTAACATTGGAACTAAAACTAGTCATTTTAGCAATAAGCAGTCTTCTTAGCTCTGTCCTTAGTGCCTTATGTTAAATTTGGGCAAATATTTGGCATCTAATCCAGTGTCTAACATTTGATGACATGAAGCATCTTCCCCAGACTCTGCAAGTGCAGCGAGTTGCTTTGAATGAACCCCAAGAGATAAGTAACATTTCTATTTTAAAATAAAGCTTTAGAAGAGAGTGAATACAGAGATTTTATAGCTGAACGGAAAAGCTGGGACTGAATCAGCCTTTCCAGCAGATACTGCCAAGCAGATGAATGAAATATTTTTTGCACTTATTTGCTTTGCTGAGAATCTCAGAGGAGATGTTGATACAGATCTCTATGAGGCCAGTTCCTGAGGACTGTACTTAAATATTTGGAAACTATTATTTACTGCTTAATTATCTACATGCAACTAAAACCACCCCTCAGCTTCAGTACACAGACGACTTCTACAGCACATCTACCTCATCACCAAATTTCAAGGCACAAGGAAATGACATTTGTAGGTGAGTGGGATGAAGCTCTGAAGGTCTAATCCACACAGTGGACCTCTTGTTTTGTGGTTTTCCTATTGTCTGCCCCTGAGAGGCTGCCTCTCGCTCCTCTCTTTTGGAGGAACCTCAAGGTGGAGGGAGGCTTCCTGAAACAGAAACAGCTCAAAGGGAGAAGCGTGGCTAAGACATGGTTGGAGCTAGATGGGCAACCACAAAAATATGAGGAAGATTGAGGGTGTTTAGGATGGAGTCAGGGACTTGATAATTGTCTGGAAGGCAGTTAACAGCGAATCATGGAGATTAACAGGGGTGGTTCAGGAGGAACAGGAGCTGTGAACTGCTTACAGGGTGGGTGATAGCTGGAACGGAAGGTGGGGCAGAGCTGGAAGGCATCTGGCGTGTAGAAGAGATGAAAGGAAATCCATAATTTCTGAAGGGAAAGAAAAAACCGGGATGGGGCAACCCAGCTGCTGGGGTGAGGTATGGTATTTTGGAGGGAGAACTGATGAGGCAAAGTAATGCTTGTGAGAAGGGAGAAAATGCATGATCTACAAGGAGAAAATGAGGGTTGGATTGGAAAGGGGAAGCAGTAAATACAGATTTTACAGATGCTGGCTCTAAAGAAATGCAAATGAATCAGGTAAAACAATAGCGTACTGAAAGAACATAACCAAAAGGATAGGTACTCCTCAGGGTAAGGAAGAATTGGTGGGCCATCTGCTTTCAACCCAGGCATTTGGCAGCCCTGTACTGGGTGCTGGAAGCCACATAGCACAAAGGTGGAAGAAATAGAGTCCACCTAGAGAGAGAAGAGTGAAAGAGCCGGAGGTGACAGCACAAGAGCTCCCAACTACAGGGAGGTTAGGGCCAAAATTACTTGTGTGGTGGAGTTGGTCCTGGGGCAGGGGTGAGAGGAGGAGCAGGAACTGGAGGGGCAACAGTTCAGAAAGAAAAATGAAACCATGAACCTTTTTCCTGTTTATGATAAAAATAGCCCCAAGCAGATTTTCTTACTTATAAAAAATCTTCACATAAAAGGAGCCTAGGAAAACCAGCGATACCCTCTCTACAGTAGCTACATCACATGTGCATACGAAATATGTTGCTAAACTTGTTTTTTTTCCTATGTAAGGACTAAAACCAGATATCATTTACTCCCATGCGCACACAACCAGTAACACTTTATGCTTGTAGTGCTCCCATCCATTGTATGAAAGCTGGAGAACTGAGTAACACAATGTTCTGTACCAGAAAACTGCAGCATTTAGCCAGTGCTTCAGTTTCCCAGAGTAGTTTTATGGTATTTCTATTTTTTTTAGATCTTCCATTAACAGTCAAAGTAGATCTGTTTTTCCATGCAAAGGAACAATTTAAGAGAAAATCTGTAATGCCTACTCTGGCAAGCACATTCTGAGGTCAGTGGCAAATTGCTCTGCAGTCCCGCTGTCCTGAAGCTCGCAGCATGGCTAGTGGGACAATCCTGATTCAAATTCCCAAGTTATAAAATCCATCTTGCTCCTACACATCTTTTTATAATTCAGAAACCTTTCACCAGATTCTGCAAAATTCACATTGTAACCTTCCAGCTTTGGCTGACACTGTATTTTGAGAGCTGACATACAGAAGACTGCTCTGCTCACTACTACGAAATTGGGAGCTGTTGGCCACATGTATTTCAGTGAAAAAAAAAAAAGAAAAAAAAAAGAAAGAAGTGCTGTCTATTTTTAAGCACAGGTGCAGCTATTTGTGGTTGGCTGGGTCTCAGTCCAGCTTACCTGCAGGCTACAATTCAGATTTGAGGCTTGGACTTCATTTATGTTAAAACTGGAATCACGCAGCTCACTCTCACTAACTTTTGCACAAGACCGAGGGACTCTCAGGACCAGCTTGTTCTCGCAAGGCTTCTGCTTACAGCAAAACCTCTCCGAGGACAACAGTTTGCATTTGAGTTGAGCTCCATCTGTACTAGAGCCAGATCTTTGTAGATTTGTAGATTCAAAATGGTCCCCTAACCAGTGAGGATTTAAACACCTAAAGTGAAAGGATGCATTTGATTCCACATAGCTCCATTTATCCTATGTGGATATCGAAGAATACTGAAGCTTTGTCTGTGTTGTGAACTCCCAGTTGGGTCATTTTTATGGTACAGCACATCAGCCACGGACAGCCAGATTATTTTGTTTCGTAAACACGGGGGAACAGATGTATAGAAACTGTTGGTCTGAAACAACAAACATTCAAAGAACTAAATGGATCTTACAGACCATTGTGAAGAGAGCTAATAAATCATATTTTAATGATTACCAACACTCCAAGCATCACCAGATTATGGGAAAGGTATTAAAGACGCCTTAGGAAAGATTGCTAGGTGGCTGTCTCAGAGTCGCCCAATACCAATAAAATACCAGATTCCAAAACCAGATAAACCATTAGCAGTCTGGCAATTCCAAGAAGTGTCAGACTGGTATTGCAAGCCCGAAAACAGGATTTTTTCATGTTTGATTGTGCTCTCCTTTTTCTTTTGCAACTTATCGCCTGAATCTAAACCCAAACTTGATTGGTATTTTGGAATAATCCTGAAGTATTGTGCAGTGATAGTCAGTATTTCATATTACAGTTACATACCTGTGGGCTTTTAAATGCTATTAATGGCTTACACTTGCACAGCATTTCCCTTGAAGGAATCCCTGTTCACTTGCTGAAATATTTTCACAAAATATTTTCACCTCCTTTGATATACCGTCAGCTCTGAAGGAGTACACAGTATGAAATGATTAAAGTTAGATATAAAAAAATAAAAATATTTGGTTTCACTAAGGTTACTGGCAGCATTTTGAGAGACAGAATGCATTTATCTGATCTCATGTATTAGCTGGCTACTCATTAAAAATGTAGGGATGGCTACACTTGGGAAGCTGAGCCTCTTGGTCACTTCTAAAGATTTTCTTCTTACCAAAGTACAGCACTGTCTCCAAAAGCACCAGCAGCAAGCACCATTCATCCTAGGAAAAGTCAGAAAGCTTTCACCTATTTAATTATTAAAATGAAAAGGCCAGGCTGGATGAGGCTTTGAGCAATCTGGTCTGGTGGGAGGTGTCCCTGCCCAGGGCAGGGGGGTTGAACTAGGTGATCCTTAAGGTCCCTTCCAACCCAAACTATTCTATGATTCTAAAAAAGGATCTAGATCACAAATAATGTTTCCATACCTTCACCCGTTGCTCAGGTAGGAAGTGGGGACTCATGACTGCTTGAAAGTGAAGAACTGCGGAGGACGAGAACGGGTCCAACACCACAAAGAGCCAACACCTCTGTTTGGTTCGGGGTCAGCCAAGGCCGCCTCAGCACGTTTCCCATTCGCCACTTACGTTTGCTTCACTAAAGATACTTTATTATCTCCTGCTAGACATCAGGTCTGTCTGAGCCGAGGCGAGAAGGGCAGAGCTGTGGCACGCAGCCGGCGAGAGCCTGCCCCACCAGCCCGGCACCACCTCCGACCGGCCTCGCTCCTCTCCACAAGCTCATTTCTGGGTCGGGGCACAGGTTCAAGAGCCGGACCCGAGAGCCTGCCACCAGGGTGGATCTCCTGTGGTCCTCCCCCTGCCCCGACGTTGGCTTCCCGGGTGGCCGGGAGGATGCCGGCAGCGCCCCAGCCCCGGCACATTTAGGGGAAAGGTAAGGTGTTTCTTCACGCCAGGCTTCTCTCAGGAACGAAGGCAATGGCGTGTTGGAACAGCGTCACTCCTGGATACAAACAAGTGAGGGCAGCTCAGCCAGTACAAATAAACAAACAGAAGCACAAGAGGGAAGGAAAAAAAATTGCACTTCTGGGATTTGCTGCTAGCCTTCACACGCGCGCTTGGCACGGAGGTGCTACTACGATGGAAGCTATTGATTAAATCCCAGTTACTGAGCCCATTGGCCGATACCACTTCATTGATAGGTTGACTATGATTCCATTTGCTCGTGGTTAAGTACATCACCAGTGCCAATCAACATTTTCTTAGGGTGCTAAACCCACCAAAAAAAAAAAAAACGTGCAGCAGGCTGAGTGGTGATGAATATAAGCCTGTGGGATCACACTGTGTATGAGCCTGAAATTCCAGGCTATGAATCAGTCTGTGGACTGTGTGGCAGAGCTTGCTGTGATCTCTTGCAAAAACTAGCTCATGGATCAACACTTGCTGAAATTTCATTTTCATCAGTGTTAGTCAATGTTTTGCATGTTAGCATCTTGCTGATTGCACTCTTTGTTAAGGAACAGAAAAGGAAGTGGTACATAGCAGCTTCTTTGGCATGCAGGTCTCCCACCCATGACATTGTATCTCTGAGGGGGAGAAATGAAGGAGAGAAGGATTTAAAATCTCAGAGCTGTACCAAGGAATGGCCACTGTTTAAACAAAGAACTCTCCATCCTTATGCTACTCATGATGCTACTGGTTGTCAGGATCTCTGCAAGCTTCAGGGCTTCTGCAGCCAGCGAAGCTGCTGGTGGCTGTTCTGAGGGAATTTATTTCTAGTGAGCAAACAGTCCAATGTGTCCCATGCCCAAGGTTAGCATCCCTTGGGTGCCAGAGACGCCAAGCCATCACATGTCTGTTTAGTCCTGGAGGCTGTGGTCCTTCTACACTGTAACTGGAAATGGAGGCAAGGGGGTTGTATTGCCTTATTTCTGCAAAAATCCCACCCTTCTCATGTGTAGGCCCATATGAAGTATTATATGTAAGCAAGGGAAGAAGATAAGTGATGCTCCAGAGAAGGTGAAGGAAGTTCTGCCTGGCCTTGTTAGAAATGCGTCTCCCTGGGAAACGGATTTCCAGAAACTACATTTTCTACTGATTTCATTCCAGTTGAGTGAAGAAGGAAATGGTGGGACTACGGCAGTTGTTCAAAGAGGCTTCACACCTTTCATATTATTAGTGACATTATTTTAGAAACCTGTGTCTCCAAGGTCTTTCTTGCCTTGTGACTAAGATGCAGAAGCAATATCCAACTTAAATGCCCACATTTCTAATCTAAAGAAAAATGGTACAATGCTCAGTCATGCAAATCATGTCAGTCAGAATCCACTGAGTTGTCTGGGATATCAGATTATGATTTGAGACAACTTCTTTTAACCTAATGAGTCTGCATTCTTTGTTAAAGCAAATTAGCATAATTCTGCTACAGTCAAGGTAGCTATACTACTTCACACGTGTTCTTATACCATGATTATCATCTGAGGGCTTTACAGCAGAGCTTGAAGCAATGTGACCAATATCAGGAAGAAGTTACTTTATCCTCTCTGAGACAAAACCCCAAAATGCTATAGCAGTTAATACAACCTAAAAAATGCAGATACCATTTAGAAAACTTTTTATAAAAGCCTGTATCCCAGGCAGTACAGATATCTACAGATCTCAAGAAAAAAAAGTCCGTATGAAAACATACCCTAACTCCCTGCAGCCAAAGAAAGGAAACTCACAGCTTACGATGACGTACATTTACACACACATGACAATTCTTCAGCCTTTGAGCATGTACGTGTGCAGAAAATCTGCTGTATCACTTTTGTTGCTTTAAAAAAATATTTAAAATATTTTTAGAATTATTTTTGTTTTAAAAAACATTCTCAAGCAATAGGGATATAAGAATGATTTTTTTCTGATTCCATAACATATATTTCTTGTACTGTGCCACATTGGTACTCAGATTATAAACCTACAAAACACAGTGGGCCAGAATCAGCTGGTCAGTCTCCTCCCCTCACAGCTTCAGACTTTAAGGCAATGGAATTGCACTGATGTAATATGCTTTAACAAAGTGCTCATCATTGCTGCAGTATAAAAGAGGGGGAAAATAATGCGCTTTTTCTGGTGGTCTGAAGATAAGCAAGTTAATTTAAATTACTGAGTACAACGTTTTCTGCTATATGTTCTCAAGCACAAGGGCAATCCAAGTTTTGCTGTATTGCTGTGATAGATGTTTTACCTATTTAGAGGATAAAGGAAGAACTTGGGATCATTTGTTAATCCAGAAACTTTGCAAAAATTAATTTCGTTTCATAAAAGAAAGCACAGAGCTCGATTCTGAGTCTCCCCATGCAGAGAAAGGGGGACAAAAGGGAGTAGAGGACGCAGAGAAGAAGGTGCTCTCAACTAAGTCAGTCAATCTTGTCAGGCCAGTTTAACAGGGTTAAAAAAACCACCTTCCTAGAGTAAATAACTGGGAGCACTACAGCACATGTGGGTAGCGTGGCACCACAGAGCTTAGCCTCCTTCTTACAGGACTCCCAGCCAACATACACCGTCACGCAAGGCTCCTGCCACTGATCCCTGCTGTGTTCCTCTGCCTCTGGTACCTATAGCTATACCTATAGCTATAGTACCTATAGCTGGGGGAGTGACCTACTGCCCCACAGCTCCCTGCAGCGCTCTCCCTGCAGCTCAGGCATGGATGGGGAGACAGAGCACCCTGAATTCCTCTACACATCAGAAAATCAACACAAAGTTTGGTCACCATCCAAATAAAAACCATTAAGAACAGTGCTACGATCTCAGATTTTGGGGGGCCCTGTAGCACGGTAACCCGTCTGCAGTAGTGACCACAAACTGATCCCTACAGAGGGGCTAGAGCAGGACTAGCATATGTGATCTTTCCTGCAAGCCCTCTTCCAGCCTCCAGCCACTTTCAGCTCAGGGCACTCCTTGCACCTGATGTAGTTTGCCCAGCGTTGGACATCTCTTCCAAGTACTTGCCTAGGCTTCCCTTGAATGCCTGCAAAAGCTTCTGCAGTTACCATGCCCCTGGGCAAAGAGTTTCACAGATTTGCTGCACGAAGAAGTAGCTCCTTTTGTTCCAAAAGTGACTTCTACAGCTTTGTGTAAGGGTTGAGAGACAGTGAGCAGCTCAACCCCAGCCACCCTCTCCACACCACCCGGGGGTTTTATAGACCCGACTCAGAGAGACCCCCATGGTGATCTCTGCTCCTGAGCCTACTCACCCAGAACCTGAGCATCGCGGGAATGTTTCGGCTGCTCATTTCCAAAGGATTAGGGAATTTACTAAAACGTTCTTGTTGCCCAGGCTCCCTGCACACCCTCGCTGTAAAGCTTCACCCCACGCTCGCTGGACGGAGGCTGAAGGTACTGAGTGAAACACACACAAAGCTCGGTGCGGGCCAAAGATCCCACCGAATTCCCACAATTGCTGCTATTTTGTTACTCGGTGAAGCAGCAAAGATTTTGCTTTACTTGGTGTACTAAACTTGGGTCATTAAAGCTAAGATTCTCTCATTATTCAGATGCACTCACTAGCTTTTAATTACACTACCTGGCATCATGTCTCCCTTCCATCACATCATTCTGCCAGATTTTTCATTTGTGAGATTTTCAGTTGGCCTCTGAAAGCTGAGAGTTCAGGATGAGCTCAGACAGCGGATTTTTTCAAAAGCTGGCTTCCTAAGGAACAACTTGCAATACTTCATGGCTTTGCTATTTTAACTTCTCTCACTTAGTGGTACATAATGGAAATTCTGCCTGATCATACAGGTTTCACTCAGGCAACACACTTCAAATTTATTTTGCATCCATTTATCAGAACGATAGGCTTTAAAAAACTGATTTTTATGGCTAACTAAAACATGACCAAATATGTTTAAAGCAGGTAGCCTGCATTTGCACGTGAACCATACAGCTACCTGGTTTTCCTCCCGTACTGGAATAGCAGGGCATTTTAAATTGGTTACAGCAGGGGTAGCTCACCATAACCACATCTGTATGAAACACAGCTATATTCCTTGCAGGTCTGTGTGTGCTAAGGCATCCCAAGAGCACGTTGTGCCCTACTCACCAGGCAGGTCTTCCAGGCATCTGCTCCCCAGCTGAGGCAGGACCACTAGGCTCTAGGAGTCAGCACTGGCATCCTAAAGAGGAGCAGCTGGAGCCAGGAACCAATATATGGAGAATGCCGGGGCAAATGTATCAAATACCTCAGGTTAATTGGCAATCAGTTACAGCTGATATCTAGGCAAGCTCTGAGTACCTTGCAAAGTCAGGGCTGAAAG
>JAHREE010000278.1:9103579-9133346 GCA_033628505.1 Tringa tobata | reverse complement strand
GGGGCGGGCACGCTTGGTACGTGTTGTGTTCCTGCTGCGTTTGGCCAGGAAATACTCCTTGGGGGCTCCTGGAGCCAGGGGTGTCCACTGGGATGCTTTAGTTGGGCAGCGTCTGCACGATGCACCTTGGCTGCACGTGGACAAGCCCTTAGATAACCCTCGCTGCACCTCCAACAAACCCACAGCTCTCAGGGTGCTGCAAGAGGCTGCTGCTCCCCTTCCTTCTGGATGTTGTTAAAGCTTTGGAGGGAAGAGAGCTCTGTGCTCTCGCACAGCCACGGGCAGCACCTCCTCCAGCACAGAAATAATAACAGTAATGTTGTTTCTCTTACTATTATGCTGAGCTCTCTCTCACACATGCAAAGTAGTTTTCCAGTCCCCGTAATAAAACGAAGACCTGAAAATGGCACGGTAAAACTGTCTGAATGTAGTATTGCTCTTCTCTCTTAATTTCTCAGCTCGGGAGAGGGGATAGTTTGCACAGGGGATCTTGGAGAGGACTTCTGCCTTGTGGAGGGTTGAGAATTCACAGGTGAAAAACAGGTGAAACAGGTGAAAACTTAGGCACTCTCTTCATAGCAAACATGCATTTCTCTAGCTCAAAACCAGAAGCTGTCGCTGGTGAAATCAGGAGCTGGGGAAAATCACAAGGCTATGTGGTCAGATTTAACCCTGGCCAGGACACACGCTGCGTGCTGGTCCGGTTTTTACTCTGCAGTCACTTCTCTTGGAGGGGAAGTGAAACAGGCAAAGCGCAGCAGAAGCAGTTCAGCAGGAAATTATCGCTGTGTACTGGAGCAAAAATCATGCCGAGTATAATTCAGCTATTTATTAATCCTTGTAGAAAGGGAAAAGAAAACAAAAGAAGTCGCCTAAATTTGAAGCTTCTGTCTTTCAGCAGGCAGAAGCAGCAAGGTTTCATCCAGGACAACATCAGATGCCACCGCAGCACACGCAGACACCGGCGCGCTCGGCCGGGCACGAGCTTGTGTAGAGGCCAGGGGAACAGCTTTGTGCCTGTGGGAGGGAGGGGGTGTGTGCACACATCCCATAATAGTCACGGGTGGTTAGCAGGAGGGAAGAAAAAAAAAAATAATAAATGTACTCAAGTGACTCAGTGACTTGAAAATAATGGTGAAAGCTGAACCCACTCCACTCTCCAGCGACAGAAGTTCTCCAGCAGGACACGGGGCGCAGGCTGTGTGACTGTAACGCGGCAGAAGGAACCCATCGTACGGGAAGGTCACCCCGATAGGGGAGATCTCTGTCCCACATAAGTCTTATGTTGATAAACAGTGATGAGTTTTTTTGACCTATATAGCTAGGTAAAATTAAAAGGCTTTTTTTTTTTTTTTTTTTAAATAGCAGTTTGCAACAAAACCAGGAACACTTATTGAAATTCGGACGACTTGCAAAAATACTTGATTGCATGATTTCTTGGACACAGGAGAAATCAACTAATCATGAAATAGCTTATTTGCATCAAGAGATGACACTCTGTGTGATGACCTGTGTGCCCTAAAATAGTCTCTTACCAGCAAACGCAGTGCTGCTTTGCCAGAAGTGTGGTTTCATGCATCACTTTCCAGGTGATGGCCGTGCTAGAGGGGTGTGGTGGGCAGTGGTGGCTGGAAGCCATGTGAGGTGATGCTAGTGGTGTCTCAGCGCTGCCTCCACCTGAGGGTTGGTCTCTACCAAAACCTGGTTTTAAACAGGAGGGTAAAAAAGAAGGAAGCAAGGAACAACTAGTGCAACTGGACGGTGAAGACATGTCCTGCCTGGCTGAGAAGGCAAAGGAGATAGTTAACCTGAGGTGAATTGACGGAAGGTGGCAGGAAGCAGACATGGAGTAGGTGATGAAGCCAAAGAGCTTACATTTAACTTATAAGTTCCAAGAGAAGGCAGTACTAGCTCATCTGTTCCTTCACTTGATGAGCATTTCTCTTTGCTAATGAAGTTAACCAGAAAGAAACCTAGATCAGAAGAAGTTGCTTCAGCTTAATTGTTGCAGAGCTATTACTAGTCAAAATAATCAATAGTTGGACATTCCTTCACCTGGGAAATTAAATACAGATTCAAAACTAGCTTATACTATCTTGCAATAAGCAGTTTTGCAGATCGCCTCCCACCTCTGCTGAGAAGTACGAGTTGCTGCAGACCCGATGGATGACTTACCCTGCCTGGAAGCCAGCTGGGACTCACCTTCAGCGCCATGCAATGGGCTCCACCAGACTGCTCCTACAAAAGCAGGGAGTTTATATGAATTTTATAGGCCTTAATTTTTTTTTTTATACATATATATATACTATTAGCTTAGTAATTAGTGGTTTGTTAATAATAACCTTGACAAAGCCAAAATATCTACTGGCATTAAAGCCAGAATTGTTTTAAGCAGGAGAGACGGAGAGGAGCGCGGGGCGCTGAGTCAGAAGCACCTCCCCTCTAGCCAAGGCTGAGACAACTGTGGTGTTAGCAGCACTTTCTGCTGCTAACCCAAGGTGCTTTTTGGGTTTTGTTTTGGTCTTCTCCTGAGTAGTACTCTAATTTCTTCTAATTCTTTTTTCTTCTACTTACGTAATCTTTACTATGTTTCATTTTTTCCTGTTTTCTTTTTCCCAGCTGTTGCTGCCCCATCCCTGGAGGTGTTCAAGGCCAGGCTGGATGGGGCTGTGAGCAACCTGGTCTAGTGAAAACTGTCCCTGTCCAAGGCAGGGGGGTTGGAGCTCAATGATCTTTAAGATATCTTCAAACTCTAACCATTCTATGATTCTACGATTGAATATTTCTGAAAATTTTACATGGCAGGAGAATTTTGCACAGCTATCAATGAGCTCTGCTTACAGACCGAAGGATGGGTTTTTTCCTAGCTGATAGTTGCAGCCCCACAAACATTTGACTATTTGAAAATGAAGTTGGCGTCCCTTTCTCCTCATGTTATCGGAGAGCCATGGTGCTGGAAGAGACTTTGTGAGGTCATCCAGTGCATCCCCCTGCCGAAAGGGATGATCAGTTATTCCCACGCAGTTTCTGACAGTTACTTGTCCATTAATCATCACTGTTAATAATGATCCTGGACACTATGTTGCACCCACAGTGCTTGCAGTGGGGGCTGTACAGGTGGATGCAGTTAGGATTTAATTAAGCTCCTGCTGATGTACGGTATCGTAGGAGAAGGATCCGTTTCCCTGTTCTTTACTTGTGTTGGCTTAGAGGAACACAGCAATCCAAAGGAGAGGGGAAGGAAATAATCACTTAGGCTAGCAAAGAGCCAGGATTCTGAATACAAAGGTACTTTTTGTCTTTTTTTTCTTTTTTGTTTTAATTAGGATCATACTTTGTAATAGTGATCATGGGAGCAATGCATGACACTTCCTAGCAGAAATCACTCAAATTCCTGCAAGAATTTTTGCAGTATGCAGCAGTTTCAGGCATAATGGGCTTAGGTCCACAAATTTACTGCTTGTAAACCATCAAGACTTTAGCGGAGAGATTCAGAATCCAAGAAACAAAACTCACTCACTCGCTTATATTTCAGCTTCTGTTTCTGTGGCACAGCAAAAACCAGTTACTACCATGTGCGTGCGATGGATCCAAGCAGAAGGCTTTGCCGTGCCCATCGATGCAAGGTAGGAGCCAAACCAAGAGGTGTCCACCGTTTTGAATAGTCCCAGGGGCTGACCATGCAAAAGAATGGATCGTGAATAAATATGCTGGGCGGGATGTCAAACGGCTGAAGAAAAGTCCTTTGCAGAGGCAGAAGGCCTAGAGAGGGAGGAGAGGAAAGGAAGGAAGGTGAAGTGGCTTATTCAGCTTCTTCTGACATTTTGGATAAGGAAAATATTTTTTTCACACCAAGTCAGCAAAAGCATTTCCTCACGTCTTGATCTCTTTGCTGCCTTTTTGGTTCCCCCCCCAGTAAAAACAGCTTTCTAAAAGGCATTGAAAATTGTGGGTCAAGGGAATGTAAGTAACTATCTGTCTCCAGGCTTCAGGCTGACTCTGTCACCAGAGCACCTGGGCACCTTCCATCAGGGATGCTCCTGTGCCAAGAGCACCATTACCCAGAGCAGGCGAAGAGCACAGGGGTGGTGGGGTGGTGAAGAAGCACAGATTGAAACCAAGCCCCCAGACAGCTTTCCTTCAAGCATTCCCATCCACAAAGTGCTTTCTGGTTTCCCTCCCCTCCTCCAGGCGAGTCTGTAGCCCAGTGCAGCTCAGGGCTGTGCTCTCACCACCGCCCAGCCGCCCTCAAACCACCAGGTTTTAAACTCATTAGCGAAAATATTTCCCTGAGTAAATCAAGCAGCAAGGGGGACCCAGGGCAGGATTTGCCTCCGCTGTTTCTGAAATGTAAGAGGTAAATGGAGGACTTCACTCTGCATAGAAAATCTTACCCAGGTAGAGCTGATTTTACTTTTATGGGACTAGCTGCTGAGCGTTTCAAATCTTTCCTATTTATGCCCTTCATTATCTTTTTAGTGAGAACAGGTGAAGTTTTGCGGCGCAGTTGCCTCAACTGCAAAAATCTGTTTGCATGGTTTGTGGAACTCTGGGAAAACAAGCTTCAGAAAAAACTGTAAATATTTTTAATGAATGTAAACTTCTCCACGTTTCGCCTTTGCTCCCAAGCCTGAAGGGAGCGAGGAGGACGGCGTGGGGAGGGGAAGGAGTGGTGGGTGCCCAGGGAGGGGAGCGTGGCAGGGCAGAGGGGGACACAGGGTGGCCTTGTGGAGGGTGGCTGCTGCGTGGCCACCCTGTGCCCCCCTCCTCGCTGTGCTGCTTGGAAATGGCTAGTGTGGGTGTGAAACGCAGGCTGCACCTTCCCAGACCTGTGGTGAAGCCGCTGTCCCTGCACGCCCCGAGACAGAGCGATAGCTCTCCTCCGGATTGCTAAGTGGTGACCGTCCTCTCTACCTCCCCCACACAGCCATTTATGCAATTATGAACTATTAGGACACTCCAAACAGACAAATTATGACGAGCACACGCAGTGCCCCGGATGACCCCAGTGAAATCATCACAGCAGGCTTGTGTTTTGTTTTTCAGGGGTGCAGAGCAGTCCTTCCAAGATGGGACAGCGAACGGCAGCAGTAGTCATTTTTACCCTGCCATTGAAGAACGGTATTGTTAACGTGGGTCTTGCCAGACAAACTTTGCCAGGCTGATTCCAAACTTGAAGTGAACCAGGGCCAACTGCACCTTCATACTTCATGTTATAAACAAATGCTGGGTGCTGGGCAGTGGCACCCCATGACCTGGTGTTTCAGGGCGAGGGCCACCAGTGAAAAACCCTAATGAAGAAAACAGCTTCCACCAAATCTCTCCATTATGTGCTGATTCTTTTTTATGTTCTCAATCAAACTATTTTCTTTTCCTTCTTTTTTTTTTTTTTTTTTTTTTTCCGTGTTGCTAATGAGCACTTGAGAGTTTGATTTAGCTCCTTGGAATGACTGCCACTTACTGCTAGAATGTTAATCTGTCTAAACCCATTCAGCTCCTCTTACTTGGAAGTCAATCACCTGGAGCCTGCATTTCAAAGAGATGCTGGCTAAGGCAGCCACAACAGCAGAGATGTTTTGGGACAACTCCCACAGTTGGGAGTAATCCTGGGGAAACTCAGAAGCTACTAGACTAGCAAATAGATTTGTGTTGATTCCCCCAGATAAACACAACTGGAGTCACCTCTGACAAGAAACCAAGAGCCCAAATGTGGGGGAGACAGGAGACTGTTGAGCTGCAAACACAAGGCTGCAGGTCACACACGAGGGATGCTGCATTGGCATCTTGAATCAGCTCCTCCAGGGGACAATCTAGTTCATGGTGAAAACAGACCCAGGGAGGATGTAGGAAACGAAGCAGCACAGGGGAGATATGCCAGGACACAGCCGGAGCTAAAGCTTTCAAGTGTCAGAGGAGGAGTCTGGCTCTCCAGAAGTAAATAGAGAGTTGATTTATTTTGTCTTGTACTGGCCATTTTTTAACCCCTTTTTTGAAAAGGGAAAAAAGTGCATAAAATCCCATACTAAATATAGGAGACATCACCTGAGGCAGCTGATGCTGGTGGTGTACTGGAACTGTGTATCTGTGAACGATCCCACCCTGCTCTTCTGGAAATGTTTCTGTTTTAAGTTCCTTCGCGTGCTCAGAAACCCCCGTCTCTCCATCCGTGCCGCCCAGCCAGAAGGCTGGCCACAGCCAGGGACCAGTGGGAGAACTGTGATCACTGGTCCTTGCCTGGGAGCAGAAGGGACCGCACAATTCCTAACTACCAGAATTGCTCCTGGGCATTTCTCTGCCTTTGTAGTTCTAAAATGGGAGAATATGGAAAATTTAAAGTAAAAAGCACCCATATTATTACTGATTTATAAGCAAAATGGAAGATTATGTCCATAAAGCTAAGAAGTAGCACGTATGTTGAGACCTGATGTTAGAATTTCTAAAGAAGGAACTTGGAAAAGAGACATGACCAGCCTCATACTCTCATTACAGAGTACAATCAAAAGTATATTTTAACTGTAGCATATAAGCCTGGAGCATGGGGGCACTGTATTAACCTAGTATCTAAGTTTTGAGTAAACTTTCTTAAAATGACTTATTAGTTAGCAAAAGTGGTGTGAAGGACTAAATACAGCACTAACAACATGGTTTCAATTTCTACTCTAAAAGTTTTTTTTTGTTGTTCACTCTGAAAGAGATGCATTTGTGAACTTACTTCAAGAGAAAGAATTGGGAGAAGAACAATATTTTCCCCCTCTGAAAATCTCAGAAAAAAGTGATGGATACAAACCTCTGCAGTTACCAACAGCAGAACCACTGCCAAGTCCCCTGGGGGAAGGCCTGGTAGCACTGGCAACCTGCTAAGCCTAAGACCAGAGGGAGAAAAGCAGCCAAAAAATGGCCATTTTTGTCTCTTCGACTGCCAGTATTATTCCAAGAACAAGATGTTTTGAGGAATAAACCATTGCTGGAAAACTGAACAAGCATAAAGTGCGGCCAGGACACTGAGCTAATGTGGATGGCTGGCTTTGTTTTGTGAAGCCAGAAAAATCTGCCCTTGGTAATTTTGTGACCATACAGCAAAGAAAGTGGTTTTCATGTGTGAAGAAATGAATGTCTTCTCCATTTATTTACATTAATGCTTGGTGAAGGGATAGAGAGATTGTGGGTACCTGTATAAGCACACAAGGCTTATAAACTTCTGTCAACTGCAGAAGCCTTTTTTTTAAATGGGTATGTCCCAAGCTTATCTTCAGCCCACAGGTTTTAAGCTTTTTTTTTTTAAAGTTGTGACAATTTCTGTTTGATTTTAATTATCTGAGGTCTAAAGCAAAGCTGGTTTTTGACGCACAAAAGTATTCAGAGCTTTTGGCAGGGATGGGAGGATGACAAAGCAAAACTTTTTAATGTCTGGATAAAGTAACCAGACCTGCCAAAAGATTCCTTTGGGAGGTGGAAGACGGTGGAGGAAGAGTGATCTTCAGGTTTTTCCTCTGTCTGTCATTGCATCTGAGTGACAGATGAGTGCCTTGCACCAGTGACCTGATGCCACCTCCCATCCCTCCGCATGGGGACAGCCACCCTGGGCTCTGAAGTGCAGAGGGGACGTAGATCTTCCCAGCTCAGCCAAGCCATGGTCCTGCTGCTAGTGCAGCCCTGTCGTCACAGGTGGATTAAAAGACCTTTAATATTCGGATGACCCAACACATGGCCACCCTGCAGCCTGCTTCATCCAAGCCGTTTGCTTTCAGGAGAAAATGTGACCCATGTACCTACAATTTGTATCCAAATGCTTGGAACAAATGCTGGCTTTGAGGGAAAGCACACTGGCGAAAGGCATGAGGAGCGCCTAGATATTTTGAATCATACCTGTTTTGTTTTGCTTTTTTTTTTCAGATTCTCAGAATCGTCCGATGTTTCTGCTTTATCTGTTAAGTAAGCACAGACACAGATGGTGCTTAAAGCTCTTGCCAGCTTGGCTATGTTGAAACAAGTGCAAAATTAATGATTTAACCTGTGCAAGAAAAAGCCAGTGGCTTGGCAATTAGACTGGCAAAACAATCCTTTGCTCTCTGTTAGACCATACACTCTCAATAGACTATTTTCCTTAGGTACTACTGTTATGAACTATGCTGGTAAAGAAATGCTACAAACTACCTCGGTAAAAGGCTCTGCCACTCAACAAATGACTCCATCCTAACAGCAAGGAGCTGTTTGAACTGTCACTCTGTAAAGATATTCGAGGTACCTAATTTTTAAGATCTTTAAAACAGTATGTCAGCCACAGGCGTGACCTTTCAATATTTTGCACAAGTCCCATTCCCTGAAAAGTAGAGGTTTGTTGTTAAAGATGGTTGTCAATGACGGGGGTTAAGCTGTAAGCTGATCTGGAATTTTTTTAATAAAGTGCCTATTATTTGCAGAAAACTGCTGAGTAAAGCTGTTCATTTATATAATGCCATCCTATATTTAAAAACTTCATAATAATGTAGAGTTAGGCATACATTTAACTGTCAGATCTTGCAAAAGACATGCACCAGTCAAACTCCAGTGCTCAGCACTGGTACCAGTTATACTCTGGGTATTGTTATATAGTTGAGCTTTTTACCACACCCTGGTCTTCTGCCACCCCTGGGGAGCCCAGCATCTTATCTCGGGGCAGGTCAAACCTCCTGGGTCACAGCCAAGCTCCCAAGTTCTCCAGTTAACCACTGGGTGCACTCAGGACAGCAACTCACCCTATCTGCTCCTGGCTCTAATGAAATCTTCAAGCCCTTCCCAGGAAGGGAAAGGCCTTAAAGAAAAAAGGAGAAAAAAAAATAAAAAGAGAAAAACTAAACTTGAGAAGCAGAACAACTGATTTGAGGGAACAACAAATGGGAAAGGAAAGAAAAAAAAAGTGACAAGCTTGAAAATGGATCTGAAGAGGAATGGAGGGTGATAGCAAGCAGAGTGCCCCTAAGAGCGTCCACCACTCCTTGAAACTGTCCAGAGAGACAGTAAACACCACCCAGGGGTTTTTTTGTTATTAAGGGCCAAAATCTCTCTTCAAACCCTTTGGCAGGCCATCTAGCAGCCCTTCTGCCCGAGGGTTATCGCAGATGAACCCCCTTGGTGTCATCTCCTGAACTCCGTGGTGTGGCTCTATGAAGTGTTAGGACAGGTGTCCTGCTTTCCTGCTCCGAGTTGAAAAAAAGCTATCTGGGAAGAACTGGAAGAGGCAGATACAAAGTTAAAAGCTCTCTTTCCTTACACACCACCCCATCTGATTTTGAGAGTGAGCATATCATCAGCACTGTTTTATTACCTTGATGGCAACGCAGAGATGCTCAGAAGCAGCAGCTGCTTTTGAACGTGGACTCTTCAGCAGAGCATGAACTCTGACAATGTAACGCTGAGAACGCCCTTTGAATTTCACCCCCTGTATTTAACAGAAAACTGTTAAAAAAAACCTATTTGCATGGCCATTTAAGGCAAACCTATTAAGTTGGACTTAATAGCGCTGTGCAGAAACAATATAACTCACGGACTTCAGGTTACAGGGAAATAACCTTGTCTTTCTCATAATGAGTCATATCATATAATAGTGATATAACTCATTTGGGTGACACGGCAAGGAAACCGAGAGTGCCGTGCTCCTGTGCCATTGCAGGTGCTGCGCTGTAGGTGCAAACTGTGCTTACAGGGTTTGGCATTTCTGCAAGAACCCTGGGATAAATGCTGATCCCTGGGTGCGAGAAGGGTGGAACAGAGGGATCTGCAGCCACTCCAGCCTTTGTGTCTTCCCTGAACAACTCTGGAACAGCACAGGACACAGTGAGCCTGAAGCCCCAAATACAAAGGATTGCTATCCACTAGGACTAGATTTGAGGGGGGAAAAAAATACAAAGAAGAAGTAAAAAGCTTAGTATTTCCTCTACAAAAGGCTTTAAATTCATGGTTTTTTCACTTTTTCTGCAAGCATTCTGCATACCCCGCTACATATATTCAGTACAACCAGCTAGCCATTACCATAAAATACATGAACAACAGAATTCAGAAATATGGCTCTCATGAAAGGCTTCAGACAAACCAAACAGGGGTGAACAAAAGCTCAGTGAGACCCTCTTTGGCGTGACAGCTCTCTTCATAGATAGACAGGCTTTTGTTTAGGTTCTTGGCATTTTGCAAGGGAATAAAAGGGATCTAATATATAGGAAATCTAGAAGATGGAGTTCTATTTCTTTTTTTTTTAACCATTGTCTGAAGCATTCCAAAGCATTGACTGGGTATAGATCACCTCACCCACATCAAAGAATGGAAACACAACTATGCAAAAAAATCCCTCCATTGTAGCAAAACATTACTTTCCAGTGTTGCGAACACATCATTGTACTAAACAATAGTGTCAAATTCACCAGCTAGAGCAAGCATTTGTAAGGTATTTGGGGAAACTTCAGTGAAAGGAAAACATAAGAGGTACAAGACCTAGGGCACCTCTCTTAAATTACTTCTGAGGGCTGTAAAAATTACACTCTTAGAGCTCCTTTCCCCCCCCCTTTTTTTTTTTTGAAGCTAGGGTTTTGCAGACTGTATCCACTCTTCTTAGAACCCTCAGCTGGCTTTAAACTAACGATGTGCTTATTTTTGATGAACAATAGGGGAAGCTTCTAACCAGCAGCATTACTTGGCTCCTTTTCTTTTTCGCTGGCTGTTGAAAGACAGATTGTGAATGTGGACAAGCCAGCTATTCAAAGTCAGCTCTAGCATGGATTCCACAGATTCAGCCGAGTAGCAAAGACCTTATAAAAAATCTTGCAACATCCTATACAAAAACTGAGAAGGTAAACAAAACTAGTGTTGTAGTCTAATGAAAAAAAAATCATGTCAGGTGAAACAGGTTCAGAAAATCTGTGCCTTTCCTCCACAAATACAGTAAAATAGGCAATCCGTAAAACGGAAGGGTTTGGAAGTCTTGACTGGCAGAAAAACATATTGGTAACCCAAAAATGGCATATGCTGCAGTGTGAGGGCATGTCTCCCACATCACTCTCCGGGAACTTTGGAAATCTGCTCAGAATAGGATGCCTTTCCTGGAAATTTGTTTTGGTTCCAGTTTGGGCAGCAGCTGTCAGTCAGGTTTGGGCAGTTCAGCCACTGCAACCTACCAGAGATGCCCTGACAGAGGAGGGGACACCCTCCTGAAGAGAGAGAAGCCAAGGGCTGGGGGAGCCTCCACAGTAACCCAGAACTTCAGCGTTGCCCCTGTTGTACATTACAGCCCATTGCAAAGGCCACGTGGGTTCTCCTGCTAAGCCACATCTTGCAGGTGAGACCAGTTTCAGAAAATGCTGTGTAAACACATCAATTATACATAGAGAGCTGAGAGTCCTTCCAGGCCTTGAGGCATCACTCCTAGTCACAGGCCTCAGTGGGCGCTTTGCTAAACAAGTGCTTCCACAAATCCTCAAGCAAGTCAGGTAAGCTACCATTTCTCTTTTTCTCATCTAGGTACTGTCATAATAGTAGATTAATTAGTAGTATAACAGTCTTTCCTTGCTTAGGGGGGTGTTATGTGATCCAACATGGCAAAATTCTGCCATGTTATAATGCTGACTGAATATTCCTGAATTTTCACTAAAAGTGACTTAATTATTTTCAAGAACTGGCAAGACTTTGATGAGCTATAAAGTACCAAGCACTTAAGCACTTCTGAGAGTTATGTGAAAGACTTGTTTGGGGGCTTCAAATTTGCATCATTGTGTTCCTGAGATGGTGTAAGGCAATCAGAAAATCCCCTGGAAGAGGCAGCCAAATATTCATGCACAAGGAATTAATATAAAGTTATTTGGGACCCCAGTAACCGGAGTGAATGTCCTACGGGGAGCAGCTGAGGATTTTGGGTTTGTCTAGTTTGGAGAAAAGGAGGCCGAGGGGCAACCTCATTGCTTTCTACAGCTCCCTGAGCAAAGGAAGTGGAGAGAGAAGTGCTAAGCTCTTCTCCCTGGTACCCAGTGATAGGATGTGTAGGAATGGTTCAAAGCTGCACCGGGGGGAGCGGGGTTTAGACTGGATGTTAGGAAACAGTTATTTACTGAGAGGGTGGTCAAACACTGGAACAGGCTTCCTAGAAAAGTGGTCAATGCCCCAAGCCTGTCAGTGTTTAAGAGACATCTGGACAATGCCCTTAATAACATGCTTTAACTTGGTCAGCCCTGAATTGGTCACACAGCTGTAGGTCCCTTCCAACTGAAATGATTCTATTCTATTGTATGCTATTCTATTCTACTCTAAACAGCTACGGGTAAATGCAGGAATACAGTTTAGTTTTCTAATATTCCACTACATGCATAGGAGCAGGCAGATATATTTATTAACTAATTGGGATGAACTAACATGGATGTTCCTGGGTCTACTTTAGTGAGAGTTCCAAATTCACCATGCATTGAGGCAGAAAGAGGTCGCAAGGCACAACTTTCATTTATTTGTCATGGAACAAAGGACTGGAGAGCAGAACAGCAAGTTCTAGATTGCCTGAACATTACAAGCAATGAAGGGCTGGATTTATTGAAGCTGGCCCAAGGAAGCACAAACATTATGTCTTCTACCAGCAAAGGCTCTGCTGACGCATAAGACTTTCAACTCTGAAACTGTTGATATTGCTGCCCCTGCCACCTTGATTGTGTATGGCCCCAACAGAGGGTATGTAGCTGCTCAGGCAGTTCTGGAGGAGAAAAATATGGATAGTTCTTTTTTGACTTTTTTTTTTCCCTGCAAACCTTTCCCCCTGGGTGGCTCTGGCCACTGCCAATGGTTTCCTGAATCCTCTGCCCTTCAGCAGATAGGGATTATATCTAGTTTACAGTTTTGCAACTTTTGAGTCATTTCTAACAACCTCCTCTCGAACTGCAAAGGAAGAGATCAGGGAGGTGGGCTCTCTCTCAGCCTCTGAGGAATTTGGGGGAAGATTTGCACCTATGGAAACCTCCACCCGTAATGCTACCACCACTGTGGACCTCTAAAGTTAGCAGCCCACAGTACTACAATGCGGGCTAAAGCAGCGACGCTAACAGGTCCATCTGTACACTGGTATATTTTTGCCACGACAGGCACAAAGGGGAATATATGTTTTACTCATTGACCTGGTACAGTGGGTCGGGCTGCCAGGGGCTGCTTTGGAAAACAGCCCTGAATCCTGTCATGCCTGCCACATCCAGGTTGCACTCTCCTGTATTAAAAGCCGCCAAAAAGAACCCTCCAAAGCAGTGGCATCCAATATTGTGCCTCTTACCCAAGCTAGGTGATTTGAATATGAAAAGTGAGGAGCTGCTGGCACACTGCCTTACTATCGGAGGAGAAAGGGGAGTTAAAGGATTTTCTGAAGGACAATGAGTTGCGTGGCAGCACACAGCACATGTTACCTGTAAACAAAAGCCACTAGTAGCAGGGACAGGCACCAGGCTCTGTGGCATGGGGAGAAAAATGGAGAATGGGGACAATAGCAGGAAGCCAGAACACTCCGTTCAGCATAAAAGGAGGGGGAAAAAAACCTGACATACATCAAGTACCTCTATGGATTTGCTTTGTGAGAACATGAAACATGAACGTGAAACAAAGGGAAATGCTTTGATGCCCAGCTTTCTGCATCACTAAAAGCATCCTGGCAGTCATTGTAATTGTTACCCCCAAGTTCCACATGAACAATTAATGCTCTGCCTTCTCTTCACGTTAGAAAGGAGTGGTTTGCTAGTTTTGTGGCAAAAAAAAAGAAGAGAAGGAGGCATGTCAACACAAATTATGCATAAAACGTGCAGCTGAAAGTTCAGTAGAGATTATTGTTGTTAGGTGCATTTCAAGGTTTTGCTTAATAACAAGTGGCATTTGGATGACTCCCACTGGACTAGCCAAGTCTTTACCTTCATGAATGTGTGCCTGTGAGCACGCATGTGTGTCTGTCACGATGTAAGGAAGGCATAAGCGATTTTAATAGTTTTCAAGGACATGACTGTATTTTTGATAAAGCCAGTGTTGTACTGCTCATGACGTCAGAGCAGAAGTGCAAGTGCCAAAGGTTATGAGGCCACATCATGAAGCTCCCTTTCTTGCTTAGCTACTTGGGTAACAACCCAACACAATCAAAATAAAATAAAAACCCAAATGCTAGCAGGGATTTGGATTGTGGTAGTTACTTTGAAAACATTAGTGCCTGACTTGGCTTGAGAATTCTGAAGAAGAATAACTTTGCTCTTAAGAAAAACTTGAAAAATGAGGTCCAGATTGGTTATGATTCCCCAAGAGTATTATTACAAATAAAAATAAACCCAAGCCCAAATATGTTATTCATTACCTATCAGGGAGCTAAAGGGCACACAGTAAATGAAGATAATGAAAAACTGTAGTAAATACACAGCAGTGATTTATCATTTTCAAGGGCGAAAAAAGGATTAGGGGCTCTTTATCATTGAGTAGACCATTGGGTAGAAATACTCCATTAAAACAAACTAATCTTTCTTTTTGTAGCAAGAAAGGCCAGAATAAGAGTCCACTCCAGATGGAGATACCCATTCACTATAACTATCTGTGTCAAAACAGAATACTTCTGCTATTATTTCACCCAGTATTAAAACCCAAGCAGTTCTGGTTAAATCTACGCAGTTTGTTACAAGTTTGGGGCACGTAACAACAGACACACACTTGAGGCAACGTTTCTTCAGAAATTTGATACATTTGACTGTAAATTCTCCTACTCCAACTGTAGCACAAAAAGACACAGTGATTATTTCCTTAACAACGTTATCCATCAACAATGATAATTTAAAATGTTAGTCCATGAACATGTATCTTATTGCCTTTATTTTGTAAAATTGTGCTAGAATAAAGCCAAATTCAGTGTTTATCTGACATTTGATAAAACATTTCCTATCTTTTAAAATCAAACACCATATTATACTTATTTATATCTACTTATATTTTTATCAGCCATGAGGAAACAAAAAAGTTTTCTGTTTACATCCACAGCTGTTTTATATAATTCGAACATCAGTGATGAAAATATTTCTCCAAGCCCCAGATATATTTAGAGAGAAAATTTGGGATTGTTATTGTTGAGTAGAATCGAATAAATAATTATGTTACAGAGATGGACAGTTACTGATTGCAGACCTTTCAAACCTACATATATTAAAGCTAAATCCTTGGATCAGGATCACTGCTCTTAATAGATGCTAAACCATGGTCTGTAATGTCTTAAGTGGAAGCCTGGAGCTATACTCAAATGAAGATGTAACTTAGTCCTCCTTTCAGACTGGAGATAAGGTGATAGTTGAAAACATACAAGTGATGAAAGGGGAAGGAAAATCACTTTCTTTGTAGTCTGAACAGGGTGGCAGATAAGTTTTGTTTCAGGAGAGAGTAAACAAAGGAAGGGCTCCCAGAAAAACGAATGTGAAGAAGGTAATGGTACATGTTCACCCCTGGGTCTCAACTAGACTTTGAAGTAGGACTGAGTCCCTGCATCTCCTGATGGCACATTAGCTCAGGCAGAGAAGCTGGAAAAAGCCAAGTTGCCCTGTCTTTCAGAAAGTGCAGATACAAGATGGTCTTCAGAAGCAGTGCAACTCCTTCCCAATACTATCGATGCACATTGACTTTTTTTTTCCTTTGTATTTTCAAATGCCTGCATTTCAATGCCCAGCCTGTGTGTGCATGCAGTTATCAGGGTGCAACTGCACCAGATTTACACCTCAAGCTCCACCTTCCTGTTTCCAGTCTGAGATCCTTGTTGAAGGTTATCAGTGCCAAAGTCACTGCATCTTGTTTCCTACTTAAACACAAATACGCACAACAGTTTCACAATAATTTGCATTCATCAGGATCCTGGGCAGGTTTCTAGAACCACCCTAGCATGGCACATATGCAGCCACTGTCTCTTTGCATCACCTCCTCATACAAAAGCATGGTGATCCTGCCTGGTGAGGCCCAACCTCCTATTTTCTTCCTTTTCAGTTCAAGACTCGCACAGCTCCGTAGGGACTGGTCCCAGCCTGGCTCCTCTGTGGTTACCCCACTGTGTGACTGTGTCCCATTTCCACCTGATCAAGTAGCTCTGAACAAATAAACATGGTCACAATGCTAGAAGTACACCCTTTTGATTGAATGAAGGAGAGGATCTGACATTATCACCTAGTCTGGCACGGAAAGCTTCCAGAATAAGCTCTGTCTTTGCCTCACCCATTCTTTGAAAAGGAGATTTCTCTGTCCCAATCCGACTGAAACAATTCCTGACTGTAACAACTCCTTGTGTGGCAAGACCCACATAAATTTATGCCCGGTGAAGTGGTTGCTAATGTGTCCTTTGACCATGTGATGAAGCAGGCAGATAAGAAGAGAAACTTGATTTCAGTAAAGTTCTGTTACTTTTTTTATCTGGATTTAGGAGCACATCAGGCTGGTGTAGAAGAGCAGTTAATATATTCTGCAAATTGTCACGTTGACTCTCATGACCATGGCCCTGGCACTTTGAGGAAGCATTGAGCAAATCACCTGAAAAAGCCTATTTCCAAGGCAGTACTAGCTGCGAAGTTCTGGATCCATGTCTAAACTCAAACTTTGCTGATTTGGGTATTTTCTACCTGGCCTGGAGGCTGCTTCTGCTCTACAGCTTAGATGTACACCTAATGATGGAGGTTGTAGTATAACAGCCTATCCCAGAATGAGAAGATCTACCTGAGCTGCACATCGCATGCTTATAAGAGGCATTAAGGCAAAAAAGCACAGTATAAAGATCCAGTTATTGGAGTCACAGAAAACTTTATGTTAATTCCTTGTGCGTGACTGTCAAATGCTTTTAGGACCTGGCCAGTTATTTCCTGTTTATTACGGTGCCCAGCTTGGTGAATGAAAGATAGTATGTCTTGGTCTAACAAATGCCTAATGAGAGGGAAAAAAAGATCACTGTGACACTGCACGGTTTGAGAAAGAGCCATGAGGACCAAAGATAATGACCAAACCGGCCAGCAAAACCTAACCAGAGGGAAGTTATTGGATAAACCTGATAAGAATAAGGCCCACATCCTACAGTGAGCTTTGCACTTGCTTAGAGCATGTAAGTTGTCTATTTGCTGCCATTGTTCCCTAGATCTACTTCCATTCGTGCTACCCCAAAAGTACAAAAGTGTTTGTAGGCACAGGGGTAAGAACGAAATCAGCCCCCTCAGACAACTTGTCACAGGATCTGATCCTGACAGAATACTATGGTAAGATAAATGAACAGTAAAAAACAAACTTCCATGAAAAAGAGCAAGGGTACAGATCAAGATATGACAGTAGGATGAATACCTTTTAGTAATGAAATCGATCAATATACAGGTAAGGTAGGGAAAAACTATATCCTGAATAGATGTATACACTTCCTTTTATCCATAGTTAAATATCTATTATCATGCACAGCTGATGAATTTAGGCTTCCATTTTCATTTCCTCTGCTTATGTTGCACTGTTGTTTGTTTAAAAATACTGCACTAAATAATGAAAAGCTAAACAAACCTACACCTTCCTTCTCAAACACATTCATGTCTCTTCTACGTGGATTGCACAGCTGTCATGTACTCAGTTGCTAATGACGGACAGCTGAAACTCAAAAAAATTATTATTGATGAGTAATCAACATCAGGGCCTGGAAAACACTAATTAGATGATAGACCTTTTACTCCCCCACAAAACTGGGAATAAATCAGTAGATAGTAAATGAGTATCTCATAAAAGTCTTATATTTGACCTGCTGTAGAATAGAGAGAGAGGAACTTGCCTTAATAATGATCACAGGTATTTTTCTTCAGGATTAAGTTTGAGAGAAACTGGCTGCATTGTTCCTACAACTCCCCTTGCTGGACAAGCTGTAGAGATGCAGGGGAAAAAAAGTAGAAGAGAGTTGCTCCTTGCTCTCTGTGCTGTAAGCAATTGCCAAGAGCAGTCATTTTCTGGAGCTGAATGAAACCTTTCATCATGTAATAAAGGGAAATGTCTGAAAATATCTGCAGCCCTAACGCAGAACTAAAATAGTGTGCTTATATGCCACCAGCCCTTATGGAAGAAAAAGTGTTGCCTTCTGGCTTGCATGATTGTGAAATACTCTGAGATGATCCTACAGCAAGAAAAAAAAAAAAACACAAAATGCATTGATAATAACAGTGATATACACATTAGTCAGTACTAGCCCAGACTTTTAGTTTCACAGCACTCGGATGACAAATTGAAAAAACAACTCAAAAGTCAGTATCCATATTACAGCTATTGACCTCCCAATAGTGTTACCATGATCGGTGGGACCCCAGTCAGCTCTTTGAATCTAGTTAAATTTCAGTTCACAACCCTCATCGAGGAAGAAACAATCTCTGCGAAGTTTTTCTCTCAATTAGCACTGTGATTTCTGCTCTATTTCCAAAACAGCAGACCCGTGGGCTTTTTTTTTTACATTAAAAGTGTTCTTAATGGAAAGGTGGTGAAAAGTGCTGAGCTACCAATCCTGAAGACTGGCATGTACTATTTACCCAGAGGATAAAAGCATCCAAACCTGAGCCTCAGCTTTGCCATACTGCTTTACAAAACCTTCAGCAAATTAGTTTTTTTCTTTGGAAAACTGCATATAAAGCTATTGATGCAGGAATTCTAAGCCACTGCCGTTAGTTCAGGTCTCCCTCTATCTTGGTATGTTTTCCTGAGGTGTTCAAATACGTAGAGAGCCTCTGCACACCTGCTAGTTTGAAGTCCTCACATAAGCACTCTTTCTGTGATAAAGCTCGCAACGCTTTCTTTTCCAGTGTGGACAGGCTAGAGAGCATTATCTTCTTTAGCAGGATGCTGCTGGTGCATGATGAGTTTCTCTGCAGTCAGTGGTATCTCTTGGCCTGTATTTGCTGCTTTCTTCACAGGTCTACAAAATCTAATTTAAAAATCTAATTAAAATGGTTTCTCTGCTGCTCTAAAGCTGGGCATATTCATCCCACCAGAGGCACAGAAGAAAGGCTATATAATGCGAACCATATTATTTTTCTACTGTTATTGTTGCACTTATTAACCACTTAGCAGTTGAATGTTTCGATATATTTCTCAGATTTAAATAGAAAATGCATCTGTAAAACTATAGGAGGTGTGTGTGCATTTTCTAAATTTAATGTTAGAATGTTTCATACCCAGCAAGTTGAGGAATACTTGAACGAAATGATGAGTCTTTCACGCTACTTTAAATAAGACCAAGGTTTATGTACACTTTTGTTAAACACCCTTAGTGAAAGGCATGTAGAAATCAGACACAAGATATTCACAGAAAAAAAAACCCAGAGATTCACAATACAGCTCCCAGCTGTCTGTTACCCACTCTGGATGTGTGGCCCTCTGGAAGGGAATACATGGACATTTTCTATGGCTCGTGCACAACCCTGCAGCTTAGCTTGAACCGCCTTGCACAACAGCGTAGGTGAAGCCATCAGACTTTGCACTGACGTGGGTGAGGAGTGTTCACATGTGCCATTCCACCAGTGATATCTGGCAGAGAGGCGATAACAAACCCCAGGGGGAGAGGTGTGGTAAGAAGGTGTCAGCTCTAACTCATTTGTTAAATGAAGGTAAGTCTAAACCCAGCTTTGTGACGGACATGTGATGTGTCCCTACCAAATGTTGTGTTTAGGGCAGTGAGATAAATGGAGAAGCAAGAGCAAGAAAAAAATGAGGCTGTAGTCTGCTTCCCATTTGTCCTGAGTACTAGTAAAGAAATACTGAACTTTGCCCAGAAGTGAGCCAGCAACACGGAGAGCTCACGAGGCTGATGGGAGAGGACATCTCTCATGCAACACCGTGTTGTTCACCAGTTGTCCCTACAGGGCCAGGGTAAGACAAAAACCCCACAGCAACACCACGGGGAGATCCGAAACGCCTGTTACCTTGCCCACGCTGGGGCTGGTTTGGAAATGAAGAAGGAATGGCTGTCCAAGCACCAGCCCCGGCCTCTTGCTAAGGCAGAGCCTCCCAGACCGGTGTGCTGGGACTTGGCCGGGAGGTGGCAATGCAGAACTGGAGACCATGGTCTCCGGCCCATGCGTGCTCCAGAGCTTTCCTTGTGGGGATGACAGCTTTCAGCCTGCATCCAAGCTGATTATAGCTCCTGCATGGCCAAGTGTATGCAGAGTGATTTATTATTTGCATTTTGTGATGCACGATGCTGTAGATGACAATGGGTTTTTTTTCAGCTTCACAACAGTCTGATTGAACCATTGACACTGAGCACTTATCTACACAGCAATCTCTTTAATACCTGAGGAGTTTTCTGAACCAGGCAATGATGCTGTTTTATTTGATTAGGGGTGATATTTTTTTCACAGCCCTCGAAGTGCTGGCAATGGACCAGAAATCCAGGGAAAAAAAAAAAGCAGATGGGCATGTGGGGCTCGGAGAGGCTCTGATTAAATTTAATTAGAGATAAACTTAATGATTTTATCATATTTAAACTTTATGTTCCAAACATGAAAAAGTTGGATCTGTAGTTTTCGGTGTGCGGCTGAATCTGAACACTACAGCCAGAATCAAACAGTAATTCTGTTGCAGATGATGTTTGAGCTCTGGACTTCACAAGTTGGCCCTAACTCCACTTTAACCATGTGCTGTGCCTCCAGTCACAGCTTCTTAACAGTGAGCGAAGATTTTACCAGTGTGTGCTTTTCTATTCTTAGAGATCAGAGCTGTCACTCATTCCTTTGATCCAAGACTTTCAAAGAGACAGGGAAATTTTCTTATTTGACTCCAGGGCTTGAATTCCAACAGGGAGAGATATAAAGACACAACAAGGAGAATTTGGATATGTAGCATTAATGCAATCAGATAACTGAGCTGTCTGATCAAACATTGCCAAATTGACCATGTCATCTATTGAATTCACATACATCTTTTGTGTAGTAAATTTAATGTAATGTTACAGAATTTTATTGTAATGTTTAATAAAAAACCTCTGTTTTATTCTGGCAAAATTCAGTTTGGGAATAATATTTTTTCCTCTGGAATTTCTCTTTATGCTAAGAGATAGCAGGCGGTGTATTTCTGTTTACAAATGCTTCAGTTCAGGTATCAGGATGTTAAGTGTGACCTGAGTTCTGCAAGGTAAGCTTAAAGAGTCTGAACACTGCCAGGAAGTACTAGAAACACAGGAAATTCAGCACCAGAATCAGATCAGGTTTTAACTACTGTTAACCGTTCTCTTGGCAGTAGTGAAATTATAACACAACTCACTACTAGAAATCTTTTAGATTGGGAAAGTAGCCCCCTAGTCCATGGCTGTCCTCTCCACAGGTCCTGGGAGCTTTCACATCATGGGGGGGTTATTGCCGAGCAGAAGCAGCCAAATATCAGATCTGAAATCCGTACAAGAAATATGAGATTTTTGCCGTAAATTCTGATTACATTGTTGGACTTCATGCTGTGAACTTGAAAGACAAACTTGAGAGACTAAACCTAGAAGGCTTCTCCAGACTTACTTGATACCTGTTTAGAAGACAAGGTTTGGGTTCATTGGAATATCACTGAAATTAACATCATTAGAGTTATTTCTCATTTTCACTGCTATATCTCAAGTCAAAAGCTTCGCTAAGTGGCACGAAAATGCTGGGTGAATACCTTCAGGCAAAAGTAAAACACTTTTCCTTTGTTCTAGCAACCTCTATTAGTTTTCCTAACTGTGAGTCACCTGAATGAGTAAATTAAGAAAGGATGCAATTCCATGTAACAAGGGCATGTTTAATTCAAACCTGTAGCTCATACAGTTTTAACTCAAGCTGGGTGAGCTAATGTAGTATTTTGCCTGTCCAGGGCTTGCTATGATCAGTAATAAACTGCTGAAACCAAGGGGAGTTGAATGAACAAGCCAAAGATTTAATAAATTAGAAAAGAAAGATTAAATAATTGAGGGCTCTTTCTGTAAATTAAATATATATCTATTTGAGATCTTGGTTCAGAAAACTTGGACTTTCATCCCTTTCTTTTCCTGTCATTGATACTTCTACAGATAAAGGGGAATCCAGAGGCAAAAATGAAACTGCTGTCAGGAAGAACAAAACCTACAAAGTACCAATAAATACATTGATATCAAATAATCGGTCTTTCATTCATCTTTTTAATAAGATGAAACTTCAGGGCCCTGCAGTCCTCCTGTTATGATTAATACTATCACTGAAGGCTTTAACAACTGAAAGAATAGAGCAGCAACAAACTTCTGTGTCATTTTATGAGTTAATGTTACAGTATCTTTTGCTGGCATAATAGATGAATGGTTCACAAAGAATTTAGTAAATGTAAAGCTTTAGGAAAAGGAGATGGAGGATAAATGTGAAAATACTCTCAATCTTTTATTTTCTCATTCTTTTCTTAGTACTTTCCAGTTAGTTTCCTTGTGGTATTTTGAATAGAATTTTTTTTTCCCTACGAAAAGCATCCCATCTAATTCCAACAGTCTCTTTGGGAACCCATAATGTTTGAGTCTGATTACTAAGTTGTGAAATGCTAATGTACACAGTGTTCTTTGGCTTCAACCAGACCGGCGTACAGATGCAGAACCAGTGAAACTTTAAGTGGAAGCCTGATGGAAGCATGTTTTGATTCAGGACAGATAAGCACACTGCTATCTCTGTTCAGGAAAGTTTTGCTCAATATGATCACAGTAGAGCGCAAAGGGATTTGGCCCTAGCTATTCATGTTAATGAATTTAACCGCTCAGAAAATGCAGCCTTATCACCAGCATCCACTGAGTAATGCAAAAAAGCTAATAAGCCGTGAAGTCAAGTGCAAGATATACTGAAGCCAGTCCTCAATGAGAACAGTGAGAACTGCACAAATCTTTTTATGCTGAAACCACAGGGAAGGAAATTGCCTTCTTCACCTCGTGTTGGCCACCCCAACATTCAAGTGATGCATTTGGCCTGCATGGGAAGAACCAAAACCTATCAGCAGCTTATAAAACTAGTTTTCTGAGCTTGTAGCTTGTTTGTCTCTGCCTACTTTGGCAGTATGATCGCTTACATGAGGCACAGGCACTGTTCCTCACCTACGAGGCTATTATTAGGTGCATGAAATCAGCTGGAAGGCTGTGTTTTCTAAAGCCTACCCCATTTTACAGAGTACTTAAACGCTGCGGGGTAGAGGCTAGGGAAGTGACAGACTTTGTACCAGGTCACTGCTGTTCTTCACTCCCTGAAGGAAATCAGGAATACAAAGAGAGGGAAGGGTAGGCACCAAGGACAGGCTCCAAGCCTCAGCAGTGTCTGTCCTATTACACACCAAAAAGCCAAGTTTGAAAGTCACTGGAGTATGCAGGTTACGGGTTCTACAGACAATAGGTCTAAAAAAAGCCACTAATCTGAGATGTGTCACAAGACACCCAGTGCCGTATTCTTCTAATTTCAGGTTTTGTCCCGAGTAACAATTAATTCCAGCAAAAGACCAGAGCACAAACTGCGATCCAAAACAACTAGGCCTCCTCTTTGTCCTCCTCCTACCTTTGATGAATGCTCTTATGTTGCCTCTGCTTGTTGAGTGAATTAAATTCTTTCCAAATTAAATTCTTGGTTGGGAGAACTGTTTCATTTCTGTTTGTTCAAGAATATGAAAATGCAATTGTGACTTGTCAGGACAAAGAATGTGCCTTTTCATTATCTCTGTTTGCTAGGTATTGGTGAGAATGCAATGGTCACACTAAAAAACTTGTCAGCTCATCTTATTAACAGACTATTTTGTTATTATTGCTGAAAAACTGTGACAAAGTGTTCAGAAGGCAAAATGGACAATTTCATGCAAGGGCACTTATCAAGTGAGCTGCAAATGGTAAAAAGCAATAAATAGGAGCACAGTGTGTTTCTTATTCCTATGACTGCATAATAGATCAAGCAACCTCATCCCCAGCCAACGATTTGATGATGCATATGCACTGCCACAATAGCTGCATTGAAATTCTACTGCTTAGGAAACACTTTTCACAAATCTGTTTTACGTAAAATATATTTGAGAGGGAACTGATTGATCTTGTGAATAGGGCTGGGTTAAGTTAATTTCGAGACTTAAAAAGCTTGGTGGCATTCCAAGGAGAGCTAGACTCATGGTTTTCTCTACAATATTCTTATCTGCAAAGCGGTGCCAGAGATTTCTGAAACAGGACTCAGCTTCATCAGCAGAGAAAAATATGTACAGGCACCGTGATGAATGCTCTTAATCAGAAAGATGCCCTGTAACAAACAGGTGTATCTTAAATTGCAAAGTCAGCATGTTGACATTCAGTTGAGACTTAGCTCTTACATGAATAATTTCCAGTAGGCAAAGAAAGCAGGAAAATCAAGGCAAAGGTGTTCTTTTTCTGCCTTCCTTTATAGCTAACAGCCTGATCCTGTAAAATCTACTGTATTGTAATGGGATTTCTTACAATATGTGTCTCAGTTATTGAGTTTTTGAGCCCTGGAAGTACGAATCTCCATCTTTTTAAGCTTTACAGTTTTTGGTTTTTTTTTTTATAACTCTGCCTAAACCACATTACAAACTTTTAAGAGACACACAAAAATAGCCTTGGCTGAAAAGTATGCTGTTAGGTGATGGTGAGTCACAGAGAAGACTATTGGAATGCTAAATCACCCCAACATCAGGTGTGAGTACCCTGTAAAAGCAGGCAGAGCTGTAAGAGCTGTTTGATCTGGCTGACAGGTCCCATTAGTTTTCACAGTAAGGGGCTGGAGCCTCAGCTGAAGATGGAAGGAATTTGAAAACTGGAATCCCCCTCCAGAAAAAAAGGAGGAAAATTTAACCAAGCTCAGGAGGATTCTTGGGCATATCATCGATTGTGCTAACAATAAAACTAAACACAGTAAAGTGGGTGTTTGTGGACATTAACAGCATGTGTGTTCACTTGGTTTAGACACACAGATATCTCAATGTCTCACTTAGAGTTCACCTTGGCCTTGACATGTGGCTCTCACAGAAAAGGCAAGACCAGAGGAGAGACACGGACAGAGGTGAATTTGGATTTAAGGTAGAACTAGCAGGCACAGGTTTGTGGTCTCTGTTACTGATGCTTTGCCACCACAGTAAGAGGGAGATCGGCAATAGAGTGGAAAGCCGGAGTGGGGAAGGGAACATGCATGACACCACACCACCAGTCCTCCCATGTAAGTGGATACTTACAACTTCCTTGTGAACGGAACAAAAGTTATTTGAAACAATTGGCTGACACCACTGGTGGATACTACCTGGGCAGAAGCATGGAGCAACAAAGCCTGATCCCGTATCACTGAACTCACCAGGAGTGTGTAAATTTAGTTCAGTGGGGGCAGGTGGTGAGAGGGAAGGTTGCTGGGGCCACAGGAGCCAAAATCTGTCATGACATCTAGTGTTACTTGTTCAGGGCTGTTGGAGAAGAACAGAAGTCTCACTTCTTCACATCTGCTCGAGTTATCCTCAACATTCAGGTTGTCTCTGAACCCAAGTTATAGGAGAAAGGAGGAAGACTGACAAAGTGTCGTGCACCACTTTAGACGCATTCCACAAAAAATGTACTAACAAGGCAGGTTATAATTATATTTGCAAGTGTAGTGACATGAACAAATCTTTCGAGCTTCAGTTCATCATGCATTTATAGCTTCAGGGCTTTCCATTCTGTATAGATGTGCTTACCTTCGTACAAGATGAAAATTAAATGACTTGTTCATGTCACTGAAACCTGAACATGTTGTCCCTGACAGGTGAAAGAATGTTCTCTCTTACACCTTGCCAAACCACACGACTACTGCTTTTTGGTGTCAAATTATCTGACTGTGCTTTACTTTGTGTACTGTATCTCCTTTACCTTCCTGGCAGACATCTTTGCAATTTTATTGGTGTATATATAAATCAACATTGTCTTGCACAAATGGCTTCTATGGAATGCATGCAGTACTTTTGTTTTTCTTGATAAACCATAAACATTGCCAACTGAGGTGACTTAGATGTTAAATCCTTACATTTGAGCTGTAATTAGATTAAACAAGGAAATATTTGTACCGGTAATTGTTCTCCTGTTCTTAACTTCAGGAATAATATTATAAAGGTATCTACATTTATTTTAGGAACATCTGAAAGATTTTTTTGTATAAATATGTCAAACTTTAGATTTGCTGAACATTAATTTGATAATTGTCCATTTATGCCAACAGGAATTTCTGCCTGTGATGGAAATGTCTATGAAAAGTATTTATGAACAGAAAATCGCTGCTGAATTGTAACGTCACCAGCAATGATTACTATATTAGCTAAAGGTCATAACCATTAGAAACAAGGAACTCAACTTTGCATTTTTCTTGGTAAGTAAACAACAGAAATGCATTTACATCACCTATAAACCAATGAAACTGAACAGCAATGTTTTATTAATACCCTGACTGCTGTGTTTTCACAAAAATCTTAATCATGCTATTTGAAGACTTGGAAAGCTAAGGTCATGAGGGCCAAAAAATGTTTATTACTGCTGCAATGATGGCCATTTTACCTTCCTTCTGTGTGACTGGAAGGTCCACTATTCTTCTTTGATCCTTCTTCTCTGATAGCTTCTGGCTAGAAACTTTGACTCTGTTTCCTCTGCCTCTTACTCCTTTTGTCCCTGAAGCAGCTCACTTGCCTCCAGACCTTTCCCAAGCCTCTACCCATTTTATTAAGAGCACCTATTCTGGTATCTGATGTCCAGATTACTTCCTCAGACCTCATAGTCACCTGTCCCTTGTCCTTCACACTTCAAATTGCTAAAATAATGCTTTATTTATCCTACTGTTTTCTACCAGGGTATTTATCAGTCTCAAGCCAATTCCTGTTAGTTGTTCTGTGCTATCTTGAGTTACAGTCATGGTCCTCCAAGCTGTAAAATAAATGGTCAGAAGAGCGAATGGGGAAAAATTATAACATTCCTGATCAAACCAAACTTGTGTTTTTTTTTCCTTATTATAAAGCATAATCCAAGATTTCTTGTAATTGTTATAATAGGAAATAAAATAAAAGCACAGTTGTTGAGTAAAGAACATACCTGGATAACCTTTACAGGGAACAGTTGATCATTCTGAAGCTATTAGCATTTTTTTTTTTTACTCATTTGGCCATTACCTTTAAAAATAAAACAAAAAGATCCAGAAAAATTTAATGTTAAAATATTTTTTGATGAATTTATTACATTTTTGGATTTGCAAGTAGACTAGAAAAGCAAGTGAGGAAGATTTGTTTTATCACCTTTATTTCCTCAGTGCTATGGTCTCAGCTTACACTAGAATCCAGGAAGCAGCTTGTGTATGGTTAAATGGTATTTAAGGCTGAAGTTGCTACACTGCGTTCAGACTAACTTCTAACAAAAGACTCTCTGCTCTAGAACTTAAATCTTCCACTTCTGAGGAAGGAGAGCTGACTCTAACCAGGATACCAACAAATATTTCAGAAATTTATGGCAAGTGTACCACTTCAACAAGAAGGAATGGCACAAAAGAAAAAAAAAAGATTTTAAGGTAGGATTTCCTATGTCTATCGCCACTATAGCTCCCTAAAGGCTTTATATCTAAGACATGGTACTTGTTAAATGGCTTGAAAAGTAAAAAAAAAAAAAGACATCTTTGTGTCAAACAAAATATTACAGTGACTCTCAGTTTTGAACTATCAAATTTCTGAAAGTTTCTGCAATAAAACTTATTTTTGGTTTGACTTAAACCCCAGTTACTCACAGAGTGCTCAAAGGAGAGAAAAAAAGTCTTTATTCTGTTACCAACTGCTAGTTGCTGTAGAATAGGTCTGTTTACACATTAATTTTGCAACTTGTGTTGGGTCAAATAAAAATGGCATCTTTCCTCATACATTTAATCTAGTATGTCTGAAAGAGCTATCAAAACAGAGCAACACAAAAGGGTTAGGTTCCATAGCCACCAAGAACAACATGATGCTAAATACAGACATGCCCGTTACACATGGCATCCTGGTAAATAATATTAACAACTTTTTATTTACTTTAAGTCAATTATTTACTGATCTTTCATTATGAAGAACTTTGCAAGCTAGCGAGCCCAAGCTCCTGTGGATGAAATGAGTAATGAAAACTTCTACAGGGTGAAAGACTTGGAAGCTCATACGATCTGATAACTAGGTTTTGATATACCTTGTCAGTACTTGCCACTTCATTTGAAAGATCAAATATTTGGTGCTTCTTCATTTCTTTGAGAAATTCAGTTTTTCAGAAATCAGCACTGACGATATTAGCAGGTAAGATGTTTCTGGACATGACCAGTTTGGCAGATTTTGGTCTTTCTGCCTTTGCATAATTTATTATACTTGGACTGTAATTTCAAAATTAGAAGGCTGAGAAAGAAATGTCCTTGCATGGAAGAATAATTGGTGAAAAGACAGGAAGGGAAAACATGAAGGGAAGTCATCAGTGGAGTTCTGTAGTAATTCATACTGAGATTTTTTTTTTGTCCAGCAACAACCTGGAAATGGAGGGGAGCGATGGGATGTGATACTTTGCTGATATATGAAAGTATTCAGAGTAGTGAGGATGAAGGAAGGTATTAGAAATGAAGGTCGGAAAGACCTGATGAGGCTGAGTGAGTGGGCAACAAAACGACAGATGAAAATCAGTGCAGATAAATGACACATACAGGAATAAAAAAGAGACCTGGCTTCAAATATTGGCAAGTGGCCTCAGAGCTGGAAGTTGCCACTCAGGAGCAAGATCTCGTTCCCATCATAGACAGTTCCATAAAAGCACCAACTCAATGCACTGTACCATCTTTGAGCCACCAAGTTCAGGTTGTACCATATCCAGTCCTTGAGTAGCACTGTACATAGTTTAAACCACCAGCTTACATAAAAAAGCTTAATGGCTTCCTAACACTCATCTTGAATGAAACACGTTCATGTAACAAATTTGACATGATTTAATCTAACAAACACACATAAGTATTACAACTTGTTGTGCAGGAGCAAAATGAGATTTAACCTTTTATTGTGATTCTTAATGTTGTACTTGAACTCTGTCAGCTGTTCATTCATGCACCAATTAGGGGACTGAGCCTGCAAACCAGTGAGCCACTTTAGCTCCCACCAAATAAACCCTAATGAGATTACTCAGCTGCCAGGCCATGCTAAGCTCCGTGAAGAAAGGGCCTAGAAAAAACCAAAATAGTATTTCCTTCCTTCCCCCCGCCCATGACTAAGTTGAAAGTATCCAGGCTAAAGAGTCTAACTTAAGATATGAAGGAGTTTTAAAGGGGATTTCAGTGAGGGGATGGTAGCTAATAATGCCACAGACAAAAAGGAGATGAGATGGTGGTGCTAATATATATTTATTTATTTCAAAAGAAAATGGTTCCAAGTACTGAAAATTCTTAGCAGAATTCTTAGCAAAATAAACAGTTTCTACATTAGCAAATGAATGGAGAAAACTTTCCAGGGTTTGTTTAGTTTTGTGGTTCTGATAACTTTTTTCTTTTACTTTCAACAATTCAGGAGGAAAACTTTTATTAATAAGTATGAATTAATGCAACGGGCAAAATGATTAAAAAAAGAACAGGCAAACAATGCCCTCAGTTACACATGGAACAACTACTTGCCAGGTAACATAGGCTCACACTTCCCCAAATAATAGCAGAATCTGACCTTGGTCTTGGTGTCCCTACAGTTCAGAACATCCCAAGACAGTCACAGTGAATCAGCTCCACCAAATTAACACACCACCTCATCAGTGTCCTGCTGCAGGCACCTCTACTCT
>JAHREE010000278.1:8952544-9098718 GCA_033628505.1 Tringa tobata | reverse complement strand
CCTGCCCGGTACGGGTGACTCCAGCGCCCGGGCTGCCCCGGGGGAGCCCCCAGGCCCGGCGGGGGCCGCCTCTGTCGCAGGGCCCCGCGCCGCCGACCCCTGGAGGAGAAGCGAGCGGGAGAAAGCCTGACAGGAAAAAAGGGCCCTCGGGTTAACGCTAAGGGGAAGGGGGTTAGAAGTCGCCCTTGCGTCCCCCCGCCTGTGTGGGTTTGGGAGGTTGGTTGTTTTTTAAGGCCCTGCAGCCTTAAAGGTTTCAAGGGACCCTTTGGATGTTTCTGCAAAGAAGTATCTTTTTTTGGTTTTTTTCTGTATGACTACTACAGAGTCACAGAATCGTCTAGGTTAGAAGAGAGCTTTAAGGTTATGGTGTGCAACCATCAACCTAACACTGGGAAAGCCATGACTGAACCGTGTCCCTCAGCAGCACACCTGCTGTCTTTTAAACACCTCCAGGGATGGCGATTCCACCCCTTCTCTGAGCAGCCTGTCCCAATGCTTGGCAACCCTTTTGGTGAAGAAATTTTTCCAAATACACGTCCTAAACCTCTCCTAGGGCAACTTGAGTCTGTTTCCTCTTGGCTGTTACTTGGGAGAAGAGACTGATCCCCACCTCTCTACACCCTCCTTTCAGGTAGTTGTAGAGAGCGATAAGGTCTCCCCTCAGCCTCCTTTTGAGTTGGCATGGATCGTTTCTCTTAAATCAGGGTTGGGGAATGATCTCTTGGCTGACTTCCCAGCTTTCACTAATCTTCCCTCCAGCTTAGTCAACTGAAGCTGGGGACAGTCAAAGCTTTGTGGTCCCTTGGAGCTCTGTATCCGACAGTCATGGTTGATGTTGGAAAGCAGGTACAGTCATGTATACCCATAAACTAATAAGACAGAAATGCCATGGAGTTGTTTGTTTCTCTTTTCCTGAACTGCGTAATGGTAGAGGCTACTGAAAAAGGTGACAACTGAAGAAATAGGAAAAATACATGTATATAAACAGAGGAATTAGTGACTTTGATGGAGGTGTGATTCTGTGTGTGTGTGTGTAAGTCATTGACTATGCTGTGTAGTGAGGAAATGCCATAATTCTGTTCACTTGAATTCATGAAGTCAAAGTTGGAGCCATCCTTCAAGCTGAGGTGTTTATGTTACACTGGTTAACTTCCACTTTAAATGAAGTTACATATAAACTGGGAACATTTTTATTTGCTTTTCATATTGACGTATATTGTGTGCCACAAATACTCGGTTTGTCTAGTGCTGTTAGTTCATAATGGCAAAACTGTATGGTCTGTGAACAACTTCACTTGAAACTGAGAACATTGAAATAAATGAATTCAATTTGTCTTCAATTCCATTGGCAAGCATACTGGCTAAAAGGGTAGGATATCTCTGATATTGGGAAGCGATGGTTAAAACTCTCTTACGGATTTAAACCTGCTGGTTGGTCTTGAGACAGTTCTGTTTGGTGGGCAGCCTGTGAGGGTAACTGACAGATATTTCATGTATTACTTTCCCAGTTGGCTTAGGGATATCTGGTTCAAGAGTTTTCTTAGAGCATAAGCATAAACCTTTTTTCTCTCTCACCCATGTTCTCTTCAGGTGCTCTTCCAGTGGCTTTCCTGTGGGCTTAGTCTTAGACGTGTTGAACTCTTCAAATACAGACCCTGCCAGAGCAGCTGAGAGCTCTGCTCAGTCTTTGAAAAAAAGATAGTAAAACCCATTGTTTCTCCACTGTGAGTGCCTCTAGACCTCTTACCTTGTGCTGCCTGGCTGTCAGGCAATATAGTTCCCTTTAGTTCCCCAGCCACCTCTCTAGTTTCCACTCTACTGTTTGAAATGTGCAGTCTTCTTATTTTTTATTGCTGTTGTTTGTACTTGAATAATAGCAACTTGTGTTAAGAGGAGTCTGTCTGCTTCTGCAATAACAGATGTTTTTAGACAAGAGAGTTTTACATCCCTTTGCACAGGTAACGTACACAAGAAGCACCCCCTTTGCCTTGTGATGCTACTGGTGCTGCTTGTTAAACTGTTGTGCTAACAGTGAGTAGTCCTGATCCTTGTAATCAGTTTAGTGGATTATGATGGGTTAGCAGAAGTGGGGAGAATCTTTCTTGCCTATTTTCTGGGCTTTCTCAACCCATATTGTCCTGGGATAAGTGCTTGCTGTTTACAACACCAACTCTAGGGGCTGTGGAGAACAGCTGACCAGTTGCTGTCTGTTAAATTTTAGTCACAGGTGTCTTTAAGCTACCTTCTTCTGCATACTCTGTGACTACTCTAACTCGTAAATCTGATCAAGTTTTAGGAAAATAGGGTGGAAATATATTGGCAAGATCTTGGAAGCTTAATTACAACAGCAAGTTTCTGCTTCATAGATAAGGCAGTTGTACCTCTAGTCAGCCAGATCACTGACAGTATTGTGTGTATTTTTAACATTAAATCAGTGTATTAAGACCATACAGAGAGATGCTGGGTTTGGGTCCAAATCAGATTGGTTTAGCATTAGTAGGACTTGGGAATATTATAAACTTTGGGTTTTGGGTTTGTTCTTTTCATTTTTTTTTATTCTATGCTCACCTTCTTTCTTCAACTCTGTCCAGCAGTGCCCTAACACAAAAAATTCGTGTTTCATTTGAAGATTTTGTTAACTACGCAATGAAAAAAATCTTTCTCATCTTTGAAAGCCATTCTCTCTTTTAGAAGAATCTTGGTCTCCTTGGGACCTTGAGGGTTTTTTCCCCTCAAATGAGTAGTCTGCTTGATATTCAGCTCACTTCTTCCATAGACAAAGGCAGGGTCTTTTCTCCCTTCTCTAGTTCTTCCCAGCTGAGCTTCATATTAATCAAGCTTGGTGTTCTCTGCTTGGCACAGAGTTCAGTAATCCAAGCTGTGATTTACAGTGTTGCAACTGTGCAGTGTGTCTGCACAGGGCAGAGCACTGTCATCTCCTCTTTATTAAATGACATTTGTCTTTGTGGAGAGTGTATTAATCAAATCATCTCAATAGCAGTCTGTCTTGCGGGTCAGCAAAAATGGCTTTGGCAAAAAAGTCACAAACGGTCATTGGGGACCCTACAAGACTTGAAAGGCCTGACACCACAAACATCATTCACTTGCTACGTGTTCTAAAAAGGAATATTTTGTGTTCAGTTGGAGAAGGGGTTTGAGCTCCAGGTCCCTCTTAGATGCCCTCCCCATTTCTGTGAAGTCATACACGTCTTCTGGTCAAGTTAGTGTAAAGCATCCTGAAGCACTTACCATTTCTTTTTCCTTTCTACGCATGAGAGTTTCAGTTTGGTTGAGGTAATCTATTACTTTATTCTAGTGAAGAGTAGTGCTTTCTTTTAATAGCCCTGCTTGTTCTCTTTCAATATTTAACATTGCTCCATGGATCCATTAGTGCTGTATCTAACACTAGGAATATCAGTGCTTGACTCCCACCAGAAGCTGTTGGTCTGAGGCCAAGGACCTCTGTAAAGAGACAGTGAAAGTTGCTTCTACAGCGTTAGCAGCGCTCAGTTTTGGGGAGCAAATCCTGGGGAAGGAGGATGAGATGTGGCCTCCTCCAGATGAGTTGCCAGAACTCAGGAAGCAACACTGGTCAATTGTCTGGAACAGGCGCTGACCTCTGCTACTCTTGGAGAGGGGAGGAATGGAACGAGTGTCACCTGTGTTGGGGCTGGAGTTTGAACTCAGCATGGGACATTTCATGGCTGCCTGCTGGAGAAGTAACAGCCTGTGTTCCTCCTTCCCCCTCCAGCCCTGTGTGCTGCCATCTTCCTTGGCCATTGTGCTTAGTGCCATGGGGGCAGGAAAGGGGAGAGGAAAAAGGATGCTGAGTGAGCGCATCTGATCCGGGGAGAAGAGGTACATAATTCACCCTGGGGAATGTGGGGGAGTGCAGGGAAAGAGAATGGTTATTCTGAACTAAATTATGTAGCAAAAGAGAAGATGCTTTCTATTTGGTCAGAGCATCACCTTCTTTTTTGATTTTTAGGCTAGCGAAAAGAACAAAATCTGCTATTCTCTACTGTTAATCCTAAAATATCCAGAACTATTTGTCAGCGTTAGATCCATGCCTGTCTTTCTGCGCTGCAACTGCTGAATTCCTCATGGTTCTCTTGTATTATTATTCTCCAGACAGGAAGACTAGTTTGGGTTGGGTTGGTTTTTTTTAAATTCTTTTTTCTGTGGCTAATTTGTCTTGGCTTAGATAGCCCTCTTCTAAACATTTAACCTTAATTATAAGCCTCCAGGCATTGTCATAAATGCATGTTACAGCAACCAGAGTAAGTAGGTTAAATCCAAGCACTGTGGTTGGGTATGTTTGAGGTTTTAGGTGGAACTGAAGCAAATATATTTGGATTCAACTAACACTGGGGCTTTTTGTTTTTATTTTTGAAGCCTTATTCCACCTCTGGGGAAGGTAGTTTTTATTTTACTGTTTATGTAAGACGTGTAGAAAATTTAAGAAATGCACGTGGGTTTATGGAGAGTTGGATAATGTCATCAGAGACTCTCAGAATGGATTTCCTGCATTTAAAATTGTCCTGTTTAGGTAATATATTAAATACATTAACACTTAGTTGATCTCTGTTATCCATTTTTAGGAACAGATGTGCAGTTTAGCGGACAAGCATGTGGAATTCACTGCAACTCTTTTCAAGATGGTTCTTCTTTGGAAGAGACAACGTCTGCTTTGAAATTTCTGTAGTGTCTTTTTATTAAAGGAGAATTCCTAGTAAGAGATACTATTTGGTCTGCGATAATAATGCCTCCTACTAGACAAAGAGAAGCAAATCTCTGCATATGGTCTGCTGAGGATCATTTATTGTAAAGCACTGGCCTCTTTGAAACAAGTAAGCGGTCTTTGTATCTGCGTTACTGAAAATAAGTAAGGTAAGAAAACTATTATAAGTACTTCTCTACTGTATGTAGGATAGATGTATAGAAGCATAGATGATATACATATATGTGTATTTGCAGGACTAGAGGCTAAAAAAGAAAATAAATTCTATTGAAAACCTGAAAATGAAGGGAAAAGTGAAAGAAAATGTCATCATTCAATAAAAACTTTGTTTTTTGCAGAGGCAGCAGGAGTGTGACTCTCACTTACACAATCAGCAACTGGAAAAATGCCAGGTTCCAAAAGTAACTTGGTGTCTTTACGTGAGGGTGTTACAAATGATACTTCAGACTTGAGTGAAAAGAAAATTTCAGATGAAAAAGAATCTGTTGAAAAAAGAACAATGACTGTGATTGAGAAGAATGGCTATCACGACTCCGTATACATAAACGCAGCTAAGATTTTTCAAGGCATTCATACTAAAAAGCTTAAGGATAGAATATTGGTGCGGTACGGCGATGACTCAGTACCTCCCATGCTGACTGTTAAAAATCAGTCTTTCCTGCGTGTGTCTTATGAACTGGCTTTCAATGCTCTAAAGTGTAAGTACAAAACTTTTCCAAGAATTGCCAACAGAAATGATGCAGCAGAGAAAATACGGAATAACAAAATGTTTCATTTCTGCCTGACAGCAGAGATCTGGGGATTTTTTTGTTAAATTACCGATTACTACTAGACTACTTGTATCCCTCAAATATTTAAATATATCTAAGTGTTGGTAGCATTTTGTGAAATCAAACATTTCAACTCTATACTTTTTCATATAAAGGAATTATACTTTTTTGGAATTGCTACCGTTTGTGATTCAATTTGCCCTTAATTTTCATGGTGGTTAAACTTTCAGCTTTTTCTTTAGTGATTTATAAGTTTTTCTTTCTCTTCCATAGATTCCATAGTGTAACTTAATATTCTCTTTTTTGCAGATCAAGATCTTCTTGAAGAGATATTGTTAGATAGTTGTGTTTACCCCTGCCACTCAATAGTAAGTGAATACTTTTGTGAGGAAATAAATTTTGTATTTTCTGAGTTGATGTAATTAGAATCTTTTCTAAGGATTCAAAGAAAGAAGGTAGGAGAGTGAACTGCTTACTGGAGTGTAGTACTTGATATGATGTTGTCCGTGAGCCAGTCCATGTCCATGTGCTTTCCTTCCAGCTCTGTCCCCTTGTGAGTGGGGAAAAAAGTTCAAGCTGGCAGAGTAATCTGCTGTTCCTTCCAGTTTAGTCTTTGATGCCTTTGAAAATTACAAGATTAATTTGAACTGATGTTATTTGCGGAGTTTGACGTGATCTAAAAGATTTGAGTTTTGGCTTGTTTTTGTAAGGAAGTAAGACCTACGTGGTAACATTTTGTGTTTGGCAATATTTCCCTAATGACTGGAGATTTCTAGCTAATTTCACTCATATTTGTGAGAAGGTAAGAATTTTCAAAGGCATAAGAACTGTAGGAATTTCATGAAAAGAGGTAGACGAAAGTAACTGAAGTACTGTTAATTACTGCCCCTAAGAAGGAGGTGATCCCTTTTTAAAACATTTAGACACGAGGAGATTTTACATATGTCCTAACTGCAGAATGGTTATTGTAACTGAGCTTATTGGTTGTTATGTACTGAAGAATCCCACAAGAGACAAATTGATAGATAAGGTGTTTTTGTTAGCTTAGCTATTCAAGAAACTATTTTATGAGGAGAAAACAATTTCAAAGTTTAAATTCTGATAACATTAAAAGTTTTTAAGATACAGTATATTATCTCCATGTGTGGAGAATGTTTTAAATTTTGGTAAGCTAAATAACTTCTAAGTTGTGCGAGTTTTTAAAAACTTCTCAGTGCTTTACTTTCATATTCATATAAATAAGCATTTCAGTCTTTTTAATGCCTCTTACATGGCATGTTTGATCTGGATGGTTTTGCAGAGGTAAGGTGTGCTTTGTGTCACCTTCTCCATCCAGTTGCTTTTCTGTTGCAGCCAGATGAATTAACCAGTTTGCTTGTTGTGATGCTTTATGACCTACAAGAGCGAAAGTTTCAAGCACGAGAGATTTTTGATGAAGAAGAACCTGTAGCAGAAGTTCGGAAAATAGAGCATTATCTATGCAGGTATACATGCTAAGAACTTTTTGTTGATATATATTACCAGAAATACAGATTCGTGTAACTGATGCCTTTTTTAAATAATTGACACTATTACAGGTGTCTTTCAGCTTCAAATTTTGTGGGCTTTCTTTTTATTTTTATTGAGCACCTAGTTTGTAGGGAAACTTTTGTATTCCTATAGTTAAAAATACAGCTAACAAACCATCTTTATTATTGTGGATGGTTTTTCTAGAAAAAGGTATCTTATTTTGGAGTTGTTGAAACTTTTTCCCGTACAATTTTAGAAAAGAAACTAAATACTAAGTAAACATTCATAAATATTAGTGTAATAGAGTCAAGTGGTCATGGAATGGAATAATATCCATTTATTTAGCAATAATGTTATTATGGAACTTTGTTAAATATTATTTTAAGTAATTAGAATTTAAAAAGGAGGATATATAAAATAAACATTTTAAGTAGTCGAGTATTTCTTTTGTCACTCTGTTGATGAACTCAACAGGCCTTTGTTGGACAAAATTGTGTTGCGGCTGGATTTAGAATATCCCGAAAAGTTAATGACTATCCTAAGACCAAGGTATTCCTGTAGGGCAGTAAGTAATATACCCTGACATCTGAAGTAGCTCACCAGCAATTTTTATTTGCTTTGAAGAATAATATACCAAAATTATGCATAAAGCTTCTGGGAAGAAAAGGCTGGGAATATTTCCTCTGAGATTTTCAGATAATAATAATAAAACTGACTCCTGGTTGCCGTCATACTGCTGTTGTTTCTGTAGACATTTAGAGGTCAGGTTTCATCAAAGGCTCATTCTGCACTTACACATGTTTGTATCTTGAAACATACAAAAAAATCTGATGATTGTATTTCACAGGTCGCCATTCCGAAACATATTTGCTTTTTGTTTTTAGCTGAGAAAATCGATGTATTCAAGAGTCATCTGTCATAATTCCAGTCCCTTGTGCGTTTAAGTGAAACAACATTAGCTGTGTACTGCTACCTTGCATCTACTGTTGTCTGAGACATAAAATGTCCCATAACTGTGTGTTTTCTGTAGCAGGTTGCAAAATGAGCCCTCGCTTTTGTTTTGGCTTCTGAGCAAGAGAGTATTGTAATGTCTATTGCAATAGTTCTGTGCAGTATTTCTAAAACTTACTGAACTTGTAATTATGTTTTTGTAGTTTTAAGACCAAGCTGGCAGCTGCACTAGCAAGGTGTCGCATCAAACATGATGCTCTTTCAATTGAATACACTCTACCAGAAGCCATACGGGAGCAGGTACAAAGGGCTTCTGCTTTACCTTTATGTGTTTGGATAAACACATTTAAAATCAGGTAAGGTCTTTAAAGTATCATCTAATACTGATTGTTTCACCTGTGAAGTGATATAGTTTACTACACACTTACTTTAGGATTTCCAGGTTATATTATTACCAATAATTTAAGTTTCTTATAGTAAATTCTGCTTAGTCCATTGACATCGTGTTGTGTTTGTGGTTTTTATATATGTTGCAGTAATGGTATTCATAAACTGTAACAAAGTTGTGAAACAGTTTTCCTTACTTTTCTGTTGCTTGTGTGGGTCTTTCACAAATAAATGAGGAAATGAAATCAGAAAAAAACTACATGGGTGAGTAAACTTGTGACGAAAAATATCAGCTTAACCTGTTACCTATCTTGTTACACAGGTAACCCATTTTATTACAGTCTCAAGAATTTTGTATTCATACTTGGATGAACTGTGCTTAGCTTATAGGCTCTTCAAGGTAGACAAGGTGTCTTACTCTGGTTGTGATTTTGCAACACTTAAATAAGACTAAGCTGAAAGCTGCTGTATTGATCCTACATTTAATGTACCGTAAAAGCTTATGGCACTGTCTGCAACAGCATTTCAACACACAAGTCTTTGTGTATATACCTTTAAATCTTTATTATATTTGAATTGCAAGCCTCAGCACTTATGCCTTCATTACATTTACACAAGGATTATTTCACTTATCAGCCTTTAAATTCATTGGCGAGCTGGGCTAAATTGGAAGCAATTGAAAGAACTAACCTATTCCAGCAGTAAATTTGCTACAGTGTCTCCCGAGCACATGGACATTTATGTTTTGATGCTTTGAATCGTCCTCTGGAGACACATGCCTCTTTCTTAATTTACTTTATCAGACTCACTAACTTAATTGTTTTCAAACCAGAACTTACATGCCTAAAATAGAATGAATTCCCCTCCTGCATTAGACAGCATTGCATTTTACATACATCTATATATATAAACACACTAATAAAATAAAAGGCAAGAATTTGTATAATCAGTGCAAACTATATTGCTTAAGTAACTGCTGTATATAGTTAATGGTCAGAATTGTATGTTAACAGCCTTCAAGATGTTTTTGGAGATTTGAAGAAGAAGGGATTCACAAGAGTTGAGTCTGTGTCAGACTTCGACCGTTATACATACTGTATGGACCAACACTGCAACGATGTAGTGTTTTTTCCTTCCTCTCTTAAAGAAGAACTCCTTAATTTAGACCTTTTTGCAGATAGCAAGCTCTTACTGCAGGTGAGTTGATGTCACCCTTGAGCAATATGATCTGCAAAGTAAAATAAAGCTTTGCATTAGAATGAGGTCACCTCTTGTGTGACTGTCCTATTAAATCAGTCAGGCAGCAACATACTCTCAAAAGGTTTTGGATGTTTTTAATAATCAGGTTAGATACTTAATAAATTTAGCTTGCGAGTGCTAATGCTTATAATTGATAGCTACAGTTAAATTAGCAAAATGTTTTAACTTTAATCTTAAAACCGTTGGAATAAACATCAGAAGTGGTCAAAGAGGCAGTGTGAAGAGATGGGGAAAGTTTCTATGTAAGTCTGCATGCATTGCCCCCAGTTAGTAGATAGTGGCGTGCTAATGTTATAACATCTCTTCCTCCTCAGCTGCACGTGTGATGGAATGATGGCACTTCTTTGTATTTTGTGCAGTGTGGTTCCTAAATCTCCATAAACCCCACTGTTTTTTTCCTGACTTGCTATCCTGATTCTCTCCAGGTGAGATTGGTTGGAGGTTCCTGTTGTGGGGTGGTGGTTTGGAGTCAACCTGCAACAACACACAACCACAAATGACCTAAAGTGTCTCATGGTTCTCATAGCAGAGGCATTTCAAAGGGCATTTTCACTTGGTGCTTTGCATTTTCTGTAAATCTTAGCCTGAAAATTTATTACCCAACTTAGGAAGTAAATCTGAATATCTCATTTCAATGGTCTATTTTGAATAGAAAACTTTACAGAGAAGAACCACGGATGACAGCCACGTAAGTCACCAGAACAAATTCTGAGTAGTATTATTTAAGAATATTCCAAGTTAGGAAATGGGACCCTCAAAAACTCCGTCTCTGTGTGGTGGGGTAGGGTGGTACTTGACCGGTGTAAATAGATACGTGGACATTAATGTGAACTTAAAGGTTTAGCTTTCTTTTTTACCTTAACACCAGTATTTGCCAGATTCGGTCCAAAACTTGGTACCCGTGGTCCATATCTTCACTCTTTGTCTTTTTAAGTAATTTGATTGAGAAAATATTTGATATGTATCTCTCTCTTCAGCATCTGTAGTATGAAATCATTTACTCTTGTAAATGTGCTTTCTGCATTCAGATCTGCCTCAGTGTTCATATTTCAGCAAAATCTTAGTTTTTGATCTGTAAAGGCTTAATTTCTCCTATAATTATCTTCAAGAGCTGTGCGAATAGTTCTGCATTTCTCTGTTGAACTGCCTCTGAGAATGAATTTTGCATATTGTGGCCTATATTTGTCTTTTCCGGATCTGGCTGTCATTAAGAGTTCCGCCTTATGGGGATGATAGGAATTGCACATTTTTTTCACCTATAGATCTTATACTTTCTTATGCATTAGAATTAAATTGTTTAAATGTAGTGAGTTTAATTTATTTAATTCTGTATTAGCAGCTATCTGTGATTAGTTTTTCCTCCCCCCCTCTTTCTGTTTGTCATGAAAACAATGGAATACTTCCCTAATGTGGAAAGGAAGGTTGGCACTCATAGAAATCGAATTAGTTGATCCTATTTAATTTTGTGTCATTATTTTCTAGGATAAGTCTCGCAGCCTTGCGGTGCACTCTGCACAGGCACTGCTGAACGTGGATGATGATGTTATAGTGGCTCACGCAGGTTCCCATCTGACCATTGCCCACCTGTCAGCGCTGACAATTCACAGCATGACCAGAATTTTTGTTTGTGGTGTAAAATCTTCAGCAAAAGCAGCTGAACTGAGGAACTTGTTCAGTCTGATGGGATGTAAAAGTAGGTGTTAAAATGGGGTGGTATGCGTAGAGTATTGTAATGTAGATATTTGTGATATCTTTAACTACGACACTTCTGTCATGATTCAGAGATCTCGTTTGAGGATTTGAGGCCAGTAACAACATTTTTTGCCACAAGGTGAACTGACAACTCCTCAGTTACAATCAAGTTAATGAAAGGTTGCAGACTAACCATAATAGGTGCAGGGTCCTGAAATGTCAGTGGACTTTTCCATATGAGTAGTTACTTTATAATGGTTGGTTTAGCTGGGAGCTTTTGGGTCCATTTGGTGTCTTGGCTGTTCCTTTCAGCCTGTTTTTCACCTGTTTCTGAAAGCGTTAATCAAAACCACGTGCACTTCTCTGGTTTACCCAGAGGACACAATCGGAACAAATGCAGCAGGACTCTGGAACCCCTTTAGCAGACTTTTCAGTGGAAGACACTAAGGACTAGTCCTTCAATCCATTTGGAATCAGTGGGACATACTTGTAGAGGGTCTAGCTTTATGGAAGCTTGTGTAACACCTCAGTCTCTTCACCTTTATCACATTAAAGTTAGACAGGCTTGCTGAATTTCGCCTAAAAACTCTTTTGAGTTTTTCCCTTTTTTTCAGATGTTCAGTTGATAGATGAAGACTTCACTGAGATTGAACCAACAGACCCGAGACTTCAAAACGCAAAAGTTGTTTTGCTGCTACCACAGTGCTCTGGGCTGGGTGTTGGCAATCCAGTAGACTTTATTGTAAATGAACATGGAGGTAACTTCTGACACAACAGCTTGCTTATACTTTCTGGTAGAAATACTATTTAAGTTTTGTGGTCTGGATGTTGCAGCTGCTTCAATAAATTACATAATTTTAGAAAATATTCTTCCTTTTAGATTTTAACTACAATAAAATATATATTAAATAACTTGCATAAATTTTGTACGTGTAATGTACATGCAGGCCACTGTAGAAATATAAAAGAATAAATAAATTGCACAGATGTTTTTTCCACACAAAGTGAGCAAGAACTTATTTGTCCAAGCTTAGGATTCTCAGCAAGAAAACGAAATCTTTCTAGATGGCACCAGAGGATTAAGAGTGTTTATAAAGGCGATTTCAAGTTGATAGTATGAAGATTGAGGGTTATTCTGGGGAGCAGAGCATATATAGCCTTTCTTTTAAAGTAAAAAGAGCACAGGTAGAAAATGTGTTTCTAAAAACAAATGAGTATGTACAATTTTCCCTTGATTACATTCCTTTGTTGATTGTTTGTATAAGTCTATTCACTGTACAATTTTCATTAAATAGAAACAAAAAAAAGGCAGTAGTAATTACAGGTAGAGAGAGAAAGAATAATAATTTAGGCATTCCTTGGTATTCTAATTCATAAAACTTACTTTCCTACCGCACCAGCAATAAACAGGTCTGTTACCAAAGCATTTTCTGCAAACAACTGAATTTTAAGACTCTAACACAATAAATTTACAACCCTCTGCGCTTAGATGCAGGATTGCTAAGAGATGTTTTCCAGGGATTTGTGTCCGAGGATAAACTCAATACTCTGGCTGAGCGGCAGCTTCACGACCTGATGCACGCGATGAAATGTAAGTGTGTGAGCTCTTTGACTTCTGGGAACACCCTGTGCTGTCAGTTCCACTGTACTGCCTCCCCGTTTTATGTAGTTAATCATACACTGATTGTGCTATTAGTTAACAGTAAGGGTGTAACCACACCTCAAGTTTAGAGGTGTAGCTGTGTCCTAGTATTCACCAGCCATTACTACAATAATCTTCAGCTTTGTGTAGAGAACTGGCTTAGTCATACCCTGCTTTGGAAGAGTTGTAAATGTAGCCTGGCTCCATCTTTGTGCTGCCACTTTCTTCCTCCCTCCTTTGGCAGCTGTGTGAAAACACTGGATACTGCCCTGAATTTCTGCTGAAATCGGCAAAGATTTGAAAAGATTTCAATCATTAAAATGCAGTAGAGATTGAATATTAATGTATGCAGGAGGATGTATTTTATTGGTAAAAATGACATCCATGCATAATTTTAATGCTGGTTTCAGTCCCTACAAAACCACTGTGTGTATGAAGAATTTGAACAGTAAAAAATTTTTTTTCTTTGTTTTGTAGTTACCAAGGTACAAGCTATTGTTTACTGCACTTGTTCAGTTTACCCAGAAGAAAATGAACTAGTAGTGAAAAAAGCACTGGAGTCTAGAGTGGAAGGAAATAAACTACAACCATACAGGTATGGAATAAGTAGTTTTGTCTGTGGAAAAATTAAGTATAACTTTAAATTGTAGCATAATTCTCCTAGGCACATCTGTGTCTTGCATTGGAATAACATTTAAAACAGTTTTTTGCCACCTCTCATTCCATTCCTTTTGATGTTACGAGAGCACTAAGTAGCACCCTCTTGACTTTTTCATCTAATATTTTTGTTGCCATCTGAAATAGAGATGGGAGGAAAGCATCACTGGTTGGAAATAACACTGTAGTGAACTTCTGATAGAGCGATGGCTTTCATCCCACTGGCATTCAGAGAATGAAGCTCGTTTAGGATAAAATGGAGACTAGGAGAGTAACACTGTATTTTTAGATTTTATATTATTTTGGGTGATGTTAATGACTTGGCCATCATGGAGGAAGGGACTGTGGCTCAAGACATCATAGAATCATAGAATAGTGTGGGTTGGAAGGGACTTTTAAAGGTCATCTAGTCCAACTTCCCTGCAATGAGCAGGGACGTCTTCAAGTAGATCTGGTTGCTCAGAGCCCTGTCCAACCAGACCTTGAATGTTTCCAGGCATGGGGCATCTGCCACTTCTCTGGGCAACCTGGGCCAGTGTTTCACCTCATTGTACTTCAGTGTGGTTAAATTTTGCATGATTAAAATGGTAAATGTTAACTGTGGCAGTTCCAAAGGATTTTAAAAATAGGTATCATAATATGTATGATATTAAAAGACAGTACAAGAAAATGAATCTTCTTGCAAATCACCGATAGAAAAGAGCAGCCTGCTTGAATTTGTACACTGAATGGGATGAAATCAGGGTGTCTCTTGCCAATGATGCTCTGCTTGTCCAAAAGCATTTAGGGACTCCTGTAAACTGTGTTTTCCTTTGGGTTTTGGAATTTGTGAAGTCTGTCGTGTCTTCACCTCTATGCAGCTATTACTCTGTGGGGAGAACTAGGGGGACCTTGGGTCATAATGGTCTCTGAATTATTTGAACATGAATAGTACACAAATTCATGATAAATATAACAGAATTTGTATTTTAAAAAGTCAGTTTTTTTCTGGAGCTTTAATTTTTTCAGAAAAAAATTCCCCCTTGTCTGAAACACCTCTCCTCCCCCTAAAGCCAACCCAAAATCTATTAAGTATTTTGGAGAAATGGGAGACTTGTCACACCACCAAAGTGTACTTTTACTTTCAAATACAAGGCAATATCTGATAGTAAGAAAGGGACAATAAAATTACATTAGGATTTCTGCAGACCTGAGCAAATTTGTGACTGAAGGCGGATTGAACTTCCTAAATGAGGATTCCAGAATCAGTTCCTCCTTCAGTGTCACGTGTGTATCGTGGGTGTTTCCAGGCATAGTGCTTGCTACAATAAAGCTGCTGGTAACCAGCATAAACAGAGCAGTAATATAGAACACCATAAATAAAATATATAGTGGGATTATGCTTGTCTTGAGATGAAAGCTCAAGCCATTTAAGATGCATGTACTACTTATGGCAGTTCCTTCTACACTTTCCTTATAATTAATTAGGTAATTTATCTGACTAAAAGAATGCAGGATAGAGTTAAAAACTCTGTTGTGGAGTTACTAGCCCCTGTGTTCACAGTAGTGTCCTGGAGATGCAAGTTATGCTAATAAAGCATCCTGTGTCATCATCACAGATCTACTTCATTTCCTTTTCTGGAGAAAATACAGGGCTTTCAGGAAACTCTTAGGCCAGTTGTGTTTATGTGTATTGTATCTTTTGGAATTACTCTGCGGTGTTGCTGAAGAGAATAAGGCTGTGCTGGAGTTTGGGGTTGTAGAGCTGGTTCTTAGGGCTGTGACATCGTAAAGGTGGTTTCAAACACGTCCCCACTGTCTGAGCTGAGCTTACCTTAAGGATACGATGGACAGTTTATAGCAAAGGCTTTACCTTATGTAAGGGTACACCTGGCAAGTGGGTGCGTATAGAGGAGAATCTAAACCATTCATGCATTTCCCTTTGGTCTATCAAATTTGAGTTAATTTCTGCATCCATTTTCAGGGTCAGATCATTCATTAAAGGGATTCCTGGCAACAATAATGCGTCTGCATCAATCCAAGTAAAGATCAGCACTTTTTTGCATTGAGTGACCTGATCTAAAAGCAAAAATCTCCTGTGTGTCATAGGACATCGTAGAGTTTTATTTAGTAATGCAAGGAGGATGTGAGCCTTGTAGTCTGTTTTACCAAGTTCCAAGGGACATACAAAAAAACCTTAGATTTTGGTGAAAACCTGGGAACAAACAGTTTTGCAGACTTTCCATTAGAAATGGAGTAGCCACCCAGCTCGGGATATCGCTACAAAAATTGAATGTGTTTCTCCATAACCATCTTGCAACAAAGCTCTGTCTCAAGAGGCTCAGCGGAGCATTGAGGAGGTGCTGTATCTTAACAGTCCTCTGCAAGGTGAAGAGGACAGGGTAAAAAATGCACAAGGACATTTTGATAGCATTTTTTTCTGTACTGAACCAAACCAGCTTAGAAGTAGCTGAGCAGCCTTGTGAGCCAAGTCCTCGAGGCCTGTTTCTAACAGGTAAGGAATACTGGAACACAGGGAGAACATGAGAAAAGGCTCATGTTCTTCCTTCCGCACTGATGCGTTGCAAAGCTGTAGCCCAAAGATGGGCTACAAAGATGATGAGTGGCCTAGAACATCTCTCTTACAAGGAAAGGCTGAGGGACTTGGGTCTTTTTATTCCGGAGAAGACTGAGGGGGCATCTGATCACTGCTTATAAATACTTAAAGGGTGAGTGTCAGGAGGAAGAGGCCAGTCTTTCTTCAGTGGTGTCCAGAGACAGGACAAGAGGTAATGGGTACAAACTTGAATATAAGAAGTTCCATCTAAACGTGAGGAGGAACTTCTTCACTTTGAGGGTGGCAGAGCCCTGGAACAGGCTGCCCAGAGAGGTGGTGGAGTCTCTGACTCTGGAGACATTCAAAACCCATCTGGACATGCTCCTGTGCAACCTGCTCTGGGTGGACCTGCTCTGCAGGGGGAGTTAGACTAGATAATCTCCAGAGGTCCCTTCCAACCCCATATCATTCTATGGTTCTGTGAAATTTGGAAAAAAACCTGCAGTCAATTATTACAAATAGGCGAATTTTTCTAACCTAAGGGTTTTAGCTTAGATAGCTATATTATTTATTATGAGCATATCCTTAATAACTCATGGTCAACACCTCTACGATTTCTGTGTGCTGCTCAGTGTTTTCAGAGTTCCCCAACTTCATGGACAACTTGATAATCCAGTAATAGCAGACCTGAGAGAGAACATAGTTGTTAATTATTTTCCTACATATTTATTATGTAGTGGTTAATTATTGGAAAAAATTAAATGGGAATTATTGGAAAAATGGAAGAAAACAGAATTAATTCTAAAAAGCTGAATTCTTATGTCTGTCTTGATTTGCAGTTTTTAAAGATAATGCTCCATAAAACTGTCATTAAAAGACATAATTTGGAAGTTACTTTTAATATATTGTCATTTATTTCCTTTTATATTTTTAAATATTATTTTTCTGGCCGTTTATTTTTTACAGGCTTATACCTCCTGTTTTTTCTGCTTGCTCCAATCCAGAGGCTTCCACTGAAACCTTTTTCAAAATGGAGCCATCAGAAATTTCCAGCGGCTGCTTTCTAGCTGTTCTACAGAGAGAGGTAAGGCAAGAAAAATACCATTTAAAAACATTTCACAGAAAAAGAATATTGCCATTTTCCCCCAGAAGAATATGTGAAACGAAAGATTTAAAATAAAAAGTCCAGGCTGTTCTGTAGTTGTCTTAAGAACAAAGAGCAGGTGAGCAGTTGAAATGTGCCACCCCTGGAGTTTTATGGTGAGCAGTTTCCTGACCTGCGCCGGCGCTGGGAACGTGGAGGGAAAACCTGTTGTGGCTGTCACCCCGTGGAATGGAGTAGAGATCCATCAGACTCCTGATAAACGCTGTTTAGTCAAATTATTTGTTGTGTCTGAAGCAGACAGGATCATCCCTAGGGATTAAGACTTCATTATAATTTGAATAAAATAAGCATGAATGTGTTTCCTTCCAAAACGAAGGCATATGCAAATCTGGCTGGAAAGGCAGGGGGCTTTTGCTGAGTCTTGGTGTGATTCTTGAGGAAGGGCCTGAAAGGGCTCAATTGCATCTCTGAGCAGTAATATTTTCCTCCCTGAGAAAAGTAGGACTTTTTTCCCCACAAGAGGAAGGAGCTCATTAGAATTTCCTTGAAATTTAAAGATCCGAGATCTTATCTGGTTATTTGTACCACTTTCTGTCACGCTGCAGCAATGCTGCTTGAAAGGAGTGTGTGTCTTGGGGAGGATTAGAAGAGGAAGATTTTATTAGAGAAAGAGACTCACACGTGAACAGCCTTTCAAGTTATCTATTGTTGATGGTTTTTTTCAATGTAGAGTATTTTTTTAGCCTGGCTGCCTGAGCTAGCACATTTTAGTCCTGTCTGCCATATTCTCTGCCTCTAGAGAAAGGAACAGTTTTGTTTTGGTTAGTTGATTTGAATAATTTTTGAGCCAAATTCTAATGCACAGAAAGAACTGCTCCGAATTGCATCAAAGGCCAGTTTTTAGGTGACTGTGGAAATGAGCATTTTCTGTGAGACATAGAATGTGAACTATGAAGCCTGATTTCAGCTGAAATTTCTGGTTCCCAGGTACCTACCCCTCTTTTTGGCCAGTTGTGAACAGTTTCTTCCCCATTGGTTCTCTTTAGGTTGTTGGATATTGATGTACTTCCTAGATAAGCCAGTTTGAGAGTTCCTCGCTTGTGTATCATGAGTTTCATTAGCATGAAAAATATTCCTGTTTAATGGTATTGCTAGGATTTCTGTATTTTAGTAGTTATTTCTGATACACCCACACGTATAGATGCTATTACAGGTACATTCCAGAGCAAGCCAGGGTGGGAGCTGTGTACAAGTCCAGAATCATGTTTCCCCTCGTCAGGCCTGTAGAGGGTAAAGTCTCTGAAGAGCAAATGCTCAGATACCACTTGTCACAACAGTCATGATCTTAATTTCTCGAATAAATAGTTTGTTTTGCATTTATCACATGTCACATAGGTCTTCCTGCTGGATTCTGCCGTAGGTTTCTCATGGCGTAAATTCTGAGGAATCTGGGATTACAGTGTTGAATTTACAGCTCTGTGTTGTGGCTTAGATTTATTGTTTCCTTTGAAATTTTCAGAAAGGTTCTTCTGACAACGTGTCTGCTAAAGACATTTTGGCTCGTGCTGCATCGAAAGGACTACTAGGAGACCTTTTTGTGGAAGAATCCAAGGAAGAGGAGAAAAAACAACCAAAAGTAACACAACGTAGAAGCGACATTACTGCTGGTGGTACGAAGCCAAGGATTGCCGAGCTCTTTCCCCGTCAGGCTGTACCCAACGCTAAGGCTGAAGTTTCCCTGCCCAAGGCAGTCAGTAACGTGCGGCAGAAGAACGTGAACCTCACAAAGAGCCTTCCTCAGCTGAAGAAGTCTCACAAGCAGGTTCCCACCTCCGCTCTGCCCAGGGTGCGGAAGCGCAAGGCTCGCCCGGCCTCTGCGGGCAGGGCGCGTGTGAGAAAGGCAGGGGCAGAACGCAAGAAGCTTGTCTTGAAGACCGTGGACATTGTTTTGCCTCCAGTGGCACCAGTATACGTAAGTCAGCAAGGGAACAAGCCCGGGACATCAGCTCAGCCCTGCTGTGCTGGAGCAAAGGGTTGGGGTGTTCGGGGACCTCTCCCGCCTCCGGGAGGGAGGACACTTCCACCACCTCTGACTAAAGTGGTCCAGCATCCTCGGCCCTGGCTGTAAGGCTCTGCAAACTTTGTCCCTACCTTTATAGAAAGGGTAAAGATTCCTGTACATATTAATCACTACAGTTAGATTACAGTATATCTTTATATGGGATAATCTTGCTGTGGGAAATAGATACATTGTGGGATATTTGCATGGAAATATCCATGTTAGATAGCAATTTTAAATTGGTAATTACACTTTAAAGTGAATGCAGCTCAGCTGCAGAAGGCTGATAGACCATTGAGGGGGTGAGATCAAAAAACTATAGCTTCTCCTGCTATATACTTAAAAGTGACAAGTTAAAGCATATAGTTTGGGGGTTTTCCCCTCGGGACCTGCATAGATCTGTAGGAATGCTCAATTTCAATTTGATTTTTTTTTTTTAAGTGTCTCTTTCTCTTTGCAAGTGCTAGGTAACATTTTTGTAAGTTCAGACCGTGACAGATGGAACATAAGCCCTGCTCCGTAAAGCCAGTTTCCCTCGTCTTTACTTCTAAAACTAGATATAAAATTGTGTACAGGTAACAGGCCAACTACGCTGAAGCCTGTGCACAGGCTTCTACTGCTCCCTCCCCTGGTTGTTGAGCAGACACTCAGATGTGCCTTAAAAAGAGTAACAATGAAAACTATATTCTCACACTAAAAATACTGAATTGTCATCGTAATGTTCGTATCAGATCATGTCGTGGGTCATGGCTGCTTTTCACCAACTTTCTTAACACAAGCAGTCTTAGCTGAAAAAAACTGTGAGTGTCCATGTCAGTTATTTTTGTAAATGCTGTTGCGAGTCAGTGGAATAATGACTGAACACGCAGTAGTCTGTCTTTGGAAACAGCTGTAAACTTCTAACCTCCTCTCTGTTGCTAGTAAATATAAAAATAACTGTTTAAATATCTACAGTTGTCTCATAATCTGAGCAGAAGATAAAAGGGCCACATAGAGATACTTTTAATAAGAATCTGACTTAGTATTAAATGCTGACAGTATAAAGAAGGGCAAAAAATGACAGAATGACTGTAAGAGGAACCTGAAAAATTGTACGTGTTTAGGTTATACGTGGTAGAAGTGAAACAAAGACAGCACAGGAATATAAAAGGGCAAAGGCTAGCCGTGGCCCAGAAGAAGAGGAAGCCTGGCTGCTCTTCATCAGACAAACGTCCTGTGAAGATTTCTTTTAGCATTTTAATCTGAGCCAGAGGCGTCACTCACCTGCTCTGCATCCCTGTGAGTAACCCCTGCTCCTTACCTGTTCCGTAACAGGGTGAACGCCGGCCGCTCTTGTTTCTGAACAAACTCCTAAGGATAGATCTAGACCTGTGCGCGTGCAATGTATAGAACTGAAAAAAAAATTAAAAAAATCTATCTCATTTTATTTCAAAACCATCTTGGAGGAGGAGAGATTCTAAACGTTGGCTGAAAGGAACTGGCAGTAAGGAGATGTGGTTTTTTTTCAATGTGGTTGTTTAATGCTACAGATTCTGCAGTTAGAGAATTAAACTCTATTTTTTTTTAAATCAAAATCTGCATCATTCATTTATTAAATGTAATTAAAATTACTTCTAAATGCACGTACGCCTGTCTGATGACAGTTGTTCTGGGCTACTTACGTAGAACGCCTTACCAGTGTCCCACAGTTGGCCTCCTCTCGCTGTGGGGAGCGTGGAGTCAGAGTCTTGCTGTCGTGCCAAGCTCAGCAGAGACCTCCTCGTGAAGAGTTCTGTTCTGCAGGTCAGCAGCTTTGTAAGCACAAACCATCACCTGGAGGCAACACCTGGGGCTGCCTTCAGAGGGCTTGTGGGTAGAACTGTATGCTCAGTTCAACACCCGATGACTAGTTACAGTGAAACTTTACTTTATGTAAGTTGTTTTCTGTTACCAGGTGGGTAGTTGTTAATTTTCAACTCCAAACTGTTGATTCAGCTTTCCAGATACAAAAGTGTCCACTGCGCTGCTGTTGCCTCTCAACAACCAGTATGTTTTTCCCTCCCCTCAACCACAATTTGGAACAAAAGAAATAATTTCCCAGTTAAATGGCCCAGTAACAGCTGAGACAATCATTTTATGCAGCTAAATTTATTCTCAGAACAGATTACATTGAAATGGGGGGAAGTGTCGACAGTGGGGCAGGGGGGGAGCTGTCCTTCTGGGGGTCAGGGGGGTGCTTTACGTAGGACTGAGCTCTGCTCATAACGGGGGAGTTTCCTTCTTTCTCACTGCTCTGAAAGCAAAGCAGCTGCTGCTGAGGGCACAGCCCCAGGGTGAGCAGTGTATTCATTAACCTGCCCAAGAAAGGAGTGACGGGGTTAACGGCCGCGCTGTAAAGGCCGAGCCCCGATTAGCTGCTGAAATAAGAAAGTTCTCTTTTCCGTGGGTGATTTACTAAAGGTTCTAGAGCCCGAGTTAAATGATCGAGGAGGAGTTTGATAAAACCAAAGGCAGGGGGGTAGGCTGTTAAACACCCCGCAGCTTTTCCTCCTGTCTCAGGGGAGGGCAGATTATTTCAGCAGGTCACGGAGCCTGTGACCGAGAAGCTGTCTGTGGACCAAGCCCTGCCAGCGGAGCCTGTGCCCTTCCGTGTGGCTTTTCTCCCTCCTGTTCCAGCACCCTCCAGCCTTGCGTCTCCCCCAGCCCCTGGCCACCCTTCGGATGAGACCATAAAATAAAACCTACAGCCACGGATTTCCAAAGAAAGGCTTTTATCCAGTAATTGTTGCCCGTGAATGTACATCTCCTTGCTTCTGCAACAGCACGCGCTGATGACCCGACTGACAGGTGATACTTACCTCTGACTGACTATTTGCGTTGAGAAAAAATTAAGAAATTAGCTTTGCTTTACATGATTATTTTTTTTTTTTCTACAGACTTCAATAAAAATGTGACTACAAATAATTACAAAGCCTGCCTTTTTTTTCTGAGGCAACTTATAGTGTACAGAGTGGAGAATGTTACAAGAGCACGTCCAGTAAAGACAATACATCAACATAATAATGCGGGATATTTCAGTAAAAATAGAATAAATAAAATAAAAATATTTTAAGCTGTATTTAACAGGTTAATTTAAAATATGGCATCGGACATACAAGGCATAGTGAACGCGGCTGCCTGCCTACAGAATCACTAGGTATTATAAAAAAATGCATAGATAACTGAAGGGTCGCCATAACATCAACTGAAAGGGTGGCAGTTGCTCAGACACAGGTACCCCATACATACATTTTTTGGCCATGAGAAAAAGAGCGTCTTAATATATCGTTTTAAGAAAAGATGAGTGACTTTGAAATATTGGGCTCTGATTCTGCAAACGCCTGGCTGTATTTTTAACCTTTTGGAGAATAAGGAGCCCTACCGAAGCAAAAAGGCCCCGTGTGATCAGACAATTAAGCAGACTACGTAAATATTTGCAAAATCAACAACGTTGTGTTGTTAACAGACACAAAAACTCTTAAAAATATCTATTGGCAAGTGACGTACGGCTTTGCAAATACCTTTTTGTCTTCTCCTCACAGACTCTGACGGTGAGAGGTAACTGGAAGTTCTTGGGCCTTGGCAGCCCCGCTGCAGGAGAACCTTCACAGCCCCGCTCTTCACCACGCGCTGCTTTAGCTTTAAGACTCTCGAAAGGTCTCCCTCTCTCTCTCTCTCTTGGGGAGGATCAGCATCGTGCAGATGCAACCACAAAACTTAATGGTCCTGTTGTAAAATTCACTGCTGTAGAACAGCTGCAAAAGCCCAAATCCTGGCGTTTCCAGCTGGAACTTTAAAAAGACACTGTCAGAAGTATTTTCTGTAATTGAAAATAAAATAAAGGGAAAGTCTGACTCTCTAGCACGATGATAAATAAGGAAGCTTTCTCTCTTAACCTCCCAATCCTACCAAAAGGTACCTCGTTGGCCACCACAGGATAGGAAGTGAGTTTTTGGGCTGCTCCTGGCAGAGGTGGCTGGGATCCAGCTGAACTCACCGAGCTGCCATCTCCATGCTCCGAGATCTGGCTCCCTGGGCAGTTTAAACCACGGGTGGTGGCAGAGGGAGAGGGTTGGTTTGCACCCCCGAGGCCCCCCGTTCTCCTGGCCTGCTTGGCACCAGCAGCTCCTCCTCCTGCTCTCCCAAAGTGAGACAGTGAGCCTTGGGAGGGGAATCATGGTCATAGACTTGAGATGGGTGGAGGATCAGCTCTTCAGAGGCTGTTCTAGAGAGCTACCTTTAATTACAACAGCTGCACAACCAGCCTTCGCCTGACACAAGCTCATACATCAAGCCAAGTGGAGTTTAATGATTTTTCTGCATTTTTAAATGCAGAAGTTTCTTGAATCGTCATTCTTTTCCCCTTGTGTTCCTAACTCGCTTTGCCCAGGTTAACTTCTTTAAACGAGGAAACAAAATGAAAAATAGTTTGTTTCTGACAGTCTCGTGCATAGGAAAATAAAAAAGAAAAAGTTCTTGTAATAACAGCCTTGACAATGTTCTTTTAAAATTACAGTATGACCAGATTTGCAGTCTTGGGAGACAGTTACAGTTTGGAACGTATCCATAAAATGGAGGCAAAACATTTTTTAACGTGAGTTAAAAATATCTTTACCTTTCCATTTCCCAGATGTGTACCCATCTGCAGATCCAGGCAGAAGATGGCAAAGGGACTTTCCGGCTGCGTCACTGTGCTGGACAATTAGCCTGAGGTACAAATTTAAGGGGCAACCCTGGGCTGAGCTGGTGGGGGCTGCAGTAAGGAGTGCGTAGATCAGAGCAACTGGATGAAGCCTTTGGAGCAAAAGCGTTTGGAATCAGGTTGTACCCCCTGAAGCACTGCCCTGGTAAGCAGCTCTCCTCTTATTTTGTCACAAGAGCATGAAAAGAAATTTAAGGGAATTTTGTAAATAATAAGAAACACGATTGTTCTTTTTGTGGCACGCGAAGTTTTCAGCAACAAACTGTGAGGGGAAGGGGGACTCGTGCAAGCAGACGCCAAATCGACTGTTTCATCAAACACCTGTCCAGGGAAGGTATGCGACGTTTTAGTCTCTGTAAGCCTTTTAAGATAGTAAAATTGCTGACTAGTCCTTTCTTGCTCCTGATTGCTATGAGCCCTGCGTGAAACAAGCGGTATTTTAGCTGAATTAATGGCAGATTTAGGAGAATAAATTTAACAGCCAACAGGTGCAATTGTATATTTAAGGCTGAAAAGCTTCAGCGGATCACCCTGCAACTCAATTGCTGAAAACACCTCTGGGTTTTTCAGCGTTGGTTTGGTATTAAACATGATTCTTCTCTAAGACCGTAATGTATACCCAGGAGATGAAATAATGCCACCGTGATTCAAAATCACGTCAGGGAGATGTTGAAGTGGTCGCTAGACCAACGCTGACAAACAATTTCAAACTAACAGGTGTAGTTCTGTAAAAAATAAAACTCGGTTATTTTAATCTACAGTAACTCAATGGTAGCTAATCCTCGGTACCTACACTCCAGTGTTGAAAACAGAGCCAAGTGCTGTGGGATTTAAGATTGGTTTGTGACAAATCCAGCTCAAAACTATCAACTCCGGCATCACTCGCTCCAAGGACTTTAGCAGGAGTTCACTGGGAGGGATGTGGCCATATTCTTTTTTTTCTTTTTTTTCTTTTTTTTTTTGTGTGTGTGTGTGTGAGTTTAGGTAACGTTCATGTATTTACAAACAAACAGACCTTCCCTTGCTCATGATGTAACTCACTGACAGCAAAAAAAATTATTTCATGCTTCTTTTCATATCACAGGATGGTGGCGAGAAGGAGAGAACATGCTTGTCTAACATTGTTTCGGTGCGGGGTAAATTCTCTGAAGACCAAGCATCAGCGATCGGGAAGGGGAGGCCAGACACCGTCAGTTCCTGTTCCTCGGTGTAGCTGCTCTTATCCTCAGTGAAACGCCGGGAGAATCCTCTCTCTCGCGCAGCTACGGCATCTCGGGGACCGGGCGTTTCTGTTTCAAAGTGTCAATGAGGGACAAGACCCCTCTTTTTACGTTGGTTGTCACTCTCCTGGTCACCGAGTCTGCAGGAGGTGGGGGCGGTCGGACTTTCTGGGAGGGAGGTCGGGCTACTAAGCACTTCTGATACCGTAACTGCAACAAAGCAAAAAGAGCCTGCCATCCCCACTGCACCCATAGAATCATAGAAACATCACAGAATCGTCTAGGTTGGAAGAGACCCTTGGGATCATCAAGTCCAACCATCTCCCCTACTCTACAAAGTCCTCCCCTACACCATATCCCTCAGCACCACATCTAATCGTCTCTTAAACACATCCAGGGATGGTGACTCAACCCCCTCCCTGGGCAGCCTATTCCAATGCCCGACCACTCTTTCTGTGAAGAATTCTTACCTAATGTTCAGTCTAAACCTACCCTGTTGGAGCTCGAAGCCATTCCCTCTCGTTCTGTCATTAATTACCTGTGAGAAGAGACCAGCACCAACCTCTCTACAGTGTCCTTTCAAGTAGTTGTAGAGAGTGATGAGGTCTCCCCTCAGCCTCCTCTTCCTCATACTAAACAGTCCCAGCTCCTTCAGCCTCTCTTCATATGATTTATTTTCCAGGCTCTTCACCAGTTTCGTTGCCCTCCTCTGCACCAGCTACAGCACCTCCAGATCTCTCTTGTATTGAGGTGCCCAAAACTGGACACAACACTCCAGGTGTGGCCTCACCAGTGCTGAGTACAGGGGCACAATCACCTCCCTACTTCTGCTGGTCACACTATTTCTAATACAAGCCAGGATGCCGTTGGCTTTCTTGGCCACCTGGGCACACTGCCGGCTCATATTCAGCCACTTGTCAATGAGAACCCCCAGGTCTCTTTCTTCCAGGCAGCTCCAGCCACACTTCCCCAAGCCTGTAGCGCTGCAGGGGTTTCTTGTGGCCCAAGTGCAGAACCTGGCACTTGCCCTTGTTGAAACTCATCCCATTGGTGCTGGCCCAATGATCCAATCTATCTAGGTCTCTCTGTAGCGCTTCCCTATCCTCCTGGGAATCAACACTCCTGCTTAATTTGGTGTCATCTGCAAACTTGCTGATGATACACCCTATGTCCTTGTCGAGATCATCAATAGAGACGTTAAACAGGAATGGTCCTAACACTGAGCCCTGAGGGACACCACTTGTGACCGGCCGCCAGCTGGATTTAAATCCATTGAGCACCACTCTTTGGGACCTTCCAGTCAGCCAGTGCTTGATCCAGCAGATCGTATGCTCATCCAGGCCATGTGAAGCCAGTTTTTCCACGAGAATTGTCTGGGGGACAGTATGGAATGCTTTCCGGAAGTCCAGGTATACAATATCCACAGCCTTTCCCTCGTCCAATAATCTGGTTATCTTGTCATAGAAGGAGATCAGGTTTGTCTGGCAGGACCTGCCTTCCATAAACCCATGCTGACTAGGCCTGATCCCCAGGCCTGACTAGGCCTGACCCAGTGCCGGCACAGAGCGGTTTAAATACACTTTTAATACTTTCTCACAAAATATAGACAGCCCTCCATTTTGGCCATGATAAACAGCCCAGCTGAAGTTACTGGGACACTGCTCTGCCAATCCGTGGGCAGACACTGTTCATTAGCACTAAATTAGATACTAAATCATATGAAGAGCCCTTTGGAAACTGAAAAATCAGTTTTCTGGCTTCAGCTATTCTTGAACGAGGATTCTTTTCACCCCATTGTCACTGGGCTGTACAACGCAGCTGGGAGCAAAATGCTTTTCCAGCATTAGATAACTTGTGTAGTGACAGAAAGGATTTCTAACTTAAGGCAGGTGTTGCAGAAGTCAGGAGGGAAGAGGATTAAAGGGGCATCGTTCACTAAATTGACATTTCAAACTTAAAAATGTCTGGCGTTTAATTGATCAAATGTATCAGATTCCCAATTGCTAGTTTTATCTGGTTGGTTCTATTTCCTGTATTGAGCCTAACGTAATTGCAAATTTGGAAAGAGGATTATTTATGTGAAAAACCCAAGTGCTATTAGGTGCCTCTGAAGAAGGGCACTTACCATACAGGCAGCCTGAACAGCTTCTGATACGTTGCCAGCGTTTGGTTCGCACCAAAAGACGTGGCACTCGAAATGCTGGTTTCCTGTATCCATGATGAAGGCGAAGGTGTGGACGTCCTTGCCCACTCCCATGAAGGACAGGAACCGCACACGACACTCCACCAGGATTTCCTCTTCATTCTGGTTAGGAATCAAACGATTGATCATTACTGCTCTGTGGAACGCTGACATTTGATGAAAAGGGGGAGGGCGGCTGGTGCAGCTCTGTGGGACTCCTTTCTATCTGTCTGCACGTGGCCGGCGTGCTTGGGGACGATGTCCCCTGCTCGGCTGTCACCAGAAGACCAAGGCTCTGAGTGTGAGCACTGAGCACCTTGTGCATTTCAAGCACTGCTCGTTTTGTGAAGAAATATATGGCTATTATGACTCCATCCCTGGCATGTTAGAGATGTTGGTTTAAGACCTCATCGACAGACATTCTTTGAAAGTTTCCCCACATCAATCTCTGTGGAAAATGCTCTACGAAAGGACAGCGATGCAAAACACAGAGTCTACAATCGCTCTTGGCTTCCATAGCAAGAATCAAGTCAATACACTTTAGGATTGCTACTTAGGGCTTAAGTGACAACATTTTAAGCTGAAAATTCCTAGAAAGGATAACACTGAATTTGTTTTAAGTATCTAATGAATACTTATAATAATTTATATTTTTGAGAACATGCTTGGAATGGTAAACAAAGCTGAAGCTCATACAAGCAAGAGCCTCTGCAGCTTCACAGCCCTGGAAAGAAATAAAAAGCAAGATAAGCAAATGAGTTCTAGTACAAATGAACTCTTTCTGCTAATATTTATGTGTTCCTGGTTTTCAACACTCATAGTATGTTAATCATGTTCTGAACAAGACAGTCTGCCTTACTCGTTCATTGATGACTGTGACAGTAGCATCAGCAACATTCATGGTAACTGGCATCCAGTCTTCTTTGCTCGAGGAAGCCATTAGACTTTCAATGGCACTGTTCAGAGTATCCATTCCTAAAACAGAAGAAAATGTGATAATGAAAAATAAATACATAGGTAACTAAGAACAAAACATTTGTTTACACACAGTAGTACAGAAAACGGTTTGGTTTGGACTCCTTTTTAAAAGGAATTTGATGATGGAAGGAAGGGTTGTGAAGCTGGTTCTCTTCAACTGCAGAAACAAAACAGGTGCCTCTGGCTCAGAAAAAACAGGGTCGCATCTTGTTTAGCTGCTGCACCATTTCAGGTTTCTAGGGCCCTTCTCATTAACAGCAGAGCCCAGATTCAAAGAAAGCAGTAGAAACAAACTGCCTTCTTGGCAGGTCCCGAAATACTCTGATTGCAAACCACATGTTCAAATGAGGCCCTGGATACCAGGTGCCTTCATGCCTCACCCTTCAAAAATCACACATTTACACTCAGGTAGCAGAGTCCTGCCCTTGGAGTTTTTGCAAGGTACTTTGGAAGTCACTTGAGAGTAAGTGTTACGTACCCACGGGTTTAGCCACAGGCAGCATGCCCAGGTACTGGACGTGGAACTTCTGCACCAGCTCTGTCTTTGGTGTTGGGAAATCTACTGCATGGGAACAAAAAAAAATCAATTTCTGTTTATCAGCATTCACAGCAGGGAAAACCACTTTGATTTCATCAATAACATAAAAGAGTTTACCCAGTAATTGTACTCTGAAGGTATTGTATTGATTAAAACAATTTTTCACTCCCTCTGACAAGAAAAATGCTCAATAATTTCTAAAAGAATTAGGGATCTGTTTGCATCACCTAATTCTTGATCTAAGCTAAGAATAAGGTCACATTATATTGCCATCATATTAAAAACCAGAAAATATAGATGAATGTGTTTCTGAGACATACAGACCTAAGTTCCACTGCAGAACTATGTAAAATCTGGAGTCTGTTTTTAATACCATCCCTCTTAATATGTTAAACACGGTCTACGAGTAATCAATACCACTGTCTGAGCAGACAATTGCACAAGTTGATGTACTGATTAGGAGTAAGATATTCACTATCAACTGGTGGATCTAGAAGCACATAATTTCTTGTAAAGCTAACACAAAGTATGCTTGTTCTCCTGGAATACTTTCAAAATAGCAACTATTAAGCTACGACTAATAAATACAGGCAAAGGCAACTTTTACCTTGCAGTTGAGTTGCAAAAGACCCTTAAGCTGGATGACAATCCACTTGTACCTCTTGCCTTGGAAGTTGCTAAAATTGATGCTGAGACCTAGGAGGGGTCCTCCTACAGCTCCCCTAAATCCAAGGGATTTACTGGAATATATCCTGTTTTTAAGGAAGATTTGGCCAATTTATGCACTCTCAAGCCACGAGGCATTTTGATGTGAACAAGACAATATGTGCAAGTAGCCACAAATAAGTAAGACTGCATTTGCAAAATCTGTATTTCAAAATAATAGAGGAAGTGCACAAGTTGGCATAACCGAGCAACTGCCAACACAACCCGTGTTAAATGTAACACGGTCAGATACAGAAATTAAGAGAGAGGATTACACTCCTGACCTCTCCACCCAACACGCTCCATTTTGGTCAAAAGCAGCATCAGAAACCAAACAAATCTAAACCAGGAGCATCCCAAGGATATTATGTGTAACACACAGTACCTTGCAGAGGAACATCAAGGGTGACATTCGTCCTGTCCTGCAACGAGCTGCAGGCCATAGCTTTAGCGTTCTTCCTTTCGGCCATAATCTGAGAGGACAGTGATAATACAGCCTTTTGTGAAAAAAAATATACAGTACAGTAGCAACTACAAGTATAAATTTACTCCTATTACAACCCTAGTTTCTGAAATTTGAAATAAGTCAGAAGGTACATGACTAAACAGGTTGTTCTTTTTAAATAACAACTTTTAATTTTCCTCCAGTTTATTCACCTGAACATAACTACATAAAGAACTTAAGTGGTATCCAAGCCTAGATAAAAGATGATGGAGGAGGAAAAAAACCTCGAGCCATTTTTATCAACAGCAAAATTGCAGTGAGGAGTAATATAACAATAAATATAAATATTTAACACACAGAGAAGAGCGTTCATTATTCATGTTCCTTTCTGATCTATCTTCTTCTGTGTGTAATTTTTTCCTCCATTTTTGTGTTTCTTGGAATTAAAAATCCCAGCCAAAATACAACCTGTTCTTCACCCAAAATGTGTAATACCAGCAAAAGAGGAAAAAAAACCAAAAACACTTCTAAATAATCAGTTTGGATGATTATCCTCTACAAATATATGACTGAGAATGGACCCAGGGAAGGTAACAGAGGTTCTCCAGAGCCCATATATGAAGCATTGCTGTCTGCTTCTTTACACTGTGACTGTTCCTTGGAATTAAGCTATAAAGATAACTGGTCTTTTGGCAGATGACATTTGGTCTGAAGATGCTTCTAGCAAATTTCTCTTTATATTTTTTTTTTTTTCCTTTGGGTTTTAAAGTATTTTCTGTCACGGGGACACATGATAATCTCCCCCCCATCCCCGCAGATGAAAAGCGATACAGGCTAGCTCAGGAAGAAGCCCTGACTCAGCAAAGAGGGTCACTGTGTCAGCACACGCCCAGCGCTTCCCGGAATCAGGATGACACCGATTGCTGAATTCTGAAGGAACATGCTCTACTTAACAACACTATCCTGTTTTATTGTGTGATAGCTAAGGTTTTAAATGCTTACTTGCTCTCTTATCCAAAAGTTGTATCGTAGTTACACGCGTGACAGCTCTGCTGCCTTTCTGCTATCCCCGTGAACAGCTACGGTGACCTTTACTTGATGTTGACCCCACTGGACAAAAGCAGCTGTAGTAGGGCCTGTGTTCCACGCTTCTCCCTGCTGGACTCGTTGCAAACATCCATGAGGACTGAGAGCTGGAGGAGAAAGCTGAGGGACATACCAAGTCCAGGCTTCTCCAGCCAGCCACCGCTGCAGTCCCCGGTGTCAAACCTCACCGAGCACAGCCTGCAGCTCCCTGGGCAACCTGAGCAGCTCCCTGGGCCCAGCCACCTGCATCTCCTCAGGTGCCCATCCCTGGACAGACCTGCCAGGCTTTGCACAGTTGCTGGGGGGCCTTCTGCCTCTGCCTTGGGCAAAACTCTGCTGCCCAGAAGGTTCGACTAATGCACACTGAGGTTGTCTGCATGAAACATCACGAGTTCAGTAGCCACAAAAAGGAAAGTTTTTAGACTACACGACTGGCTACAGAGGAGAATTTGACATCACTGATTCCATTCACTAAGTTGAAGACAAAATGTAAAAAGCAAGTGACAAGCATACCTTAAAGCAGCAGAATTTTAAAACTTGAAGGTTTCCTAACTAGCTTTTCTAGAAGAGCTCTGACTTGCGAGGAGGGACAAGTTGCACAGGGATAACTGGTAGGGTTATTCATCCCTGCAGCCTACTCTTCCCGTGGTGCAAACTGATGTGTTTTAAGGAAAACCAAAATGAACAGCATAATATTTTTTAAAAAGGGGGACGCAGCCTCAGATCCACCACAGCTCAGTAAAAGAATAAAAAAGAGTTTCAAGTAGCTTGGTTTCACTGCCTCTCTGTAAAGCGATTCAATCAGATTTGCCAGCTGTAAAGGATGTGCTGCCTTGCTCCTGCTGCATGGAAGGACTGCACAGAGGACACTCACGAACTGATCATGCAAGAAACCCAAAATTAATAACCAGGGAACGGTGGTAAATCTGTAAGATAAAATGACTGAAAAGAACAGTCCTCTCAGTCTTACCGACACCACCACCACGAGCAGGAACTAAGATCCTTCATTATTTGTAACCAGAGTAGCTTAAATCCCCTGTTCTACCTCACATTTTTTTAAGTGGGCAGTAACATTAGCAGCTATTTTCCCACAGGATAATACCATTGAATAATAGCATTCAAACAATGGCTGATTTATTTACAGAGTTTAACATCACCATTTATTATTAATTGAGCTGCATGTTCTTTTTCCATTTTGAACCCGCAGCTTCTTTATTATTCAAGAAAACCTTCAGTTTCTGTCCACCCTTGTCAAAGCAAAAGCACTTCTCCTGTTCCTCAAATCGAAATGCTCACCCTCTTGTTACTTCCATCCCTTTGCATCCCTTCCTTTACAAATTCTCTATGCCATTGCTCGTTGCCAGTGATAGAAACTAAACTAACACCGCATACGATTGCTGGTAGTACGTATTTGGCTCGGCGACCTCTGACCAGACAATAAAGTCCACCTACCTTTGAGCAGATTTCGTGTAAACTTGTGGCGATGGCTTTCGCGGGGGTGTCACATCGAAACACATGACATTTCAGAATTCTCGTGTCTTTGTCTCTCGCCACGTAAGCGAAGTCTCTGTGTAAACAAAACGAAGCGACAAGTTAGAAACAAGCAAAACACATTTAAGGCATTAGAATGAGTAATATCTCCAAGATGGCAAGTCCTACTTCAATTTAACAGGTTGCTAATTCTCAGCTGTAGAAGAATGAAACGCGCCTTAGACGAAGCAGATGTACAAATGTAATAAACTGCACACCCGTGAAACACATACCTAAAGTTTGGTGCTTAATCTGTATAATTAAAGAGTTCACTGGTTTGCTAACCCTGGCAACCTACTGAACTTACAACCCATAATTCCAACTGCAATTGTAAATACACGGGAAAATTTACTCAAATATTTTATTTATTTTATTATGATGAAGTGGGGAGAGAATTACAGATTAAGACAGAAAACACATGCAGGTCTTAAATCCTAAAAGAATCTGAGAAACAGCAGACAAGATTCTACTCAAAGAAAAATCGCATTTCAAAAGATTGTATAAAGTGTTTAAAATATGCAGATAGTAATTAGAGATCTGGCTGCATAAGGGAGATGTGAACCTGCTGAGCTTTTCTCACACTAATTGGCCTAAATTTCTGACCTTATTTTTTCAAAAGTTAAATAAAGCTGCCCTACAAAAGCGATTCTTGCACCATACTGGCCAGTCACTACGACACAGTATAGGTTTTTTATCATGGGTGATGGAAATGCCAGGATTACATTTATTTATTCTCAGGCTGTTTAAGATTTGTAGCTCTTCTGGAAAAGTCTAAGTGGGCGCATGATGTAAAGAAAGCATCAGAACTCAGACACATCCTAATTTTTTGGATACCAAGTTAAGGACTGCCCCTGCTCCAAGACCCCGTCACCATGGTCCTATAGAGCTAATTTGCTTTCATGATTTTCTTGGAACAAAGACATCCATTAACCCATTTGCGGGTGGGGACCTGAAGCTGGTTCTGCAGCAGGGAAGGTGTGTAAGGATGGCAGCCAGGCAAAGCCAGGCTTCTTCCCGACTCAGGTATCTTCTTGCTGCACCAGCCTCTCCACTGCTTGGTCTTGCACCTCTGCCTGTACATGTCCTCTGAGCAACCACAGCCTGGCCCTACTTTGTGACCCTCCCACCATCTCCAGATTTCTTTGGGACTTTGTGTCCCCAGCAGATCTACGCTGAGCAGCTAACTACAGTGAGACCAGACAAGGGAGGCTGGAGCTCCCAACAGCCTCTTATGCCTGAAGTCCCTTTTCAGTGCCTTTCCTCTTCACCTGTAACTAATTACCAGCAAGATCCTGACTGATGAAGAGCTAGGAGGGATATTCCAGCTGAAAAAAACCCCATATTGTCCCTCCCCTCCTAAACCACAGGTTTTATATACATGAAGACTTCAGTTTATACTAAAGTCTGTAACTATGCTGAGCGGGGTTTAATGCAGCATGGATTCCCAATTTCTTCATTCATTGTAGATGCCCAGTGAATTGGAGAATTTTGTACTGAAGTTACCCGGGGAGAACCAGAGGCTGACAGCTAGACTTCCAGCTCCTATGAGATATGAAGGTTGTCCTGCAGTTAAGTACCTTATCTGTATTTAATTTGGCAGCATGAGATTTTGTCATTAGTGAGCCCTTGCAATGAAAGGGGCAGTCGCCCAAGTCTGGGATGCTCAGTGACAGGCACAGGTTGTTCCTCCACTTAACTGCTTTGACAACCTAAAGCCTGAGGTATAACTGCAATAGGCCCTCAATAGGCCCTGCTAAACAGTTTCCTCTAGGCCCCCTTTAGGTACTGGAAGGGGCTATAAGGTCTCCCTAAAGCCTTCTCCAGGTTGAACAACCCCGACTGTCTCAGCCTGTCCTCAAAGGGCTCCAGCCCTCTGAGCATCTCTGTCGCCTCTTCTGGACCTGCTCCAACAGGTCCATGTCTTTCCTGTGCTGAAGGCTCCAGAGGTAGATGCAGTACTCCAGGTGGGGTCTCACCAGAGTGGAGTAGAGGGGCAGAATCACCTCCCTTGCCCTGCTGGTTGTGCTGCTTTTGGTGCAGCCCAGGATGTGGTTGGCTTTCTGGGCTACGAGCACACGTTGCCGGCTCATGTCCAGTTTTTCATCCACCAGTACACATAAGTCCTTCTTGGCAGGGCTGCTCTCAGTCCACTCATTGCCAGACTGTATCGATACCAGGGGTTCTTCTTGAAGAAATGTTGACACCTCTACTGTTTGCAGCATGTCTCCAGAGCGTGGCCCAAAAAGCCCCGGAGGCTGTGAGAATGTCTCATCTTTGTCCTGTGAAATTCCACTTAAGTTGAGTCACCTTGAAGAAGTACCGGGAAGTCACTTCCCGCCCGTGGGGGTGTTGGTGGGTGCCGGGAAGGTGCTGCCAGGGGCAGCTGGCCCAGACCTCGGCTGAGCCAGCCCTGCCTCGGTACGGCAGCGGTGCACGGAACGCCTCCATCAGCCTCTCCAGTGCTCTGTCCTGCAGCTTCTGTAACTATTTCTGCTTGCAAGGCAGGCGTTCAGCAACAAGGCAGCAGAGCACAATTTCAGGAGAAAATGAAACACCAGCCAGTACATCAATTTCAACTACTGAGAGCTAATAAAAGCCTCGCGGAGGTGTTTCAGACACACACCAGCGTTTCACTTTAAGTACCTGAACAGCTGGAACAAAGTAAATCGGCTAATTACATGCATGGATCGTGAATATGCATAAACTTTTAGATGATCAGGGCCTGCATCTGTAAATCTGCTGAGGCAGAGGAGGAAATCTGAATTCTTCAAAACCCGTGGTACTGCATCATGCGTAACCCTGCCAGCACCATCTGCTTTCAAATCATCAATCCAAATTAGCAGGCGAACCTCCCCTCTCCTTTCTGACACTGCGTGAACAATACCACTGATTTCATTAATCCATGAAGCCACCTAGATGCCCTTGTGCTCACATGAGTGGTCCTACACAGCAGCCCAGTAGCCAGGACCTGGAGATGGTGGCACAGGCTGGTGGCAGTTGGCTCCTCCGAGGCCAGCAGGAGCCTTGCAGCCTTGCTTTGGGCATTTGTTGGGAAAACAGAACAAGCCTCTGTGCTCCCTCTTGGAGAAGAAGGGTATGGCTTTCGGGCTTCCTGAGCATCTGCTCCCTGAGGCATCAATAATGAAGTGAAACTTTGGAAAAGTTTTGTGTTTCCCTGCAGAGGAGAGAAGGCAACAGCTTGTGTGACCAAAGCCTTGAATACCAAGTAAGCCAGAAGACTGTTCTCCGATTCTTCTTTCACTTCAGATCCGTTCTGGGTCACTTCATCTGTAAACCTTCATTCGACTGCAGCTCTCTTGAAGCTGATTAACATTTAAGTGAGATTTATGTGCAACAGGCTCCACTTGATAATGAAGAAGTGCTGAGTAACGTGTTTGCAATAGAAATTTACGGAAAAGGGTAAATGCCTCCTCTTACCATTTCCTTGTCTTTACACCTTGCTGGGAAAACAGGGGTAAAAAGAGAGTCAAAAGCCTTTGCAAAGCCCATGGCTGGACACAGAGCTAGCACAGTGTTAACAGGTCACATCCCATTCAGCTGGAGTCTCCTCTGTCTCAATAAGGTGTGCGCACATGAAACCTGTGGGATTTCAACTTCAGCTCCTGGTAAAATTCCCTTCCATGTCAGTGGGGAGAGCAGCAAGGTGTTTAGTGGGAAAACAACATACTGCGTTGCAGAAAAAAGCTGTATATTCTTCAAACTTTGTAACGTAAGCACACTACTTCTGTTCATCCCGGATTAGAGAGAAGGGGTACTGCATAGCAGGTACTTTTCTTTTTTTTTAAAATCATTTGTGCAGGTACTACATGATCCACTAGTATCCAGTTATAGGAACTGGATACAAATCAGTGTTCTGGAAAAACGCTGATTTGTATCTCCTCCAGAAAAGCAGAAAAATAGGTAAGAAAATTATTTTGCCGTACAAATGGGTAAAACTGGTTCTGTTGAACAGTTAAAAATTCAACAGAAATTTCTTTATTTTGAAAGAATACAGGAGAGAGATTTTAAAAAGCAATTTAGAGAATTGCAAAGACAATGTAAGGTGCTAAGTAGAATGGAATTTCATTTTTACTTGCTCTTTTACCCTCTTTAATTGGCAAATGTCTACAGTAATTGACTAAACCTTAGATAGCCATACCTATTTAACACCTGGCTAAGCATCACTTAGCTGCTCAACCTCAGATGAATATAATCACATTAAATGCAATTTATGCTAATGCTGTCCTGTTTGAGCAGCAGCCATAGCCATTTGCCACTATTAGGCTAAAGTCCTAGGAGACATCCCAATTAAGCACAGCCTGGAAGAGCAGCACATCCTCCATTACCTTCTCACTATAAACTTATTTCTTCAAAGGGGAGTAGAACTGCATTAACACCCCCCCCCCCCTTTCTTTTCTTGGTTAAAAAAAAAACCCAACAACCTAGCCTTGAAGTCTGAAATAAAATTTTTTACTCTTATGAATCAAAATTAAATTGCCACCATTTAAAACAACTATATTAAAATGATACACATGCAGGAAAATGTAAATTGCTTTACAGATTTATGTACTACAAATTGTAACAAGAATCCTTGAACCGGAAAATGAGATCCTCCGGCTTGGCTTAAAATGGATTGAAATTCATCCAGAATAGCCTACAGAGGCTGACTGTTGATTTCCACGCACTGGTGTGACCGTACTGCCTCCTGCGAACCCAGGGCCACGGAGCACACGCTGCCGGGCTGCAGGGAAACCATCTCCCGGGTCTGGAACCTCCAGCCTTCGCTTTTTGCTCCCCTGCCAAGAGCTGACCGGAGAGTTGTGACAGCAGGAAGGAAAAAGGGGACAGCAGCCACCACTATGGCAGAGGGGTAGAAGAAAAGCGCATAAATATAACACCAACAAGCCCATGCCCTGCTGGGGGTTCTCCACGACACGCCAATATTCTAGTATCACAAACAGCAAGAGAAGATGAGGTGCAAGAAACCCTGCAGTAATATGTATGACAGAAATTACAGACCTTCTGGATCAACACTTTCAATCCTCAACTGAGACTGCTCTTTTACATAGGAGGAAGGGAAATGATTTATAGCTGAAATAAAGTCTGGGAGTTTGTGAAGTTAGGAAGAAAAACCTGAAGGTAAGAAACCAGAACCAGCTGAAACAAGCAGCATTCACACGAGCTGCAAAATCTGATTGCAGATTTACTGAGGACTTTTCAACTTCCATTTCACCTACCAGACATCAGACAGACACCAAATGGAACCACTGCTTCCCTTCCACACCCTCCAAAGGAAACCCACAGCCCCTTCTCCAGGTGGCTACACCAACCACTTTGGAATCAAAACCTGCAGCAGGAGGAGTTAGAGTTGGAAGAGACCTTAAAGATCACCTAGTCCCAGCCCCCTGCCATGGGCAGGGACACCACCCACTAGACCAGGTTGCTCAAAGCCCCATCCAGCCTAGTCTTGAGCACCTCCAGGGATCCACAGCTTCTCTGGGCAACCTGTTCCAGTGCCTCACCACTCTCACAGAAAAGAATTTCTTCCCGATATCTAATCTAAATCTCCTCTCTTTCAGTTTAAAACCGTTCCCGCTTGTCCCATCGTTCCACTCCCTCATGAAGAATCCCTCCGCAATATTAACCATAGGTACTCTCTTCTCAGTAATTAGAGTTGGAAGAGATGTGGGAGAGAATAAAATTCTCTATGTTTCTGACAGTTTCTGGCCATCCTAAAACCATACAAAAGCCTTGCCATTTTCCTTCACTCCAAGAGCTCCTGCACCTTTCTTGCTGCTCCCCTGCAGAATGGCAGACTTGGCTGGTCATTAATTTTTAACCCAAGTAGTTAAGAGACCCTCTCAAGCGGAGACTTTTTTCTTATTTCAGTTCTCACACAACTTAAAAATGCGTTTTCCTTGCAGCAAAACACCAGTTTTGCATTTATGAAATTCTCCTCAAATGGTCTGGCATCGACACAGCGTGGTTTGTTTTTCTAATTCATGCATGAAGTTTGTAGGGCAAATTCTCCCCTGCTGAAAGGCTGCTTGCTTCATTCCTTGATAACGTCACCCGCTAACTCTCCGGGAGGAGCTATGGCTACTTTGTGTGATACTCAGAGGCTTTAATCTGGCAGCCCTAAAACACAGAGCCTGCCAGTTTTCCTTTGATGTCTTATCATTGCCACAGTTCTGCGCACTTCCAAAATTTGTTAAAACCCTCACAGAGCGTCCAATACCCAGCTCAGCCCTTCCCAGCCCAGGGCTTCCAAGCCTGAAAGTGTCTGCATGACTTTCATTCCAATTCCCTTCCCGTGGCCTCATCTTCCCGAAGCTGGAGAAGCCATTCCCCCAGACGTGCTTCCCACCATCTCCTCTTGCAGGGGAGGGGACAGGACTCCTGCCAGCCTTGCCACCCCTGCTTCTGAGATGTTCCAAATCATTTCCCTTTCTACTACCAAGGGCTATTTTCCATCCCTGCAAAGGGCCACAGATGTACATAGGTGGAGTCATGTCAAAGCGCGACTCAGTATCTATAAGCTCTCCAGATCCACGAGCTGTATTAACATAGTGACAACAGAATGGATTGCACAGCTAAGATTCACATTCCACGCTGGTCCTCCTTCCCAACCTCACCTCCTGATAAGGCCTAAGTACTATTGTCAGGGCAAGGAGAACAGTCCATCACAAATGCTGTGGTCACCACCAAGCCTTCCCTGGAGACTCTGCACTCTTGTAGCACTGGCAGCAGGAGGGGGGCCCAGAGAACAGTATGCCACATCCAGCTGGTGCATGGGGGTCAGATGGGGCTTCCTGCTGCTCACCAGCTGCTAGACACACATGGCAAGTTGAAAAGTCAAGCAGCACCTTAGACCTCAGCTTGTTTTATAAATGGACTTACAGGAAGACAGAACTTCTGGGACACATCCCATGAAAATCACTGAACGCTGACTTTATGGCTACAAATTTTTCATGGTGGAGTTGTTTTGTTTTGTTGTTTTTTTTTTGCTTAATTGCTTCACAACATTTATGAAATGCCCATGGGCAGGGGCTGCCCTCCTACCCTGGGCAGCGGTTTTCAAGGAAAAGACACACAAATGAGGTGTGTCCTCAAGGCCATTGTTAGTTGCTGCTTCTCCTTTGTAGCACTGCAAAGTGGTGCTTCAGGATGGCCAGTCCAGCGGTTTTGATGAATGCTGAATTTCCTTTAAGTAAAATGAACGTGTTACTATTCCTGTGAGCCTCTGAAGCGCCTCTTTGCAGCAGATCCTGTGATTTGATTTTGACAAATTAGCATTTAGATATTTTTGACAATGCTTCTTCCAGGTCTAATTGGAAGACGTGGGCCTTTCTAAGGAATATCTAAAGATTTAATAAAGAAATGCATCAAGTTGAGATGTTCAAAGCACTACTACAGATTTAACGGAAGACGACAGCGGATGACACCAGAACAGTTAATCTCTCTGGTGTGATTTGTTTTATTAGCATTGCTTACTAGTTCTCCTTTGTTCTTTATTATTCAGACAGAGAACACAGCCATCGCGCGCAGACACTACCCACGAATCTGCTTGCAGCACACTTTTGCCAGCGTTCGTCTGGGAGGGTCCTCGCTTCCCACATGCATGAAATCTACATTAGATTGCAAAGCCACAATCAAGAAAGTTCAAACATTTCCCTAGGCCAGCGCCGCCCAAAGAATTGATTAAAAACCAGTCGAGCCTGGAAACTGTTCTCATTATATTCCACAAAGCAAACGCCAGGAACGGTCCGCATCTCCGAGCCACATTCCTTCCACCCAGTCCCAGCATCAAGTCCTCGCAATTTAGAAGAGCAAACAAACCCCCAATCTCATCCGAGGGATGCAATTCTATCAGTAAGAGCCTTTGGAGTGGCTGCAGCCCTTGTGCTGCAAAGCACCTGACTACAATGCCCCACTGTCTGCGCTCCCATGAAACGGGAAGCATTGTAGAGAATCCCAAACGATGCCTTTGTGCACTCAAACAAACCAAACATACTGGGGACAACTTTTCTTCGAACTTGAAAGGCAAGTGACAAACCCAGCTGGATCCGAAACAAAGACCAAAAATAGGAAATAAACACTGTTTCAAATTCTTGCTAAATTCAGGTCTTAAATTCCCTGCTCTATGCATTGTGTTTTTAAATTTTTTTTAAAAATACAAGGTGGGATTTTAATAGCACTTCCCTGCATTTCAGATTACAGAGAACAACAATGTCTAAATTTTAAACTCAAGGCTCTAGAAGGAAATACTGAATCACTGCACAGCATGATTTTAAACTGTTCTAGTACTTGAGGGTTCGGGACCTGGAAAAAAAAACCAACAGGCAATATTGACTTATAATAGTGTTAATAGCGAGGTGAAAAGGTGACAGAGGGATATGAATTTACTCACTGAAGTTTAGCGTCTGTTCACTGATACAAGCAAACCAATACAAGCATTATTTGGTGCATGCCGGAAGGATAAACACAGACAATAATGGAAAAACGAAAGTCATTTACCTCTCTCTGAATCCAGGGAAGCATGAAGAAACAGAAAGAGCAAGTTAGAAAGCACTCACGCAGACAGAGCTCCAGCAGATGATGAGACAGGGTGGCTGAAAGAAGTGCTGCACATTTAACACTGGCTGTTTGTTTGTAGCAGAGCGTGTCTCAGTATACTGCCACCATTTCCTTTTGACACTCCTTTCGGTTGAATCCTGTTGCTCTGAAGTTTGTATTTTTGGAAACACGCGGTGAAGCCAACAGGCATCAGCTGAATTTAGAGAGGCAGCACAGACATATCAACACTGGGAGGTAATCACGCTTAAAATACCATGCACAAGTCCGGGAAGTAGTATGCAGAAAACATAAATAGACATACAAAGTGCATGAACCTTCCTTGTTCCAAAATAACGCTATTTAAAGCAGACACTGACAAAACAAACAAGAATAACTCTTCAGGCTGTGGAAACCTTATATTGTTTAAGCTGAAAGAGCAGAAAGATTGCAGTGAGGTTTTTTTTCAATGCCTTTTCCAAAAGCTCACGCCACAAAGTCACTTGGGCTCCTCTGAAAGTTGCACCCTGAAGAAGTACCTGCCTGGGTAACAACCTTACCTTCATCTCTGAAGCACTTCAGCCACCGCCAACTCCTGGTACCAACACCCATTTCCCCAAGGTGGGCAGGAGAGGCACAAGCTTGCCCAGTGGGGGGCTGCCCTTCTCCCCCTTCCCGCAGAGCTGCTCTGCCGGCCCAGCTCCCTCCCTGAGCCCCGGCGAGGGCTCGCTGCGGGTCCCTGGCACCCACCGTAGCTGCCCGCTTGCTCAGACACCACTTTATGCAACATCTAGTGTCTCTGCAGGGATAATAACCATTCTCCAGGAGAGAGCTGCTTAGTCCTGCTCTCCCACCCCTGCCTCCTGCGCGCATCTCACAACTCCCCTCTTCTAATCTCCAGGGAGCATCCCAGCAAGGTTCACACACTGTGCACACAAACGTGCGACCCTGCATCATCCCAGTTTGTAACTGACTCTGAGAAAACAGTACCCGAGTGGAAAAATCGTCCCATCTCAAGCAATAAGGGCAGGATTAAAGACAGAGCACACTGAAGGGAAAGGATCTAATTGCCAGTTGACACCTCGCTTCAGCAAGCTTGCACAGCTTACAGGGATTCATCCCTTGCTCAGGAATGGCTTAGTGAGCAGTTCTGGGATAAACACAGGTTTTCTAAGTCAGGTTTTAACTAAACGTGCGTATGGTTAGCTAATGCATCTGTCCAACACGGGAGTGCAAGTCACACATGGATGCATATGTACACAGCTAGAGGTTTCATTTCTTCTGTATGCCGAGATGAAACCTCTCCTGGTGCAACTTGTACCCATTGCCCCTTGTAATGTCCATGTCACTCCTTGTGAAGAACAATCATTCATCCCAACAACCTTTCCAGGATCATAGTACAGTCCCCATCACACGAGGTTTTCAAGATGTGACTGGACAGGGTGCTAGACAATCTCATCTAGGCTGCCTTTCCCATGAAAGGTTACATCAGATGCTCTTCTGATGTTCCTTCCAGCCTGGGCTGCTCTATGATTCTACAAAAGCAGTGAAGGTGGAAAGAAGATCCATATTTACAAACGTAATGGACATTCCCAGAAATTTTACAATGGAAGTGTGAGACTTTGCCTCATCATAAAGAAGAAACAGAGGGCACTCTGCTACACTGGCTTCCACGTAGTGGAAATTGGAAGTTTCCCCTTGTCAATATCCTGTGGTGACCTGCGTGGATCTCCCCAACTAAAACCCCTCCTCATTCCTTTGCTTCAGCTACATGGGCCTTCTACTGAGCTTTGCAGAGTCAGGAAGGACTTCATCATGGCTACTGCTAACATTTTCTAAATTAAGAGTTTAAAATTAGATCTCAGTATTGCAAATATTGGAAGCTTTTCAAGCCTAAACAGCCCTTTATTCTATATTTCAGTGCCAATTTGAAATTCAGAATTGAAAAAGTAGTATCACTTTTACTTTCCCAGAAAATACAGTCAATGTTTGTAACTAGTTTGAGAAGCAAAATATATACGATCTTTTTCAAGCATTAATCATTGGCTTTATATGAAGTGGACAAGCAGAGATTATCTCTCAGAAAAAGCTTTACATTGGAAAAATCTTCCAGCAGTTTAGACACAGTGTACTAGCAGGGGAAAAAAAAAAAAGGAAAAGAAATTTCTTGGATGTAGCAGAATTTGAACACAGTACAATGAGATGCAAAACATGACCTGCTGGTGCAAACTCTTAAAGGGAGATCTGTTAATTCCTGTATGGTTATGCAAGATTCAATTGCACAGAACAATCACCATTGCAGCTGCTGGCACAGACAAAGGAAAAAGACACAGGAGGAAATTCAGGAAGGTGAGAGAAAACCACAAGCAGTTGGGATGCTGGACTTCCCCAGGCATCAAGGAACAAGCTGGGACTCTGGCTGAGGGACTCCCACAGCACAGGATGCACGTGAATCAAGGGGGGCTGCATCCTCCTTCTAACCAGTTAATTACAGCTTTCCAATTAACTCATCCAATCTCCTCATAGGGTGTATTGTAATTTATAAATTAATTTCACACAGAAGACTATTTGCCTGTATTCCCTTCACATTCTGGTAGCCGAAATACGGTTAAATGATTTACCTTCAAACTTAAAAATGAATAAATAAGTAAATAAACCATCCCAAGGCTAAAAAGCGGACACGGAAAGTTTCAGTTCAAATGGCAGATTTTGTCGCTGGCTCTGAGTGCCAGAAATGCTGCAGGAGCAGCTGTGCGAGCACTTGGAAATGGTGCTCTACACACCCCTTTCCAAGCTGACTGAGCTAAATGGGGTCACAAGGCAGAGCCTGCCAGTAACGCGGGAAGATGATACCCAGAAACTGTGTCAGATTCCTTTCCGAGGGGAAAAGGCCAAGACCTCCGAGGAAAACAGCCCGTGACCTTCCAGCCCGCAGAGGCGTGAGAAAGGAGCCCCCCTTCCAAACCCAGCCCTGACATGACGCTGCCTCCCCGGGGAGGGGGTGACAGTCTTCTCCTCCGCACCACTTTTGCCAGGCCCATCTATTCCAGATTGTTTTCCAATTAGTGCATTTGAAGGCAGCGCATTATGGTACTCCCTCATCAGCCCCTTTCCTCCGCGCTCCTCTCGCAGAGGGAGAGCCCAGGGATGCAGCGGAGGCAAGAGAGTTGTGGAGAATGGTATTATTGATGGGACACCATCCTGGGGGACAGGTCTGCTCAACACGTGACAGTGCTTGAGTAGAAGACAGTTTCTCCTTCCAGCCCCATGTTCTGTAGATCAGTGTCTGATGCAAATTGCATCCTGGAGGCTGATCCTTGATATACACGTCCACTCCACAAACTGGAGGATAATGGAGACTTCACTGGGAAGTGAATAAACTGAGAGGCGTCAGGGGTAACACCCTTGTATCCCCAAAAAAACCCTCCATCTGGCACTCATGAGGCCATATCCGGATTTCTGCATCCAGGTTTGGGCCCACAGAAGGGAGTGACAAACTGGCACGAATCCAGCCAAGGGCCACCAGGGCTGCAGGAACCACACTTGGAGGAGGGCTTATTTAGCTTGGAGACAAGGGGGGGGGGGATTATTTAGACTGGGGATGAGATAACAGGGGAAGATCTAATTAGTGTCTCCCACTTGTTCATGGGAGGGTTTAAAAAAACATAGAGCAACCTCAAGTTTCTTTGCCAAGAGCGCGGAGAGATACCCTGAGAAGCTGCACAGTCTCTGTTCTTGGAGGGTTTTAAAAATATCAACCAGGAAAGGCACTGAGGTAATCCTGAACCCGGCTGTGGGTCGGAGGCTGGTCTAGGTGGCCTGCTGTGATCCTTTCCAGGGTAACTTTCTCCCTGTGACTCTGTAGCAGGAATGCCTCAACCCCAGGATGGAGACATGCTGTGCAGACAGACATGGCAATGCTGTGGTTATGCAGACAACCAGCCTGTCTCAGCAGTGGGCAGAAGGAGGCTGGCAAGGGAGAAATGACATGTCTGAGAGCCCTGGCAGCTCAGGTTCCCCATGCACCCATCCATCCCTATAACTGGGACAGAACTCCTGGACTCTAAGTTGCTACTGTTGTGTCTTCTACTTCAACAAGGGCCACGGTAAGACTATGATGTGATGGAGAGCAAACCACACCAACAAACCCAACAGGTTCTGTTCTTGTTGATGTCTCTGATAAGGTATTTAAGGATATTTAAGTGATGCTCCCATGCTCAGCTAATGTTTTACCGGGGCATGACACTGCATGAGCCTGGGAGAGCATTAGGTCTACTCTGTCTACCTGGCAGAGTTAATTTAAGCCTATAGCCCAACCATTTTTGTGACCAAGGCATTCAGCTAACAGGGTGAAGAGGTTAACACTTCACACCTCTTCATTCCTGGAGCTTCCCCTGGAGTCTGGGTGACTGCAGCCTCCCCAGTCGTCTTTTTTGAGCAGATCAGAAAAAATAAGGATGCTACCTGTCACCTACACCCTGAGCAAGTACAGAGGTCTGCCCTCCAACCTCCCTGGTCCTTAAACATTTTCATGTGGGACTGCACCCATCAGCAGCAGCCCTGACCACTTCTCTTCCAACGAGATAATGACCAGCCAAAATGTCTTTGCTTTCAGTTATTGTAGAGTTCTAGTGGAGTAAAACATGTTTTACTTGATTAAAAATAATGATGCATGGCATAGAGCCTTTTGTCTTTATATTAGCTATTAGTACTTGCCCAAGTATATCCTCTGAGGCACAGAAGAGGCCCTACTCTGGTTTTCTAATTTGTAATTACGAAGTCTAGTAGCACTTACTGCAGCAAAATGTTTACATAAAATGTATTTACACCTCAACAACATAACATGAACAAATAAAGTAAACAACCTTTATTTCTGCGCACTTGGAATTCTCTCTCTTGCTTAGAGAATGATTATGTCCTTCACTTATGTATGCCATTAGAGAAATATAGTTGTTTTCACTGAGAGGAAAATGGCTGTGGTGTATAATTTTTCTACGGCTTTGGTAGCGTTTTAACCTTTTTTTGTTGTTGTTGTTGATTTGTTTGTTTTTTTTTACATAGTCATCCTTAAACCTTTTGTGTTCTAAGAAGTATCGGACTCTTCCAGCAGACTGGTCTTGAGTTTCTGAGTCCCTGCCACCACCAGGATGGAGACTGAGAAGAAGTACAACTAACACTCTCTGCAGAAATCCCCTGTTCACTGTGGGCCAGATTGTGCCATCAATTTTTAAGCTATTCTCCACTGGTAGCAAAGTAGATTTCTGCTTAAAAATTGATGACTTGATCTAGCCTTCTGTTGCTAATCATACATTATGAAGACTACTATAACCTAGTCAGATTCTATTTTTAAAATAAAAAGAAAATATGAAGCAGCCTGACACATTATATGAATCTACATTTTGTAAAGACTAAATTGGACTTTTAAGACCAGAGGCTCTGAATCAGTAAGTCCCACTGGTAGTTTGGGTGTTAGACATCACATTGGTATCTGGTTCCTTGTGGTTCCTCATGTCCACTCAAACCATTTCCCTCTCCTTAGTAAATGATACATTTGGCTTGTTAGGGAAAACAAACACATTTCTGGAAGTATGAAAAGAACTTTGAACGACAGGCCACCTTTTTCCCAAATTACTAGACCACCGTTTTAGATGGATCAGTTGGATATGAGATTTTCTGGTTTATTTTTTAAAGAATTATTAAATCCAGCCATAAAGATACTTCCAATTTTGAAACTTCTTAAAACATATAGAGAAGGCTTTAATCTCACATTAAAATACAACAACAAAAAAAGGATGGCTTTTTTTGGCACATATGAAACCAAGTTCAGGGACACGTCAGTTATTTTCTAATAGGAAGAGACAAAACAGCACACTTCTTACTGAATTCATAGTCCCTGATTCAGAATCCTTAAATTTCAGTTTTTGACCTGGATTAACTTCACCCAGAGAATAAGCTTATCACAGCCTATCACAAACTACTCTGGAGCAAAGCCTGCACTCTCACACAATTTAAAGCTCTACAGAGCAGTTGAACAAGCACTCTGACATCAATTAGATCAGATTTTTTTCCCCAGTAACAAGAGTTTTACTTCACGTGACGAAACACAGGGAACTCCGAATGGAGGACCAGAAAGCCATGCCCAACAGGATACCCAACAGACTATAACAATACAAGACACACCACAGCCCATCAACATATACCTTAATTATCTAAAATACTAATTCATACACTTTGATCCTCATCTGTATTCCGACTGATCAGCGTTTAAAATATCTTCAGAGACAAGGTTATTTATTTATATACATCCACTGCTGCAGAAGAGAAAACTAACTTGTACTTTTAAAAAAAAAATTCTAACTAATATTACATAATAAGACCCCACTGTCTTGCTCTTTCTCCCTTTTAACTCCTTATGAAAATAAATAAGCCAATTTTTACTGAGAAATGCTCCAGGGCTAAATAATACCCTTTTCCTTGCTCACAAGTTGTTACAGTTACATTAACTGCAAGGCAGCATCTACAAAAGCATAATTAAAGCCATAGTTTTAAGAGATGAAACACATCATATATTTCCCTGATGGAGATCAAGACTCAGCAATGTTTGCTGTCTTTTAAGCAAAAATTACTGCACAGAACAGGGAGAGCAATGAGGTTCCATAACACGCAAGGAACCTAATTTAAGAGTGAAGCTGCTGAGTTTAAAGAAAAAGATAAATGTGCTTGTCTCTCTTCCCTCCCCTCTGCACCCAGCGTAATGAGGATTCAAAGCTATATATCAATTAACAAATCAATGAAATTTCTCCTGCTGCAAATTCTTTATGAATACAGATAGGATTAAGCAAGCACAGAGACCTCAAGGCAATATATTACATTTAAATCATGAAGTTTCCTCCTCTGTCAAAAGAGCCATTAACCATTTCACTTCAACTACGTATATTTCTACATGCATATAGCCCCCCACACAGTGTAATACTTCTGTATTTAAACATGTTTACTTCTTTTAGAGCTCTACAAAGATTTCAAATTGCATAATCCCCATTGTCAATTGCGGGCTGAAAGAAGAAAGCCCAGACTGGCTGGGTAGAAGTTAGCTGGGAATTACACCTAAATAATTATACAGACACTGTACGTTGGGGAAATACACAGGGAAGTTTCTTCTCTTCCATATATGAGGTTTCTGCTGTTCTTAACTACAGCATCTTTTTATCCATTAACACAGCATTACCAGAGAAAACACAAATTATGATCATACTCTGCAGAATCAGGCTGGTGAACACACAGCCAGTAACTGCAGCCAGTTTAGGAACATGTAATTCTGAGCTGAACACAGACCCCCGAACATATTAATCATCAGGACCCGTTAGTTAGCTTACTGCTCAAATGAGCAGGGGTATCTGAAGGGATAAAGGAGAGGGAGAACAGCATCGCATACTTACCGCCCAGCACACAGTCCAGCATTTCTGCTACAGTGCTCTCCTGAAGGTTGCTAAGTGTCAGCTCTTGGAGAAAAGAAATCTGACTTGCCTTTGTCACACTAGGAGCTGTAATTTGCCTTGCAGGCATCCACACAGAAGCTTTAGACTAATGGACCATAGCTTGGAAAATACAGCTCCAGACAAAGGCTACTCCTAACGTGAGATTGTTGTCTGTCTTGGGGGGGGGCGGGCGAGGAGGAGGAGGGGATTAAGGGAGGGGAGGCTGAGGGTTATTTTCTTGTCACTTTTGAAGTTTCTTACCTTTTTGTTGCAGCAAACAGGACTTTAATGCCAAGCACGTCATACACAAACACCCAACTCAGGGCTCTGCCTGGTCCCCGTCTCCGTTCGCGTGTATCCAGGCACCAGACGATGGGAAGCGCACTTGAGGCAGCCGTGTACTTGTGCTTCAAGGATGGGGGCCCAACACCCCCAAGAACAGCAGCTCATTCATTTTGCATCGAGCTGCAGCGCGTCGTGCCAGCTCCCACCCTCCTCACCGACTGTGCAGGCTTGTGTTCCCCGGCTCCAGCTGGGAGCCCCGGGGGTGCTGCTCCATCAGGGGTGGGTCTTCTCCTCCCTTCCCATGGCTTCCACCACTCACCAGCTCCCCGCGCTCTGCCCCGCGGAAGAGGCCCCTCTCCTCCCCCCGTGAAGCAAATCCTCACTGCCAGGCGTTGCGTTTCTAGCCTGTAAACTTCCAGGATTGATCTGCTGTGACAGAAGCAATCTTTTGGGGGAAAGCCGAAGCGCGCAGGGAGTCCTCCTCCCCTCCCAGTTTTCCAAAACCAGTGCAAAGCTCTCACAGCCTGACTCTGAACCCGATGCAACACAGAATCTCTTCAAAAGGCAGCAAAGGCTTACGGCCAAATCCAAAAATTCAGACAGAAGTACAACTGCATTTACCTCAATGAAATTACACCTGCTTATGCTAGAAGCGAGATTTATCCTTGAGCTGTAAAAACAAACACACCAAATAATTTGATTTTCCAGAACTGACACATGCAATAACAGTAAATCTAATTTAGAGGTGTTGCTTCCTCTAAAGGTGACAGTGAAAACAACAGTCCTGGAGCTCCAATTTTTATTTGGCAACGCTCCCCATCAAACGTGCTCGAGCAGCAATAAAGAGCCGCTTCCCCAGGGACAGCACTCGAAACGTGGCGGGGGTTAAACTCCATCCCAGGGCATTCAGCACTCACAGCTACCCATGGCATGGCACAGCACTCCTCCTGGATGCAGGGGAGGACGAGGGGGAGGCAAATTCCGACCAAGGAACAACCACAATGGCGTGAGGACGCGGGCCACCACCCTCCACGTCACTATTCTCCATCCAAGGGACTCAACTCCTTCAAACGAGCCGGCAGAGCTGCTTGTGGCATCGCACCCTCACCTCCCCAGGGAAAATGCCCACCACCCAGCCTCTTTAAACCAGCTGGGCTCAATGTGAGTGAAAGCAGGGCAGGGAACGTGACCACGGGCATTTCCACCAGCAGATTTGAGAGGGTGAAAAGCAGTTAAGGACAGTTTTCCTTAGCCAGTCACTTCTCCCAGCTGCACAGATGCATTGGGAGCAGGATGTTTGTTCACAGCCTAAATATATCCTGTGAGTCTAGGGAGGTTCCTTCCTTCCTCCCCTCCTGTGTACCGTCAACAAGCTTTGGCAGGACCAGTTACGCTCAAGAGACAACCTGTGCCATCCCGAAAGCTTTCCGCTGACTTCCACGGGAGTAACAGGTTGGAATATAATAAACAAATCTGTTGATGCTGCCTAAGAAGAAACAGATCCAACTCCTTCTTTCTTGGATGTGCTGGATGCCCAGCGCTAACAAGAATTCAAGGCCAAATAATAATTTTTGCACTGAAGCAAACAAATAAGTTCTTGAAAGCCTTGACACAAGTGGGGAACTCACTCGTGAGGGAAGAAAGGGACATTTTTCTGGACAAGTAAAACAGCACCTGAAACTGGTTAAATGGTGTAAGATATACATGTGCTACATTTTTAAGCCAGGTTCCAATACTCATGCAACATAATTTGTTTAAACCTGCAAACGAAGACAGAATTAATCTCATAAGTATGACAACTACCCTTTCCCAAAGTTGCTGTTCCCCCCTTTCACTCCCAGAAAGTATTGTACAACAGGATATGGTAGTTTTCCAGTTGGCCAAACGACAGCACTCATGAGAACAATGTCAGACTCCCACTTAAAAGGCTTCTAAGGAGAGAAGCCAAACTTTGCCGTTTTAATATGCTGGAACAGTTTGTGGGAGAGAACCACTCTTCCCTGAACCTCTCTTCAGTACAAGAAAAGAGATTCAGCAGAACTTTGGAACTACATTCCAGTCTTTGAGATGTTAGCTAGCTAACTAGCAAATGAACTGGGACTGAATTCTAATCCTGTGCTGGTTTAGATATTTTGGTGAGCAATACCTATGATACTTACTGTCTGTGCACCTTTCAGTACCAACATGGCTAGATACAAACACTCTGGCTCTGCTCTTGAGAAATAACTTGCCCTGGTATCAGCATTTCAGCTTCCCTTCCCCTTGCCCCACGCTCTCTGCTCCTCTGAGTTTGTTGCTTCTAGTTGCTTTCTGTGGCAAGGGCAACAGCCACAACATCCTCTGCCGCCAGCATCAGCAGAATCTCCTAGGGCTTGGCCGGCAGGTAGTGTCTGAAAATGAAAAACCAATTTGGGCCCAAAGTCTTCCCAATGCGCATGTGCAACTTGGTTAGTAACTACAGCTGTGCCTCTCCTGCTTGTTGTTCTGCTGAAACTTAGCTTTACCCATCCCAATACCATTAAAAATAAAAATAAAAATCAGGTGAATAACTTCAAATATTAATTTAAGATTTTATGTATAGGCTGTGGGGGGTGGTGGTCTGATTTCTGATTCATTAGAATTTACTTTGCCATATAGATGTATTCTGAAAATGAAAGGCAAAATTTTTACAGAAGTCTTCTTTCACGAGCTGAGTTTTAAAGAATTATCATCAATAACATAAGTTTTGAGACAAGTAATGGAAGTTGCAGCACTCGGCATCAGTTGCTGAGTTTGGCTGATGGCCTCTCCCCAGCAACAACTGCTACCTTAAACCACAGGAAAAAAATTTCCAGCGCAAACACTGGACCTGGTCCCATCTCCCACTGCCAGCCAGCGCTGAGCTTCAGCCAAATCACCCAGCAGGAGGGATCTTTTTACTACACTTTACCTACAGGTATAGGAATGAGCTTGCAGCAGGTAACAGGTCAAATTTACGCTGAGCAAAACATAACAAGCAGCTAGCTCTGGCTGACTGCAGAGAAAACTGCCCAGGAGAGCTCTCAGCTGATGAAGATCCAGCAAATTCAACTCCTGCACTGCCAAAAACGCCAAATACAAGGAAACATGGGTGTTTTGGGGCATGCCTGGTGTATAAATATAACACATGTTGTTCCAGGCACTCCCAGCTATCACGTGGTGCCCTCTCATGGGACCCCACTGGGTTATATCCCCCAAGCTGCTGTGCTCCTCCCTGGAGATAAGGTTCAGCCAAGCTCATAATCAGGGAGTGGGTATTTAGCACCGTAAAGAATCTGGGCAGATCTCCATGCACTTGGCAATGAGGATGTGCCCAACTGTGGTTAAACTGCCAGTGAACAGCAGGGCATCCAAGTACATGAAATTAGCTTATACTCTAGACACAGAGGTGGGACCATGTTCTCCCAAACTGCTCAAATACTCCTATTGCAGGGCCAGAAGCTATTTTCCTTGGAGCAAAATACAGAGTATCCCACCACACACAGCCCTGGAAACACCAGCAGAGCTGTGGCAGGACTCAAGAAACAAAACCACTACCAGTGGCTGAAAACATCATACCCACCCTGTGCATGTACAAGGACTGGATCCAAGGGTTCCCCACACAGAAAATTTTGAGGAAAAAAGAAAATGAGTTTATAAGTAAGGAACCAGGACTCAGGTTGCAGTTTATTCCAGTTTGAACATAAGGAAACTGGTACTATAGTGACAAATTCATGTTGCGAGGCCAAGAATGCAATTTTTGAAGGTGGGGAGGTAGTTAGCCCTAGCAGCTGCTCTCACACTGCTGGATCTCACTTGTAGACCAGTAGACTTGTAGTCCTACACTTGAAATAAAAGCAAAAAACAGGTTTACATCCCAGCTCCTGGCACCTGCAGTGTTCAAAGCTCTGCTTCTGCCCTACAGGAAGAGAAACAAATGGTTCCCAAACTTGATCTGCCTTTTGCTATTCTAAGGCATCCATCCTATCTTGAAGCAAAACATTTTGACATTTTCAGGAAACAAAAAACTAGTCCTTTTCAAAAAACTCAGAGCACAACAGTAATTTTGTTTAATCTTTAAACAACCTAGAAACTTAAAACCTCCCACCCCATCACTGTGATCATCTACTTGGATCACAAATTACCGAGCAGCAACAGCAGTGTGCAATCTTCTAATTTATCTGAGATTTCCTATTATTTTCAAAAAGAAGGGGGAGAAGGTGGGGGACGAGTGAGGAAACATTTCATAAAGCCTATAACCTGGATTCAGAAAGGGACATGACTATCTCCATACCCAGCACAAACCAAGTTTCCAGCATCCATGGATGGACAAATAAAGTTTGAAATACTACCTTGAATCCTAAAGGCTCACAAGTGACAGACCGAATAACGTTTATGAATGCCTGGGCTGGCAATATCCCAGAAGGGCTTTGTTTGTATTTTAGACTGAGGCCCTTGAAGCCATGTGTGCACTTCATAAATGAATAGAGGGCACGAGCAATTGCTCAGTTTGCTTTGTCTAATTCATCTCATTATGTTCCTGATGGTAGCTGAGCAAAAGCAGAGCAGAAAAGCAATTTTCTGAATAAAATACGCACAAGTGTCCCCTCACTAAAAGATTTAAAAAAAAAAAAAAAAGAAAAAAAGAAACTTCCTTAGTTCATCTGTTTTCTTATGGGTTTGGGTACTTTTTATCTTAAATGTATACATACGTTGTTGGAGATACACACGTAAAGTCTCTTTAGACTCTTCAAACAACACCAAAAGGAACAGGCAGGTAATAAACTTCAGAAAGAGTGATGATAAACAACTACAAAAGCAACTCAATACACCCTTAGCAAACGGAACTAGACCTGCAGTCGGCTTGCCAAAAGAAGGACCTGAGCTACTACTATGAGGTTGTATCTGCCATCGCAGAGGACAGGCCATGAGGACCCAGGTGGACCTTTCCAGTCTGAGCTATTAAAAAAATTATTCTGTAAGTAATCTACAGCTCTTCTTCCTGTGTCTTCTGGACAAACAGAGAGCTTCATCCCAAAGACTGCCACATGTAAGTAAGAGGTATTCCAGGACATGGGCAAGCTCACTTTCACAAGTGCTTTTCTGAAGCAGAAGAATCTCCTAAGATTCATAGCAGGCTCCTTACTTTTCCACGTGCTATTTAGTTCTCTACAAGAACCACCTTAACCCTGCTAAGAACACTTAAACCACCCTGCTGCTCCCACAAGTACTACACTGATTTTGCTGAGCAGCATCCAGGTTTTCCAGGTCCACATCTGTACGTTTAACAGACTAACCCAACTCATGCTCAAGTTAATAAAAAACTTCCCATCAATTCTAAGGAGAATTTGGTCAGATTTGGGGGGCACACGAGCATACGTGCCACCAGCTTTGAAATTAATCAAGGTGTGGAGAGGGGAACTTCAAGCAGTGAAATATTGAAATTCTACAGACAATTGAGATCTATGTTTAATGCATCATTCAAATTATAAATTGAAATTATTTTTATGGCATTAAGATGAATTGCGTTTTTGTGAAGCAGACCATCATCACAGGAGATATAATGCACACAGATTTTTCAATGTCATTAAGGACAATTTTCTCCTCAGACAAAGAGGTGTTCATGTAACACAGTTTCAAAATACAAAAACAAGCCAGTAAAAAAATTCCTAAATGTTTAAGACACTTGAATTATCTGTTTAAAAAAAAAAAATCTTTTAGTTTCTCAAATTAGAGTTTTAGTTTCTGCTAATCAATCTGTGAGTATCAAAGAGACTTTAGATCTACCTCCACTGCCCGGGGGCAAATTGTGCTGAAACCCACTGACACACAAAAGCCCTTCTCCCCGGTGGAGCCAATGTTAGGAATCAAGGAATCATCCTCAGAATAAAAAGCCTGAAGTGAAAATTCTTTCTAAATACACGTAATGCGTAAGACAGTGTATGCTATGATTTACATAAAGATGTAACGCATATAAATATTTGAACTGGAATCAGCTAGTAGCAAGCATGGAAAAGCATCCCGAGGCAGATAACGCTTCAATTATTTAAATGTCACAAGTTGATAGTAAGAGCATCCTCTTATATTTAGTGGCACCTTCCAAATTATTATGCAGTTCAGGAAGTTTGTGACTGTGCTTAGAGATACAGGACAAAATTTGGACCTTATTTTCCTATAGCATAAACCAAATTCCAGAAAACCTTCAGGGATCTACAAATAGGTAGGCATGTCAAAAGTTCCCTTGATATTGTAACACTGATGCAAACATGAAAAGCGTGTTTTATGTAGGTGGATATAAATATTTACCCCAAAAAGGCATAGAAAGAAACATCCTATCTCTCTCTAATCCACAGGTACAGTACAGGCATGAATTGGACAGGAAGAACTAGAGACAGGTCATTTTCCAGCTGCACTTTTGCTTTTCAATTTACTATATTAGAAAATTGTGAATGTAGCATTTCATTAAGTCACATAACACAGAAACAATTGAAGAAAACCCTTTCCACTGCACAGCAAGTTTTCTCCTCTGAATTACTTCTTCAGGAATTATTTGCCTGCAGTAGTAACATTGTTTAGGAAGTCAAATTTTAGCCTACAACAGAAAACAGCAAGTGTAGCAAATACATGTCTTAAAGGTTGACCTTTTCAAGAAAGCCACCACATGGCAGAAAAGTCTGTCACTACTCATACAAACATACCCAAGGTAACAAAGAGCTGTATGGAACATCCCAGCAGGGTGCTTCTAAGTATGCTTAGCACAATTTTTCCCAAAACACTGCTCTTTTCTTTAGCGGTCTCTGCGGCTTTTCTCCCCAGAAGGTTTTTTTTATATGCTCACCTTATTAGTAACCAAACAGCTTCAATATAAACTAGACTAGCAAAGTGAAATCACTAGTGCACTAATTTGGTTTTCTCTCATCTGCTACAGAGACCTTAGACTTTTTTTTTTTAAGAAAAGTGTTAATAAATTGATATTACTTGACAGCCTTCATAAGGCTGTCCAAGCCTAATTCCCTTGTGAAAATTTATTCCATAGGTGGCTCCCACTATACACAGTCCCTGCTGTTGATGTATCACACGAGAGATGTGTAACGAGGAGTCAAACCTCCGTACTGCTGAAGATGAAGGGGGTGAAAGGCAGGTGCCTTCAATCAGCTCCAACTGTTTTGGGAAAGAGGGTGCTATTTTTTGTTAGCACAGCCTTGTGTATGCACCCAAGTGCAAGACCAGGCGAAGAATATATGATAAGTTTAAACCACCTTTGATCTTCACTGGAGGCCAAAGTGTTGAAAACAAGGCGGGCTGCAGAAAGCCTGGGAGTGGGATGGTTTCTGTTCCCAGCTAAGGAGCCGGAGAGCAGCTGCCTTTGGCATCACTGGTTTGCCACAGAATTAAAGAAGCAGTTAAATACAGGGATTCAACCTGGACGTAGCATCTGCTTGATAACATACAGCAAAAAGGGCAATAGAAGAAAGCGTGGGGTTTCTACCCCAAACTGGCAGTCAGTAGCTCTCCTGAGCTGCAGACACTCTCATAAGTGGCTCAGGCTGTTCTCGGGGCACCTGTGCAACAGCCACTGAAGTTCACTGATTACCCCAGTTGTATCCTAAAGCATTCGACTTTAACAGCTGGAATCACAGGGAATATGCGGAGATTTTCTAGCACAAATCTGTAGAAAGACTTTAATCCAGGGATTCAGTCAATATGCCATCTTTTTTACTAATTGAGACAACCTCACTACATTGCAGTGGTTATTTGTAGTCCAGGCTTAGACACATCATTTGTCGTAACTGAAAGCTTTACAGCTGAGCAATTCCACCTACTATTTATTCTGCCTCCCAGAAGAAACACTAGATACTATTCCCAAATTATACGCAATATTTTTCCATTATTTCCTGAAAACAAATACAGAATAGTAAAGACATTCTACAATAAAATACTGTAACCAGGGTTCTGTTTAAGGTGACTAAGCATTCATTGCCACGCTCAAGCGGCTAGCAGAGCAAGTGACACATTTTAAATGGTTGTCTGGTTATTTTTCCTAATAAGAAGGGGAGCCTCCTGCCATTTCCCCCACTTCCTTAAAAGCAAATGCCACAGCACTACCCTGAGCTCTCCTTCAGGGACTTCTCTCTTCCTGTCCCACTCTCCCACAGAAATCCTGAGAATTCTCCTCTTCTCTCTTTGTCCCAATTCCCATGAGACTTCTCTGCACTTGTGCTAATCCTATTGCTTCTCTGCTGCTGCTTCTGCATTTAAGCTTTTCAAAGGTTACCAAATACCTATAGCTCTGTGGCCAAGACTCTCCCTAGGCACACCCTTTGTTCTCAGCTGCTCTCAAAGGGTGAACCCACCCTTCATAAGCACCTGAGCTGCCCACAAACCTCATCTGTAAAATTAAAAAAAAAATCCCTCAGTGTCACATGTAATCATTTTTCACCTCATTAGTGGGATTAGGCAGGAGGGATAGAGTGATGTTGCCCTAACACAGCTGAAGCTGTAGTGATACAAAACCATCCACTGGTGCAAAACTACAGGTGCTTATTTCAAGTTATTTCAGTGCCTCTGCAGTTTACCATGTCCTTCATGTTAAATCCCAAAACTAGAGTAAACCAGTTTCATTAATCAAAGTCAGAATGCACACATACAGCTCTTTGCACCCACTTAACTACATTTGTTTGAAAACACATTAATTCTGTAAGCTTGACTGGATTTCCCCTTTCACAGTTGTATTGTTTCATTACCCCCTCCCAGAACACTGCACTAGAAACAATGTCAGGCCTTATGGATATAAATGAGAAGTTTTATATAAATAATCGCCTAAACTGTTTCCTAGTGAGCGGGGAAAATGCTATCAAAACACACAGAAAAGGATATTCAGGTGCAGTTGGCTTAGAGAAGAGGAGAAAGGAAAAGATTACTCTAAAAAAAAAAAAAAACAGCTAAGAATATGGATGAGAAAAGCCAGTAAAATCCTTTTCCTTCGGTGTAATCCCTCACCTGCGCCCTATTTACGTGATTCCTCACAGCATGTTTTGTCCTTATTCCAAGGTTACGGGGACTGAGGGGAATAGGCAATATTGATTAACGGTATCTGAGAGTTTGAAGAGTTCAGCTGGAATTACACATTCTTTGAAGGGTGTTATCTTTTCAAAAGAGCAGGTGCAGAAACCATCTCAGTTTTAATTTATCTTCTGCTTTTCTTGACCGCACCTCTTTAATGCAGAACAGAAAGTTTATTGTTCATTATCTCATACAGCTTGATAAGCTTCTCTCACAAAATTGGAGAAAGACTCAATCTCAGAGCACATTCAGTCATAAACTTGAAGGGAAGACAAACCCAGGCGGCCATAAACACCCCCCTGAATGATGCAGCCCAAAAGCCACACTGCGTCACTGAAGCTCAATGTTGTGTTGCTTGTACACAAAATATCTTAGAATCATAGAATCATTTAGGTTGGAAAGGTCCTTTAAGAGGACCTTTAACCTAACACTCCCGAGTCCACCACTAAACCACGTTCCATAGCACTAAATCTACACATCTTTTAAATACCTCCAGGGATGGACCCAACCACTTCCCTGGGCAGCCTGTTTCAATGTTTGACAACCCTTTCTGTGAAGAAATTTTTCCTAATTTCCAATCTAAACCTCCCCTGGTGCAACTTGAGGCCATTTCCTCTTGTCCTGTCGCCTGTTCCTTGGGAGAAGAGACCGACCCCCCCGACTACACCCTCCTTTCAGGGAGTTGGAGAGAGCAAGAAGGTCTCCCCTCAGCCTCCTTTTCTCCAGGCTGAACACCCCCAGCTCCCTCAGCCTCTCCTCACAAGACTTGTGCTCCAGACCCCTCACCAGCTTCATTGCCCTTCTCTGGTCATGCTCCAGCATGCTCTGAAAGGGGGAATGAGAAATTACAGATACAACAAGATACCCTAATCACATTGAACTTGTATTTATTGTCTGTACTTCTCTTAGTTTTTAATTCTCTAATCAAGGCTAGGTATCCCTCCTACAATATCCCGTCCATGTGAGAGATGTGCACTGGAGCTCAAGCCAGGTAATACCTGCAAGCACACGGTTTCAGCCAGGAGATACAGATGATAACCCGGGGAGACAGGCACTCGACCTGCAGCGCAGCTGCCACATTCCCTGCTCGCCCCTTTTCTGCCCTCAAACAGACCAGCTCTCACTCAGACGTGTCCCTACCCCTCTTAACATGAGCCTGACACTAAAAAGAAAACATTTAACCTGCTGTAGCACTGTTGCTTAAGTGAAAACGTCCCATTCTGTCTAGAGAAACGTTCCTAAATTTGTATTTAGACATTGGATTTCTGAAGGCAGTGAATATATGGAGATCCTACTGAAGTCAGCAGGCAGTGCAGGTGTTAAGCACCTCTACAACTGGGACATTTTTATTTAGCTGTCCGAACAGCAAGACAGGATACTATTTTTATCTCCTGATATTTTGAGGAATCTAAGCCATCACTTTTATGCCATTTCCTCCTCATTTTCTGCAGTTTTGTCCCATTTTCTCACCCACATCACTGCAATAGTTTTCTCAGCTCTTGCCCTAACAGCTCCTGAGCTACCAGAGCTTGGGTAATTTCTGTTTTGTTGTTAGGACTTCCTTCTCTTCCAGCCTTACAGGATTATGTCCATCTCACTTGGGCTGTCTACCCATTTAGATGTCTGCCCTCCCCTTTAGAGGCTGCTTGAGCCTCATCTTTGGTGTGTGCATCATCCTACTCTCTTCAGTCTAGTTGTTCTCTGCCTTTCTCCCTTTTTTGATTCCCCAGACCCATTTTATTCCCTAATCCCCAGGCAGCAGAAAACCAGCAGCAGTTCAAAGGAGGAAGGTAACAGACATCCACATGGACAAAGAGATCCCCACCACCGTCACCTGCCAAAATGGGCATTCCTAGGGCAGAGGAGGGGGTGCAATGCTTTCGCCCTGTCTAGTCAGAGAGCCCACGATCAAAAAACTCCAGTATTGGAGAATCTGCCTCGCTGCTACAAGTTTTGTCCAACATACCACGGGCCCACATCATCCAGCAAACGGTTCCACATTCAGCCCCACCAATACTGTGTCCTGAACCCACCCACGGGTCTCCAGGCCAGCCAGCGGCTGAATTTTTCAGCTGGAATTTTCTACTGTTGTATGGAGACACCAGGAGAGAAGGAACCATGATCTCTCAGGCAATTAAGGTCCCACAGAGGTTTTAAAAAAGTGGAGGTACACTTTGGGCTGGTGGAAGAACAATGAAGATAAAGGAGGATTCAGGGGAATGTGCTAACAGAAACTCTTTTGTGAAACTGATGGCCCGTTACCTTTTCTCCCTTCCTTGTCAGGGAGCTGCTCAGGAAGCCAAGGCCACACACCAGCAGTGGAGAAGGGGAGACAAAACCCAGCCTGAGGAATGATTAATGTACAGTCCTGCAGCTCCCGAGTGAACAGAACAACTCTTTTATAGCTCCACTACGCTGTATTTTCCAACATGCTTTTGGCGCCCAGTAAAAAAACCCACCTCAAAGGTGCCATGGGTGGCTTGTTAAGAAGGAAACACAGCACTGACAATTACTCACTGATACAGGGTCTGTCTTGCTGGCTGGGGCTAAATGAGATACACCTGTGATACCACAAATCCTCCAGGTGCCAATGACCTTACTGATCTTGAAATCAAACTATGTAAGCCAGCGTGAGCACTTTTCTTATTTACAAATAATATCGATGAATCGTCACGGCTCTGTTTTCAGTACAGCAGGAGAGGTAGATTGTACAGAGCATTGTGGCTTTTCCTTTTAAAAATCACACAATATCACCTGCCGAAAGGACGGACAGATACAGTACATTTATTTTCCTTTAATGCCGTGTCAAACATAAGAACTCGGAGTCTACACATTTACATATACATACATACATGCATAACCACCAATTTGTGGGAACCTGCTTTTGTTCATAATTTTACGAAGGCGCTCCAGCTTTTCTTTTACCCACTGATTAATTGAAAACAAGGGAGGCTACCTTTCGAAACAGAAAATCACCACACAGCCTAAAGCCTTTGCTCATCACAGAACTGCTAAAAAAAAAAAAGGAACTCTAGAGGTCAGGATAATAGTGTAACATATGGAGAGAGTGATTACAGACTCCTAGAAGACGTTTCTGCCCGAGATGAGTTAGCAGACACATCCTCAGATTAAACTTTCATCAGCGGATCTCTGTATTTCATCAATCTTTCATTATGGCATAGATTAGAAAATCATCTGGTCAGGTGTTATTAGAAAACCTCTTCATCTTCCAAAGCAAAATCTATTCAAATAAATTACTAGAAGCAAAACAGAGTTAAAAAGGAGGGCCTGCAGATCATTATGGGGCTCAAATAACTCAAAATAGAGGATAATATAAATTTTTACAGTATTTTAAAATTGAAGCACTGCCTTTCACAAGAAATCCAATATACTTTATTATGCAGGCTCTTAGACCAGAAGATGTAGCTAATTAATAAAACTCACATCCAACAACTTCTGGAAGAGCATCATCCCAGAAACTAGGATTTCATCAACTTCCTGGACAATTAATCCACTAAAGCAGCGGTGCAATTCCCTCACTTTTCTCCGATGATGGCAAACTCATAACCAGGGAAAGTCGCTTTTGCAGTCTGTGAATGGCTCTGCTGTTTCTCACCTCAGGACCAGTTAAGTAACTTCACCAGGATGAGCACAAGGACTGCATGCTAATGTCTACATGAAAAGAGATGCACTGCAATTTCCAGCTCAACAATATGGCCTTCTCAGCTCAGGTTCTTCTGTCACCAAATGCTTTTGTCTTGTATGTTAGTGCTTCTTCAGCAAGTGCTACATCCTTTATCCTGCCCTTCAAAGCACTTTTCCTATACTGAACCTCTCCTTGCCCAAAACACATTGTACCTCTGATTACTCAGTCCTAAGTTTGTTCCTTCTGCTTGTCTTTTGGATCTTCTGCTATTTAACATCACACGCGGTCCGAGTTTACTTACAAATAATGGCTACGCTGCTGTTCCTACAACCTTTTTTTTTAAATGGGTCAATAAAATGTTAAAAAAATTAAATTTCAAAAAGAGTGGGCTCCAGTCCTGAAAGACTGGACACAAAATTTCTATAGAAGCATCTCTCAAAATTCTTACGAAGGGCTAAAAATAGGAAAGCTCTGAAATAAAACTTCTTATGATGAAAAAAACCAGATTCCAATAAAAGTGGCTGAGAACATTACTGTGCCAGAAAATTAAAAACTAAGGCTGGTTTTAATTGCGTGTTTATATATTAAACCTTCAATAAACTATTTCTTGCTGTTATTAATAGCAACCAATCATGCAAAGTCGTGATCTCTAGACAAAAGAAACGTTCACTTTCAACACAGAAAGGCCAACTCCCTCTGCTGATGGTAGAACCATGAGAAAAGATTAGTGTGCTTGCTCTGCCATGTTCTCTGTATCGTCAATGTCACAAATAAATTCTCTTTTCAGGAAAACAGCAGAGGAAGCTTCTACCTTTTATGACCAAGAGGGATAACACTCAGTTTTGTTTGGGGTTTTCTTGGGGTTTTTTGTTTGTTTTCAATATGGATGTGCGCTTCTCCCACATACTCCATAACTATTTTTTTTTCTTAATAGAAACATGAATTTCTGCAGAAGTCTCAACAGAACTGAAATTCATCTTTGATCCCCAGATATGGCATAAAAAAGGGCAGGAGTGGGATCAGAGATGGTTTCCTGTGTCTTGTATGTAGCTTTTGGTAAATGTTGCAGGATCCACAGCTCAGAGAAGACACAACGACCTGTGCACACACAATCTTTCCCACCAAAACTTGTCCTTCTGGACTCACATTCCTCTAAGAGAGACTGCTATTGCCTCCCACCCCTAGATACATCTCACCAAAAGCTTATGACATTCTTGGTGCCACATGATTGCAAAAGGCACATTTCTCTTAAATGTCACCTTTCCACATTGATGTTTCTATGACCAGTTCTGTCTTTAGGAGAAGCAGGTACCCAGCCTGGAGAAATGTGACTTATTATCTTCTTTTATAAACAACATAATGGAATGATATTATTTTCCAAAGAAATTTAAATGCTTGAAAAAAGAACTATATAAGCTTAAAAAAAAATTAACAAAAAGCAAAGCTGGATTCCTCTCCTCTGTAAAGCTGCATCACATTTAGGTGCTCCGTAAGATGCTCTATTTATTTCCTGACCAAAGCAAGCTACTACAAAATCTGACTTGAAGGGAAATGTCCAATGCACTCATTCTCTGAGGCAAACAAAGCACTGTAATGGTTTATTCATAAGAACTTAAAACCTTTCTACTTCCCACCATTTCAAAATGGATTTGCCCCTTTTAGATGTAAAAAATCTGCACCAATGGAAGTGAAAACCAGTAAAAAAAAGCACCCCAACCACCAGCTATTTAAAGAAGTAAAAAAATTAGAAAGATGGAAACAGAAACACTTAACATGGAAGGGAAGGGAACTTTAAAGGTCATCTAGTCCAAGCCCCGTGCAAATTTAGCCAGAGATAATCAGTAACTTTGAGGTATTAAAGACGTTTCAGAAAATCTTTTACTGGGAAAGATTTTTCAGGTTCAAAATGACGTTTCCCATCAAAAGTCAGAGACAAGAAACCCAAAGAACCCTACTATTGCAAGCATCTCAATAATCAAACGTGGACACAAAAGCAGCAGCTCGTTAGTGTTATTTGATCCATACTCCCCATGTGTGAGGATGGGTACTGTCCCAACATTCTGGAATTACTCAATGTCAATGGCAATGTTTTTGATACATCAAAATGCTGAATGGTGGTGGGAAGCATTTCACTGTCTCTCTAATTCTTTGCAGCCCTGTTCCCACCGCAATGTTCAAGGACAAACCTCAGTTTTCTGCAACACCCTTAGGAATTTTCTTGCATCAAGATTCTTAAGCAGTTGTAATGGCTTAAAACCATTACTCTTCCCTCAATCCAACTTTTTTCTCCATCAAATCCAGTATCTCAAGAAAGTGGTAACACATGCATACAGTCAGAACGTAAGCAGCACATTTAACTTGGACCAGCAGGAAGACACGCTTTCGCATAGCCAGGAGAAACATACTACAGGACAATTTGAAAAAAAACCAGTTTTATATTAAAAAGTATCTGAAACAAAATAATGCTGCATGTGCAGTTTTATGCACCTGGCTGAGTTAATCTGAAAGGTTTGCTCAATACAGGTTTAGCAAAACAGCATATAAGTGATAAACTACCAAAAGCAGAGGTTTTAAAAAGTAACACCAGCAAGAAGAAGAATAATAATTTACCCATCCTCTCATAGCCCCTGGGACACAATTACTCAATCAAATAAAGAGCTTCAATACCAAACTGGCTCCGGGTGCACGTGTACTCTGCACCAGCAGACAGAAATAGCAGCGAGTCAGGAGGGATAAGGAGAGGGGAGACTCACCGGCCGTTGTCGCGCCCCACGCCCCAGACTCTGATGCTCACGATGGGCTGCGAATGAAGAACTGTGCGGTCCATGGGGTCGATCAGGTTCAGCATGTCGTTTTCCAGTATAAGGTACATGTCTTTGCCCTGCAACTCCAGACAAAGTACAGTTACACAGTACATCCCCCTCTCAGACTGCCTGCGATCAAGGTGTTATGCCTGTGCTGTTCAGACTTGCATCCTCTTAATTTACTAAAACTTTTAAGTTTGTTCCAAGAGCAACTGGAAACAAGTTCATTTACTTCTGGTGTGAAAAAGATCTAAGACAGCACAAGATATTATTTTGCTCCTACTATATTTTTAAACGATCCCAATCAAAAAAAGCTTTGATGTATTTTAAATGCAACAGTCTGACTCATTCAACCCCACGCTACTGAGTTATTCAACAAATTACGTGTTTATCCTTTCTCAAGTAAATTCTTCCAAACATAATAGATGTCAAGAACTGTGTTAACAGTAAAGGCTCACACCAGAACCTGTACTCTTAAGGCAGAGTTTTTCCTTCAAACAATATGCTTTGTTTCCACAAACTTTAACCAACAGGTCATGGGAACAGACGGCAATTTGTAAGAGTCAAAGGATTTACAGGATACTCTTTGAAGAAAGATTAATTAAAAGGGAAAACCTAGCATTAAGACATGAATGTAAATTCTGATGGTGACTGCAGAATCCTGGAGCCAGGTCTTCTCCCTCATTCTTCTGGCATGTAAGAACAAAGAGAATGTTTTTTTTTTCCCCTTAGAGGAAACAAATTTAGAGGCAATTTTCCTTTTGATGCTAATTCACAAATGCTAATCTTTCTCCTATGGTTATAGCACTTGCAAAAGGTCTGCTGCCTCTTCTGTTCACAGCTCCCAGCTCCCTTCTCAGAGGCTGCACACCTACTCTGCAGACTGCAAGATCCCATGGAAATGGTCACGGACCTATTGCCAAGAGATAAAACAAGCTCCTACTGATAAGAATAATAAGAAGGTGGGAGCCATCAGCTAAATATAGAGTCATTTGTTTCCTGTCTATTGTCCAGAATCTATAAATGAACAGAAAGAATGGAGAGGGGGTGACTTCCTACTGACACATGTTTTAAAAATGACCTTTTGCTTCACCTCAGTGACACAGAATCCCTCTTCCTGCTTGGTTACAGTGGCTCAGGTCTTAAATGATACCTAATTTTGTGTCCAAGACACACATTCACATCACCCTGGAAGGGCTTACATCCAGCGTTTCCAGGCTAGGCAGCAAGGGGCACCAAAACCCCTACCGGGGACTCAAAGGGGTGTTGTGACACACAGCTGGCACCAAGAGGGATGTGGGAGAGGAAGGCGTCACGCAGGTGACGCCAACACAAGAACATTCTGCCTGATGGAAAAAATACAGCTGCGGCCAAGATGCAAGGCTGGAGACACAGAGGCTGCTCCTCGGGAAGCAGAGACAGAGGTAGTGGTGATCTCCACGTGTGTAAATGGGGAGGATCAGCAGCGCTGTGCTGCTTGCGGCACGCGGGAACACGGGAAATAAATCACAGAAGCCAGGATGGCAGCAGGCACACCAGGATGACGAAGGAAACCAAACAGAAAACAGAGCCATGGCAAAGAAAAAGGGTGAGAAATTTGCTTGGAGGTCAGATTTACTAAACAGATTGCGCGAAGAACGTTACCAAGTGTCACAAAGATTGCTTTTTGGACCCATTTTCTACTTAGATATTTATTCCAGAAGGAAATTATTGTAAGAATGTAAAATCTGTTCATCATGCAAAATAGACTGGGATTAGAGTAATGAAATGGAATCCAAATTAGCTGGAAAAGATTGGAGAATGGGCAGATAAGCAACATAAGTCACAGGAAATTATCCTTGAAATGCTCAAGGGATAGCTTGGCCGCAACCAGAAGCACTATATTTTGCTAAGTTTTGTTGCCTTGTTATACAAAAGCTATTTTAGAGATGAAAACACTGCATAGGGCGAGAATAAATTATTTTGACAGACTGGGAGCTTGAAGATAGACCTCAATGTCTCAGACTGCTGAAGAGTGGCAGAGACCTGATGGTCCAAGATGAAGGTGGCTCTCACTGGAAGAGCCATGCAGGAAAAGGGAATAAGGAAAGAAAGGCACAGTCCCAGCAGTGTTATATACCCAGGGAAGTGTTACATTTTGTGGTATACAGGTCAATACCAACAACCTATCTTCTTCATGTAAGTGATTTTGTAATGTACAGGAGTATAATGCATGGCAACATAGCAACAAACAGATGAGTCGTGTTTTTCTTCTTAAGATTTTATACAGCCATGTAAGTTAGAAATTTACAGGGAATTTCTTTTGGAGAGGAGTGGAGGGCATGAAATCCCACATTAGAGCCAGTGACAAAGCTTCTGCAGGGTCAGGATTTTACCCAGAGTGTGGGGAGTTTTTGTCGTTTGGTTTTTTTAAATCATGAAAACTTGGGGATGGTCCTACTCCCAATTTCACTTTCATTACATTCTAGCTAAAATAAATCTTTAGGCTATCATAAAACCTCTATCTGCAGTCATCAGTTCTGGCTTCATAACAGGTTTTTTCTGTATGTGCTCCATCTGATATGTCAGTGACTAGCACACTTTTTTCAGATTCCTCTCTAAAATGTGCCTCTTGCAATCACTCTTGAAGCATTACATTGCCAGCAGAAAAATGTGGTTGTAATGATTTCTTTTAAAATCAAGAAGAAAATTTACTTCAGGGGCCACCTATTCAAGCACAGTGTCTCTATTGTTTTGTCAGGCTGATTTTTTTTTTTTTTTTTTTTTATGAATATCATTCTTAATTAAAACTTCCATTCAAGAGGACCCAAACTTTTCACCAGTTTGGCCTGAAAACCTGCAAGGCTTTCCAACAACAATAGGCCTGACTGAGAGAAATATGGAAAAACATGAACATTAACTCTGAAACCAAAATGAAGTATATCCTTTACTTTGAAATCACATGCTTTAAATTGATCAAAATTTTGTCATCTGAAAAAAGGATGGGATTACACATGTGTAAAGAGAGTGGCTTTTTCCCTTCCAGGGTCAGCAATAAGTCCAAGGTCCATGACTGACACATCTCTAATTGCTTCTCTAGCTATACTAACTAAATAAAACTGTTCCCAGAAGCAAGGAAAAAGGAGATGAATGTTACCTTCTTCATTTATATGTACATACATTTCTTACATTAAAAACACGCCTTCTGAAATGACTTTAAATAGATAGGGCACCCTAATTGTGTCCTTTAAAACATCACTTTCATTTTTAAACAGGGACTTTCTCCCAGAAAGCGTATATGCCTTGTTACAGTTATTGCCAGGACACTAAACGCAACCCTTAGACTGTAACAATAACTTGGGAGACTGAAGGATATTTTCCCAAAAATCTTTACTGAAACAGACAAGTCTTCCTTTTAACTCCTTTTCTGTTGGGCAGTGCTGTTTCTCTTAGATCACATAGTGAAGGTAACAACATTCACTCCTGTGTCAGTTTTGCACCCAGATCTTGTCAGTAAACCCACATTAGTGTAACCCTCCTGAAAACAGGTCAGGAGAGAGGTAGAGAATAGCATTTGGCTGAAGTTTAAGTTGCTCCATGATCAATCAAATAATGAAAATGTTTTTCTATGGGTTCGTCTCCTATTTCCTTTGTACATCCCACAGCTATAACCCCAGCTTTCCTTTTCCTCATTTCATTTATTGATCTGCCCCCACCTTCTACTCCTTCCTCTGTGCCCAGCACACACCTCTTTTCCACACCACAGCACCTCTCCCTTCCTTCATGTTTCTCCCTGTGCTCCCATGGCATTATCCTGTCCTCGCTGTCGATTCATAAAGAAGCACAGAGCTCACAGGGTTCAGCTGATGAAGGTGTAATGACCCATCACCAAACCAAGAAAGCAGAGAGCTGAGCTCTGTTTTTCCCCTCAGTGTGTGGAAATTTGGCATCCTTCAAAACTGGATGACACTGGCGAACAGATTCAAGAGTTATTGGACAGGAACCAACAGACAGACTGATGACATAAAATTAATTTCCTTCTGAAACACTGATAAAATAATCATCTTAAAATAAGCCATCTGTCCATCCATCAGTCTCCATTTTCTCAAACATTTTAGGAGCTCGGGTCACAGCAGTCTAGGTTTCTTTGAAGCCCTTTTGTCACCGGGAAACGTGTGAAAATGCTGTTCCAAAGCACTGCTCTCAAACCTCTGCTCAGGAGAAAGACTTCCACTGATTTCAACAGTTTGTCCCAACACTGTTGGCACAGGTATGCACTAATATAGGTGTAAATGCAAAGATGATGTCTTTGTGGCACCTGCTGTCCTGAAAAGTTTGGAACACTTTCCATCAACGCTTTCCTTGAACCCTTTTACATTTTCTAGCAGTGACAGATGGGATAGGGAAGTCCCAAACACACAGCACGGATGTATTTGCCTACAGAGTTGTTATTGCAAGATGTTTTATGACAAGAGAAGGACGTTCCAGCAAGGTTCCCCCCTTTCTTACCTCTCCCCAAATGCCGACAGTGTCTCTGATGTCGTTTTTACAGTAAGACAGTTGTCTGATGCAGTTGTTCACAGCGACACTGCTTTTTCCAGGAGCAAGATCTTCTTCTGCCATTTCTACCCAGCCCAGAGATCGCACAGCAAAGCACTAAAAAGAAAACAGAAAATACCTGAACATGTGTCAGAGCACTCAATACGCTGCTGTATCCAGCTATGGAAATGTTGTCATGCAACAGAAAACAGTCAGTTAAAATTAAAGAACCCTGGCAAGGAGGAGAACAAAATCAAGGCCTTGTAGATGAGCTTATGCTCAAAGATAAATNGGCAAGGAGAAGAACAAAATCAAGGCCTTGTAGATGAGCTTATGCTCAAAGATAAATAAATTAAAACAGAATTTGAGAATGGCAAAGTGAAAACATTCAAAGGAACAAAGAAGAATACATGACTTGGCAGGGAAGGTAGCTGTGGAGGTAAAAAATTCTTTACAATAAAAGACTTTTGTTAATATAAAGGAGGAAACAAGGGAGCAGTAAATAGTAGGACACACAACCACAGAGAAATAAAGGAAAAAGCACAAATACAGATACAGTAGAACTGAAATTTTAGCTAGTATCTAGAGCTCTAATTGAAAAGAAAGAAAATACAATTGGATTACATCCATTGTGAGATTCACGCTCACTTGGTATATCTGTCTGGCTTTTAACCACAAAATTAATTTTTTTGTGGATTACAGCAATCATTTCTACAGTAAGTTTAACTAAGGCAGCAAACAATAACAAATTCAAAGCACTAATAAAAAGATAAGCTATCTTAAGAGGAATGCAGTTGTTTTTTTTTTCTAGAAGAAATTAAAAATGACCTTTAAAACAAAACAATCTAATTATACAGTTTTTTAGCAGAAGGATGTTTAGCCAACCAGAGCACTCAGTTGGCAGAACAAGCCAAGGCGACATTACTTTGCACATATGGTGCTTTTTGCAAACAAAACAAAATGGAAGAAATCAAGTGGCATCATCTCTACCCTACATTTACTGGGGTAAAGAATAAAAAACTTTAATTCTGAAAAAAAACCCCACACATTTGCTCTCAGGCCTTACGGCGGGGGAAATACAGACCTCGCACTAAGTCAAAGGGACTTTGCCTATGAGACCAGGAGGAAGCTGGCACCAGTGACCGCCAGGAACCCTGCTGCCTCCAACGGGACCCTGCCCACAAGGGCACACAGCCCAAGAGCAGCAACAGCAGGTCCACACTGGAGTTACCAATCGATCCCTCTTCTTGAGACACAGTAAATAAATCAGCTTTGGAGTTCAAAAGCAGGCACTGAATATTCATTTGCTGCCTTCTAAAAACTGCTGTGAAGTCAGTGAGTAGATGAAGCTCATGCACCATCGCTGGTGTGCCATTTGGGAACCACCGTCCTCCAAAAAAGACCCCAGAACACCGAGGTGTTTTAAATATGCATAATATGTCAACTTTGGCAAACTAAGGGAGGAATAAAATTCACCAGTGAGTAAAGAAGATTAATGAGTTTCTCCTTCCTTCCCTTTAAAACTTCTCTCCTCCTTCAGCCTTCTTTCAGCTTGCACAACACATCCATCCAGCCCACTTGGCCAAGCAGAAACCCCGGGTGAGGGTCTGCCTCTCATACCCCTGGTGCCTGCTCCAACGAGTCACTAATGAGGCATCTCGTCTAAGGCATCAGACAGCAAATGCACTCTGCAAATTGTGTGAAACCCTTTAGAGAGCGTGGATAAAAAATTAAAGCCTTTCATGCCTCCAGATTTTTTGTGGAAGCATTATTATTTTTTATTATAATTATTTTTCGCTTTGCAAGCAAGGAAACCAATATGCAAATTCTCCTACACTGCTGCTTCCTGACCCAGCTCTGCTGGAAACCCACAAAAGCACCGACTTTCAAGATTTTAAAGGGAGATGAAGGAGAAGGTGAAAGAAGAAACAAAGGAGAGGTCACCACTCAGGGGTACTCTTCACTTCAGGGCTACATGAGATACTAAAATATCCATTTTTTAGCAATTATTAAGGTCATCTAATCTCAAGATTGCAGAATTGTTTTTGGCACATCAGATGCTCATGAATCTTGCTGAAAGTGCTGCGCTGCCCATTGGGGTATTAAATATTTATCTTTGCAAGCTTTTAAAATATAGATTTTTACTGTGCCAGAAGAAACTGTTTTTACAAGTACTTCAATATTAAATTGAATAACAGAATTCGAGCAGAGAGCAGTATTTTCTAAATCATCTTAAGAGAGGTGAAGAGCTAAATATATACAACAAGCACATTGTCTCCTCATTACTCCTCATATCTCAACCACCTCTGCAATTTGTTAGCTGCTTTCCAAACATAATAATATAAAATAAATATATTCCTTGCATTGAACAGAGTAAAAGGAAAAAAAAATAGCGAAAGACAATCAGTTCAAGCTGACAGCAGGTAAATCTCTTACTAGTAAAGATGGTAAACTGTATTTTACCAACCGGTAATGCCGGTTGGTTAAGTACCTCTACTTGAGGCTCACAGATAATTACTGGCAAATCATAATTATTGGCCCATCATAACTTCCAAGTAATCCAGATACCAACTTTTGGCTTACAGCAGTACACCTGATTTCTTTTTTTCCGATACAGAATAAACAAATAATCCTTGTATGATGTGATACATTACTAGTAGCAACTTACAAAATAAAACCTTACTGTTGGCTGTGCCTGGTCAGACCTTCTGATTTATCAATACTCTAAAAATGATGATTTAAATAACTATATCTGAATAAAGATAAGTGAAACATGGGTTTCCTATCTGCTTGTCCCCAGACTCTTTCCAAGAGCTGGCAAACAAAAACAGGTTTGAAGAAAAACAAAGAAACTTGATAAATACAAGAGGATGAAAGAGATTTAGGAATTGTATATTGTATCTGGATCACTGCTCTTCGGGGTAGGGAAGATCAAAGATACTACCGTGAGCACTGTGTGTCTGAGAGAAGTGAATGAAAAAATGTCTTTTAAACCATGGTATGTCAATAATCTTGTATTTTCATCTCGACTGGAGACTTCACATTTCCTGCAAGGCTACAAAGGACATCATGCAAAGAAAATACATGGGGGAAAAAGGCCACCTTATCACACACTGCCCGGTGAAAAGACAGGTGAACAGAAATGAAAACACAGATACCACTGCTCAGTTTTACAGTTCTGGGGAACATATGTTTGCACGGCTGCAAATCCAATTCATGTTTCAGGGTCAATGACCTGTAGCCAAAGAAGCAAACTCAAAAATGCCGTAATCCAAACTCTGTAAAAAACCTGTAAACCTCCCTCACAGTGCAGTTCTGATCTAAAACATTGCCTAAAGCTGGGGAGCTTTAGGTTTGAGGGAGTGAATGAACCGTGGATCACACTTCTGCTCTTTGGCATCACTAAACCTTCACCACCGGGTAGGGTTCTGCTCTGCTGCAGCTTTTCCAGGAGGAACTCCGGAAGAAGCTTTGACAGCAACGCAGAACTGTGACAAATCTCTGCACATAAGCAAATGCCACACTCTAGCTGTTGCCTCATGTTAGTACTAAGCATGTACCTTAAAAATAATTTAAGATAATCAAGAAAACCAAAGCAAATACAATCCCCTACTAGACAGAGAACAAGAGATCAATTACTCGTGACTGATGGCAGAGCAGTATTGGAAACTGGATGGATCATAAGCACATGGGTAGAAAAGATCCCATTACAGGGAGAAAATGGATTAGCACATCAGTTTGAACAACAAACTAATGTACATTACAAAACCACAGACTAATTGTTTTTCAGATCACACAGCTGTTGGTAGCCACTATGAGCATCTTCATTAGAGTATGTTTGCCTTGATGATTTAAATCTGTGCTACTAATTTCTTCTTCTGAGCCTACAGGACTTGATTTTGAGCAGTTTCCTGTTGCTTCCCTTTATGTTTTTCCTTTTTAAAGGTTATATCTGTCTGCAGACATACGTAAATCATTGCAGTATTTAATAAGGTCTTTTATCACAGACCACTGAGCAGGCTGGTGTCTGAGACACAGCATGTAGGTCACATAATTAACCATTTCTTATGCAGCCAACACATTCTTGGAGATCTCCCTTACATTTTCTTTCACGTTTTTAAAATAAAACAAGCTATCTTACTAGTTTATGCTTTGGAAAATCAAATATCATAAAACATAACCACTCTATTCCAAGAAAAAAGTATGTTCCAGTACATATACCTGCTACGCATCAAGAAAGATTGCATTGGTTCCAGATGAAAATACTGGAGTTGATCAAAGCTAAACTGAGTAACAAAAGAATAAAGACATCTTACACAATTAATGAACAAGCAAACCCTTTCATTTAGTTGACGTGAATAGACTGCGATGTATCCATTTTCTTAGAGAAATACTTAGAGCTGTCGTATAAAAATTCTTGACTACAAAAATTAAAGATGCAGAATCAAAAAAGTACTAATAAGATTTTTCAATATTTCCAGCTTTCTGTTGCAGTTCGTGTTGTATTATTTGAAATAATACAAAAATAAGCTCACAGATATTCAGGTCACAACAGAATTCAGAAATCCACTGATAATTACTATTTCAAGTAGATGATTATGCGCTAAACTTCTGTGGAATAAAATACAAGGGCTTTACAAATACTGTAAAATAACCTTTATAATAAATTACTCCTCTAGAGCAGGTCAATATTGAACTTTCTGCTCTCAGTCCCTCACTTATTCTCCAAGACACTACAGGCTCATTTTTTCCAGACTCACAGACTCCGACGCACAGGATGACAAAAGTCCCTCTTTTGTTTTGAGTTTAATATGTCTGTCTCAGTGGTTCCTGCTGGCTCACAGCCAGAGGTCAAACCTGCTTTATCAAGGCAAGAAGGTGTTGCAGGACCATTATGCTGGTTCAAGATATTTTTTTTAATCCAAATTTCTTATTCATTACTGTATTTCTAACTCAAGTGAAAAAAATCTAGTCAGTTAAGCAAAAAATGGGATAGATTCTATTATTCTCTCCTAATACCTTTTGCTATACGTAGTTCTGAAGAAGAAATTAAAATCACCTTATTCTTTTCTCCAGTCTTCTCAGTAAAGAACAGGCTTTGATTTTAAATGCTTTGCAGGTACCTTGAGTTCACATCCTAAAAGGATTGGTTTACGGACTTTGTTTTAAGCTATTAAAGGTGTTTTACGTTTCATTTTAATACAGTGAAATAAAAACCATGCTTCCTCAGCCAAGAAAAGGCAGTCCTATTTTTCACCAGAAACTAATAAAGGATGATTGTTGCAATGATGCTCAAATCAGGGTCTATCTGTCAGGGAACTCAAGCAGGTTTCATTATTCTGCAACACACAAAAATGACCCCAACAAACACACATACGCTCTGTCAGTGAAGACAAGCGCTGCAGGAGTTTACAGGGCATGAAAGAATGTGTGCATTTATTTCTCAAAACCTAATGCTCTGCACTTGTTATCTTTAACCTTAGATGTTGTATTTTTCTGATGAGGGCTCTTCTGCAGGCTGACAGATGTAAGTGGTTCTAATGCAGCCAGCAGCACTTAGTACTGTGATGCATAATTTCAAAGGTAATATGCACAACTTCCAACTTAAAATAAAAAAAAAAGGGGAAAAAAAAGAAAAAGCCTTTAGGTGAACTCTTGACCTTCTTGAATCAATGGAGAAAAACCTTCTGTCTTCACTAGAGTCAGGATTTCATGTCTCTTTAGAAGTAATATTGTTAAAAGCAATTTTTTTTTTCTGCAGAAATTGTTTACGACAGGATCCAAAGTCAATGAAGTTAAATCACTTTTGATCAATTCCCACCCTTTGAAAAAGACTCAAATGAACATCTATCCCAAGTGTGGAAATCTTGAGCCCTGGTGGGACTCCCATGTTTGAGTCATGCTGCCTCCCTACAGGACCGTGGAGCGATCGTCTTCAAGCACACAGAATAATGCATACCCGTGTAGGAGCAACATGACATTATGATGCACTGCATATCTCATGTTTTTAAATCTTTTAATAAGTAAATATTACCTCCCAGGCCCTTTTCTCTTTGATGAAATGCAGGAAATTTTGCGAAGCAAGACCTCTGTTCCTTTAAAGTGAAATTTAGAGCTAGAACTCATACCAAAATAAATATACATGCTGGCTAGAGCTATCTAAATATTGCTGTCATTCAACACAATGTTCCATTTTAAATGATTTTTTAAAATTAACTTCCTTCATAAACATATACCTTTCAGCAGGGCCACAATGGACAAATAACCCACCAAGGTTGCATCATGCTGTTTTCAAACCGAGTATAGATTATATAGAATATATATATAACATCCATAAATACGTATTTTATATATACCCAGGTAAGTATGTGCTTTTTTTTTTTAATTAAAAAAAAATCTATGCAACAGAATGGTAGACTTTGTGACATTGCATACTAGAACTAGCCACCTTAAACTGGCAAGCTAATATAAATAATTGAAGAGAAATACAAAAATATCATCTGGGCAGTTCACTTGTAGCAGCCAGATGATTCAAGAAGCAGTTCAGGATTAACAGTCTGCTCTAAAGTCGAAGCAGACAGAGGCTACGTATTGTTTTAAAGGTGAAATGGTTGTTTCTCCAGTGGGGAATACAAAGGGCTGCAGGCTGTGATTACCCCTGCAGGCAGGCAACAGGAACTTTTTTGCCTGCAGGATGTGGGTGTGATGAAGACTGCTCCTTCCCCTGGTTTCTGTCCACTCCTGAGGGCTCCTTCACACACAAAATACTGCTGGCCCACAAACTTTACTGAGCTGCACCACAGAGCAGTGAATAAATTGTGATTAAAACCCCTTAAAATATCAGGAAGTGCAATTTTTTCCAAGAAAAAGACTGTCTCTAAGAGCAGCAGCTGGGTCTCTCTTGTGTTCTGCACACCAGCCAGGCTTTTTAAGCGGTTGTGTACAGGGAGATGCTGTAATACACACCCCAGCCAAGAAAAACTGTACTGTGCATCTCCATGAGAAATGGTACCAAAGGTAATGATGGCCTCCCACCTGCTGAAGGCATGGAAAACTTTTCTTAAACAGCCACCACTGGAAGAAACAGCATCATGACAGCTGTCAGTACTGGAGCTTTACAGGCCAAGAAGATATTTTGACTGGATTTGAAACAAAAGGGTCCTTATATTTTATCTTCTTTTTTTCCAATCCTGTAGGAATCCAGCAATCCCATGCAAATATTTTGTACGGTATATCTTAAGAAAACACTTATAATGCCATAAATTCAAGATGTAATTATTGCATTACAAACATGGAAATTAACGGTAAATTTTAAAGCAGTTTCCATTCTCCTTCACGTGAGGAATGGCTTTGGGATATATTTTTCTAAGGAAAGCTACAAGCTCCTGCTGTTCAGTCACCCTCATCCTGCACGGAAGGTTTGCACCTAATTAGATCCCAGAGATACGTGGGATTTCTAAGAATGAAAGACATGTAATATTTCACAGGATCTAATTATAAATCTTGAAGGGCTTAAGAAATTAAACTACATTGTCCCAGATATTTATACTATACATATATTATAAAAATTAAACATATTTTTACTCTGTATACTATTAAAAAAATGCTTAGATTTGGGAAAAACACTAGGTCTTCCTCTGCCCTGGACTAATCTTCTTATTTGACTAAACAAGACTCCATTTAGGGACAAGATCGAAGCAAATATCCTCTAGATGGAAATCTGTATTATGATGTACCTCACATCATGACATTATCAATTATAACGTCACCTAATGACACAACAGATGTCAATAGCAATTAAGCATCAACCACGGAGAGAGAACGCATGAGCAAACACAGCCTCCCAGAAGTTCTAACGTACAAAACCAAAAAGAACACCGTTTAAAAAGAAATTGTTGAGGAGATGCATTTCAGTGCTTCAGTCTGCTATTTCTAAAACCGCTTTCAAAGCGGCATGTTTTCGAGCACCTGCAGAGCACCTCCCGAGGTGGGAGGGTGCCTCGGTGCTGCTCGTGGCAGACGGGCAGAACCAGCACCAACCCACCAGTTCACCCTCCCCGTATCACTCGCCGCGGCTACCCACAAGCTGCAAGGATGGAAAGATGGAGAAACGTTTGCTGTACTACAGCCATTGTCAAGACTGACCTCCCTTTGATTGTTCCCTGGATGTTTCAAACAGGAGATCTGTGTTTTGACTCAGTTTTGAAAGCTGCTAAAATGACTACTGGGATGCTTAGAGGGGGGAAAAACTAAGGGCACCTTTTTGTGTTTGAAAGAGACAAAGAAAAAACCCTAACCCCAAACACTACAATGCTTATTTAGGTTGTACCTCCGGGTTTTGTTTGTTTTTTTGAAGACTTTATTCCCAGATTACCATTCTTCCCTCTGAAAGCCTAACACAACCCAAAACCAAAAGGAAACAATATTTTTTAAAACTACTTAACTCTTACTCTATAGTTCTTTTGATTTAAAACCCTTAAGAACATCATCTAAGGAAGATCCATCAGCACGGAGCATAATCTGCTTTCCTGCATTTTGTGAAAGCTTTCCTACATTTCCACACCATATCATCAATGCAAAATGCAGTGTTTCCAAAGATGCACTGAAGTTCTCTACTGGCAGGAGTTTAGTGCTAACAGAAATATGTACACACGCTTTAGGCTAATCGCCAAAATATAAAATTCTGCTGTTCACAAGAAACTTTCAGATACAGGCAAGAAGATTCTCTGAAAAACAAACCAAAACAACTCCCACCTCCTGACCAAGGTGTTACTCAAATTGTTGAGATAAAATCCAGAACTTCCCTTTCACTCGCTCTTACAAATTTATAAATACTAGTTATAATTACGGCTTAGATTGCAACTAAAATGATTACCTACTCAGGACTTGAAAAAGTAAATTAAATTATGTGTCAAGAACATTCCAATAAAGAATAAGGACATTTTAAAGCTAGCCTATGAGACACTAAAAAAACTCCACCCAGAGTAACAAATCTGACCACCCACAGTTAAAAATTAAAGACAGAAAACACAGAGTTGCTACAACAGTCAGGGAAACAGGGACTCATAAGAAGATGGCAACCCTCCTACCCTCATTATGAATAATTAAAAGCACTTGGCTTGTTTACCATAACAAAACTAAGCTGAAGAAGAGACATAATTGCCTACTATAAATGCACTAGAAGATGGCTAAATAGAATAAGACGTTAAAAAATGGCCTCAAAAAGCTTATGTTAAAAGGGTTTTGACAACCAAAGGAAGGTAACGCTTGAATTAGTCTGTCAGTAAGACTAGTCAAGGCCAAAAAACCCCACCTAACCCAGTAAACTTTTAAGAAGAAACTTGAAATTAATACATGGGATTATATAGTCGTTCCGTACAAGGGTAAAGTAATGGGTTCAAGATTTCTTCTAGCCCTCTACTCTGTGACAGGTCCTACTTTGTAGGGAATGAAACAAATTCCTATTGCAAAACCAAGCAGAAGTAATGTTTTGGAAGAAAAACGGTTGAAGATGCCTAATTTTTCTTTTAAATTTTATCTTTGTAAGGAGATTTAAGACGGAATAAACTCCTCAGATTTAATTAACTGAATTGAGTCCATTAGCTGAAATGAATTGAACTGAGGCTTTTTGTAGTGTGTCATGTGCTCATGAGAAGATCATATGCAGTACGAGGTGAACTGTGAAACTGCTGGAAAAGGCTGAATACTCCCTGTTTGCACCAATAATTTTAGAAGCTACACTGACTGTGAGAGAGAATTATGGACTTCAGTGTGAAAAGTTGATCTTTTCTTGGAATTACCAGACATGGAAAAGCTCCTACTTTCTGGTTAAGTCTTCACTTGCATCAGAAATCAGACTCATCTCCATCACCAAGGAGACACACTGATTATTTACTAATGGTCCTGTGGCTAACCAGGGTATCTGCTTCTGGAGAAGACCAGAAACAAGCAATGCAGAATGTCTCCAAAACACACATAGCCTCCTTCATAGCAAGAAAAGTAGCAGAGAGATGAATAATAACTCTTTGGGGGCATATGGTATTTTGTAAAATTATTTGATAGTGCTATTTACAGGCCACTTTCATGACAGCCAGAAGCAGACTGACAAGTCAGCTTGTCAGAAATATCCCTCGCATCACTCCAAAAAAGCCCAACTGGTTAATCCCTAATGCCCAGGTAATCCGTGAGACTTCATCACCAACTCACTTCCCACGTCTCCAACTGCCTTTTCATTCACATACTGCTAAGTAATTAAATTTAAATCTCTGATATCAGCATCTCCTACCTCTACCGCTCTTGGAACTAGTCTCCTTCTCTTCCTTTCTTTTGAGATGCTGAGCATGTACTGGTTTCTAAAGTTTAAAACAGGCTATTGGATCAACTGCCTAGTACTTCCACAGGTATAAATAGATTCTTCCCATTCTTAAACATCAATATGTAGCTGAAACTACTCTAAGATGGCAAGGATGGAAAATGAAGCTCTGCTGAACAGGCTTATGTGGACAGGGAATTTGAAGATCCATGCTTAATACAGAAAGACTAAATTAAGCCTTAGCAGAAAGCCACATTTAAAAGGAGAGAATAAAGGGGGCCCAAATGTCAGGCCAAAGAGGCCAATTCTGAAAAGATTTTGGAGAAATTGGGCCACACAAGCTTTCCATTTTTCATCCCATTCCTAGGGACAGGGACAGATATCCCAGGAAGTTCCCTTTATATGCATGACTGCAAGAAAAAAAACATTAGCACCTTTCTATACTTTCACACATGGCCTTCATATTTTACAACAATGTGAAAAGATGAATTTACAGTCCAGGATTGGTAAAAGCATCTTTTTACCTCTCTTGAAACTCAATTAGGAAGGCGCAGGTTGCCCTATAAATTAACCAGGAAGGTTATGATCTGTCTCCTGGGAAATACCAATTCAAAACTCATTTCCACCTGTGCATGTTTCACATGCAGAATTAGGATCCTTGTCAAGTGCAATGAGCCATCTCTGCAAGAAATTCCTACCAAAATAAATTACTGAAATCAAGAAGCTGGATGTAATTATTCGCCCCTTCTCCCCCTTCCCCTTCTCTTTTATGGCCTTACATAGACTGCCTGCACCAAGATGCCACGAGTACGGAGCTCTGAACTGCACATGATAGAGAAACATTTGGTTTTTACTGAAAATTTTGAATGCTTAACTGTGTTGCTGCATAAATCACTTTTCTTACAAGAATTATATGACACACTTTTCCCAAAACTGACATTTTTGCAGTGCTATAACCTTTGCAGAAGCTGACAGACTCTGAGGGAAGACAACTACCTCAGCTTTCCACAAGGTGGCATCGTTCCCTTTGATGAAAGACAGCATTACTCGGTGCCATTGAGGAAATTTAATTTTTTAATTTCATTTTTTTTTCAAATGTACTGGACGCTGTCATGAATAGGTTTAAATAGGTTTAAGATCTCTAAAATACCTCTAACAAGGTTCATTTTAACAAATTCTCCCAATAGAGAGTTTAATGAGTTAAAAAAGCTTCCTTTTCTAATGCTGAAATGAATAAAAAGTATTTGTGTTTGCTGCCACGCTAAAGCAAGATTCAATCAAATACAGTTAAGGCCACGTCACGTGGCAGAGAAGAGCCTAAGGGGCTAAAAAAAATTATCTAATTTTCCAAGTCTCATCAGGTCATCAGTTTTAAATCTTATCAAATTTCTTTCAGTCTCATAATATTCTGGGTAAAACGGGCTACCAAGGAACACGTCTACTGCACCTCCTTCCCATCCATGTGAGAACTGAAGACCCCAGAGCATTTTCCACAGCTGAAGATTTTTCCCTGCTGTTTCCAGACCAATTCCCTGTCCCTGTGAGGTAGGGCCATGCAGCAGCTGCTTGTCCTGTCGTTGGGGCAGAGGCAGATGCACTGAACTGCTCTGCCCTCAGCCTCTCCTGCAGCAAAGCAACATCACCCACAGGACCATGCACACGGTCACTACTGCCCCAGCACAACAGCACTGACAAACAGCAGGTAAGGTGCTTTGACTCAAGTGACTTAAAAAACAAACCCCAAACACATACAGTTTCTCCTCTATTTTTTGCCTTGCTCCTCTCAGTCACTTCTGTGAGTGTTTCTGCGCTCGGTTTTGATTACCTGTTTAAGCGTCATGGGTTTGACTAAACAGAAGAAACAAAACCAGCTGTGAGAGACCAAAGAGGACAACCTTTTGGCGTTGACCCATTTCCCTGATGCTGGATGGGTATCGGTTCCATCAATTTTGAAGATTAACCAGCAAGCCAGAGAGGGAAGGGAAATGATGACACACCAGTTATTCATCCACACAAATACCACCACGCTTCTGCATGCGGGCAGGGCTCCTATTCCTACCCAGTGCAGATCAGCGGGGAAAGACTCAGACATATCAAAATGCTGCCTCCTATAATGCTTTCCATCCCATAAGGCTTATCTCAAAAGGAACAGCTTTCTGGTTCAGAGGGCTGGTACCTAATGCTCATCACTCTTCCAGCTCCATTTACTGTGCTCGGTATTTAGTGCCTGTCATCGTAACGAGCGCAGCTGAAACCCTTGCTTTTTAACTGCCAGCCTGCCAAGCAAAACACATTTATTCACGTCTGATTTAAACACCACAAGCCAAATAATCAAGATGACAAAGAAGTTTAAGTACCCTGATCAGTCTGTTTTCTCTCCTAAAATATATCATTAATGCTATTATAATTATTAACTCTGTTACATACTGTCTTCCTGCATATAAGTAGCTTCTGAGCCTGTCAGTCGCTGCAGGTGTACGGCACAGCCAAAACACTTATGTAAATGACTTGGATTTCCAATTATAGAGATTCACATACATCCTTAAAAATGGATGCAAGCACAAGGCAAAACCATCAGCAAGACAATCTGGAGATACGTATACAAGCATTCAAAACCTTCTGCTGCTTCTTTCTCCTTAGATTACAACAGTAGAGGCTCTTAATTACGGTGCTTGTTCACATAATGGTCTCATTTTTGTCTATAAATTTCATCCTCAAAATGCACCTAGGTTGCATTCTCTGTTCTAAACTACAAAGTTCCTTGTTCTAAACGGTAACTAGCTGCAAGCTCAAGCAACCACATAAACACGAAAAAAAAGGGAGCAACTTGAGAATAAAGAGCAAATTCTGACACCGAATGCCTCAGGAAGCTACCCAGCCATGACAAACAACTCTCTCACTCAGGACAGAAAACTCAGTTAGTTGTGCAAGAGGTCAGTTATTAAAGTTGGACAGTAGAATCTTGAGCTGTAACATTCAATTCCCCTCGGCTTACGTGATTTTAAAATAAGTCACACTTTCCTGAACAAACTGAATGAAGTTTTACATCTACAAATTCTTTGATGGAATTAGTCTTGCATGGTCAACCTACATTGTGCCAAGAGGAGGAGTACAGTCAATCAATCTCAAGATTTAGGAGACATTCTGCACTTTGCAAGTTATGTCTACAAATGCAAATTTTTAATTGTTATCCCATCATGGATCTTCTTACAGACCTTGGCTTCTGGATCACTGTTGATGCTACAAGAATCATCATCATCAGATTGCTGACCATTTCTGTTACAGAAAAAAGAAGGAAAAAGAAAAAGAAGACAAAAATCAATCTTAAAATCATATAAAAATTACAAGACAGCACAAAATGGAGATGGGCATTCCACAGAGACTTCTGAAGTTATTGTACCTGAGCTTCAAAGAGGCATAGCGCAACGTTGCTCCTTCAAACTCTTTCAGACTTGGGTCTGGGTTCACAGTGGCTGCGTGCAGATCCTAGAGATAAAGGCAGTGCTGTTAATACAGTATTAAGCGCTACGAATACAGTATTAAGTACACCACTGTGTTATTTCATATTTCAAAGGGAAATTAAATCCTCCCTGCAGAGAAGCGATAGTATTTCTGGCTGAAGTTGAGAAGAGGCATGCATATATTCTCAAGCTGCATTTCATTCAGTGCAGGCATCTCATTCGTTACGTCATGGCAGTTGTCCTGCGAGTTTAGACTGAATCCATTCCGAGTGGAAAGATCAGAAAAGGCAGCATGTTTGTGAGCTAGACATCCCTAGCAGTACCCCCATTCTCTTTGGCCTAGGTTATGAATGACATTCATGGAAAAATAAAAAGGGAAAAAAAAAAAACAACAGCCACTGCCATGCAAAAAAACAAGGGTAATAGTATTAAAGGTTCTAAAATCTGACAATATACTTGCCTTCCAAATGTCACTATTAATCTTTCCCCCATTCAGTACAGCAAAATCACTCCATGGCTGTTTCTAGACACATAATTATTCACACAGGAAGAAGCACATTGATAAAAAAAAAAAAAAAAAAGAAAAAGAAAAAGAAAAAAAACACAAGACACTGTTGTTAGCATTGATATTTACAGGATGGGTTAGGGAACAGATCACCTCAAACTTAAGTAATTACTCCACTATACCATGGCATTTGGAGGAAAGGGGAGAAAAGACATGCCTCTAACAGTTACTTACCAAAACAAATGATTGAAACAAGGAAAGTTAATATAAATCAGGAACAGACAATGAAATTACTCTTTAACTATGGTCTTAAAAGCAAGCAAAATGAATCTGAATATGAATGTTGGCCACAGCTGCTACAGCCTTTGATAAACAGCAATTAAGTGGAAACATTAGGATTTCCATTTGATTGACATTTTTGCTCAGACCCTAACACTACTGGAGCTAGAAATGCTGAAACACAATGATATATACAAAGATCAGATACATACAAGGTAAAAATTAAATATTTCTAGAGAGAAAGCACAAGAAAAGGACAGCAAAGGGAAGGAATACAGTACATAGAGATTTTTTACTGAAAAAGTAGTTTTGTAAAGTCTAGCAGCCTTTTTAAAAAAGAGAACAAAAGCAAAAAAAAACCCCACAGAGTAAACCACCCACCCTCTCATATTCCATTCAAGTTTCTCAAAATTGTCAGAGGCGTTCACGGGTACAATCAAGCCAGCAGCAGTGCATTTAGCACTACAGCAGCCTGAGCCTCACTCTTCTCTGTAAAGCCTGGGAGGAGCAGCTGGTGTTGGAATTACCCCACTCCTCTTCCCCAGGAGGACAGAAACCCCACAGTCCTGTGCAAGAGCCAGGTGGACATGAGATTTGGTTGCTGAGAGATCCAGAGCCACCTCCTTGTAGCTTCACCAAACCAAGCATTCCTGTAATTAGCAACCCCCATATTAAGATGAACTCTCTCAGGTTGTCTAGCTCAGCACCAAGTGAAGTGGTGCCCATTAATCTGGCCCAGTACATGAATTTGCAGGGTGGACATCCCACCTCAGAAGTGTTCTCAGTACATCCCCACTGGAGTATTATTTGTAAGAAACAACTCTCAGCAGTAAGTCTTCCCTAACATGCCTTTGAATTAATTGAGTTGTTAGCTTTTCCTGCTAAGCTCCTCCTCTTTAATTATTAGCTGCTACTGGTTATGTTACCTACAGAAGAACTTCTGGAGGTGATCCAGGCCTGGGATGAGTCAGGCTATAAGAAGACACCATCACCAAATTTTGCCATGGTCTCAAAGAAACTCCTATTGAAAATTAAACCCTACAGCTTTTCCTCTGCACAGGAAACAGGAAAGAGGGAGAAAAATCTCTAGAATTTGGAACAGAACATTACAAAAGATGAGAATTCACAAAGGAAGTGATTTGGCAACACACAGGAGAAAAGTCAAATTTAATCAGCTGTGCAAAACCAAAATACATTTCATGCTTTTGAGGGGAAGAAAGGGAAGGAATGTTCCAGTTTATTCCTATTTAGCATTTATTAGCATCTTTTTTAAATCTGCAAGATTTTCACACCAGCCTTAATTCATAATTGCTTTGGATTGAAATTTACTGATTATCTTGAGAAAGAAAAATTGCCTTACCGCCTGTGCAGAAGTAAGACATTTTCACATTTTTTTCCTTTTTAAAACCCTTTTTGCCATTTGTTTGCATTACAGCATCATTCCTCCCAACCCATTTTTTTTCAGATTCTCTGTTCAACAATAGTAACTGCTTTTATTTATGCTAAATATCCAGAGCAAGCTTCCACATAAAAATGGCTGACTTGATCTGTTCTTTGTTGACTGCCCTCAGCTGTGAGCCACATTCTACCAAACGAAGCAAAGCTTCTGTATACCACATCATTTAAGAGACAGGGACACAAAATAATTAATACAAAAGAAAAAAGAAAAAGAAAATTGAGGAGGAAACAAGACAAAGGGTAAAAAAGGCATTACTCTGGGGAAAAAAAAAAAAAAGAGATGTTTCTAAATCTTTGACAAACTCAAAAGCTGAAAGAGCCCAAGTAAACTCATCTCAAGATTAGCACATGATGCTTCACAGACAAATGTGATAAAGATAAAAGTATTTTTTTATGGACTTGCAGAAGCCTATTGGGACAGATACGAATTGCTACCCCTGCCACTCTTCAGTCCTAGATTATACTCTTTTCATCTGCCTGAAACCTCTATCTCCCCCAAGCTTTTCAGAAGCAAGCAATACAGATTCCAGCAAGTGGGAATGATTAAACCAGCCCTCCCAAACCAGATTATCTCAGAGCATGGGCTTCCAAAGAGCACCGCAGGAACTAGGAGTACACAGCTCACATGTGGTCCAACGTGGAGCTGGAAGCTGGCCACCACAACTGCTGCTGCCAAGGGTAGTGCTGGGATAAAGGCCTTTGGGAGCCCCTATTCTAGATCAAATTCCACATCTTTTGTGAAGCAATTGACTGTATCACAGACATCCAGGTTAATCCTTCAGGGAGAGGGAGAGGGGGAGCACTTGGGGTATGCTGCAGTGCAGTGAATGGGGACAGAAACCAGAATTACCTGCAAGTGACCTGGAAATGATTAGGTGCTGGCAAGTATAGATTGTGGAGACATGAAAAAAACCAAAGATTCATGAGAGCTGACACTGTTAAATCTAGATTACAAATTATTTCATTACCTGCCCCTATCTCGTAACCCCACACCATGGCTTATTTCCCTCTTACTGCTCTGACGCAGAGTTCTGTTCAGAATCAGCTGAATCCCAAAGGATTCCTTTTCCAGTTCCCTCTTAATAAAGCTCAACATCTACGGTTTCAAGAAATGCAAGACTTTTCCTAAGAGTTCTCATCCTAACTCCAGCTATGTGTCTTCTTTGTAGCAGTTTCGGAATCTGGCAGTGCACAAAAGTCCCAAGCCCAATTCAGACTCTCATTTTGAGCTCCGTTACTGTAACTCTGCTGCTATTGTACTGCCATGCTATCTTAATGACCACTGAGTCAAAAAATCAGTGTTGTTTAAATAATGGTATGTAAGATGCTCATCAAAGAATGCAGAAACCTTCAAGAGACAAATGCCTTTCTCTATACCTGCAATTAAAATAACCACATAATATCACTAATACAAATTTTGGAAACTTGTTTACTTTCTGTATCATCTTTTACACTACAGTATATGGGCTGGATGCTGCCACAGAACTGTATATGCATAAATCTTTGCTGGATCAAATTCCTTGCTGAATTACAACTGCCATATCAAAAGCTAGATGAGCCTGTTACATTCTCACGTAAATGGCATTTTAGAATGACTCCTCAAATGCCTTATTTAATACATCTACACTATATTAAAATCTATGCTGTTAGAATTCATACATTTCACATTCTTCATGATGCTGCTAAGAATTAATGATCGTTCTTTATAATCGCAAACTATTCTTCATTTAAAGCAAAAAAATTGTGAAAAGTTAAATGTACATCTGCCACATTACCAGCAGGTCTGAAATTTTCATTGTAAGGGCATTTTAAACAAAGGTAGAAAAATATTTGAAATGAATATATGCATTTTCTCTTTGCAATTTACCAACCATACTGATTGCTGGGGGTTTGTGAAAGATATCTACAACCTACTAATTAAAGCCTTGTTCTCCATATTTTAGAGTAAGAAAAGTATTTAATGGTGAAGTTATATCACTCACATGTACATTACAGGAGTTTATACTGGAAGCAAGGGCAGCACTTTACATTCCACATTTCTGAATTTTTTTTTTTATTGTTTTCTATCTGAATGATAAGCTTGACCGATGTAAATCATAACTGAAGCATTATGGTCAAGTTTGCAAATCTTATGAGAAACATTTCTGAACATGCTGGAGCAATCTTTCTAAAATAACAAACAGGAATGTACATGTTTAAGCTTATATGGGATAAAAGTTTCAGGGTTTCAGGGTCAAGATGGTAATACATACTGGTAATACATACTCAAATGTCCTTAAGTCCTCTTAACTTTCATTTAAGTTATTTTGGTGCGTATATCAACAAAACTCAAAACCAGAAGTGTCATCTAAATACATTTAAAAAACCCACCAAAACCTAAGGACTGCCTGGCCCAAAACTCAAAGCTAGTACAAAGACTTTCCTGGATTTCATAAAACCGTGGACTACCTTCTGAAAAGCTAGTATGAAAAAGAATTCATTTCAAAACAATTAGATTCTATGTTAGTATTTCATTCCATAGAAGTCATCCCAGCATACCAAAACAAGATGATCACATTTTTTGAAGTGTACTCTCTGATAATTTATGATATTTTTCTACTTATATGACATCAATCCCCCCACCCCAAGATTGGTATCACATATTGCTCTTTCAGCACATGTGGAAGAGAGAGTGTGTTCCTTTCTGTTTCTAGTTAAAGACTGACTGCACCACAGTGATCCACTTCTGTAGGTATTTCATACTGGCAGGATGTTAAGAGACTTACACTTGAGAATACTTAGTGTTTATTCATTAGAAATGACTCTATAAAAGATCTAGTGGCTCAAATGAAGACTCGTATGTCTTTGTGTGATAGTCCTACCAAGTGAACCAAAAAGAAAGAAGATGCAAACAGAGTCCAGCCAAAAGACTGCTATAATGTCCAAAAATTTTACGTATCCTGTATCCATATAATGCAGCAACGCTTCAGTGCATGCTACGGGACTGCAGTAGTTTCATATTCATCAGACACTGGCTGTCTAATTTATCTGAGGTATGTCTGATTTCATCCTACACATCCACATACTGCACAGCCATTAGAAAACGCACATAGAAAATAGATACTTACGACGTGTTATCAACAAATAGCTACACTTTGGGATATTAGCAGGCCCCATATTCTAAAACTCAGTTTAGCTAACGGTTAAACCTGCAAGTTCAAAAAGTTATTTCCATTTTCTTTACAGTATGCAGCCCACAAGAAGACACAGTATGTTACCTCAGTCTCTGGAGTAGGAGATGGAGTAATGGAACCAAGCGATCCTTTTCGTGAGCCCTGGAGATCTGTTGGGATGGACTCGGGACGTTGCCATTGAGTTGTTCCTGTTGGTATGTGCCAGTAGTAGATTCCAGCAATGTCATTGATTTTTTTCCAGCCAGGCGGTAAGTCTGGGTCTGTCTGAAATGAATGATCACTCCATATATCTGCTGGGAACAGGAAAGAAGAAAAAAAAAAAAAAAAAAGAAAATGAATCAATGTTCCTAAGACATTAACAGTTCTTCCATGGGTCTGCGAGTGATGCACAGCTGGTTCTGCTGTTGTACAGTTCCTGCATAAATGAACACCAGAAAAACATACTGGATTATTAAGGCTCAAAGTAAGGTGGCAAAGTCTGGTTTGACTTGGCCTATGAAGAGAGGAAAAAAAAATACACTACTTACCCAAGCCCTGTTCTAATATGGCAGCTATCTAATGCCATCAGATACACTAGCTCTTCAAATAAGGTTTAGCTTCAAGTACCCTAAATCACAGCATATAAAGAAATACTTGGAGTTGTGGTGTACTCTGTCTTCACCACAGCACCTTCCCTTCTCAATGCATGGCAGCAGAGCATATATTTCTGCTGAGCAAAGTCAGCTTTTCAAAACAGTCCCCCTCTCCCCCCAGTCAAACAACCCACATTGGGTTTTACTTACAATGTCTAACAGACTGCTTGCTTAAAATGATGAGAACAAGAGAACCGAGTGATCATTTTACACACCCCCTGATTGCCACAAACAAACATACTGTTTTCAATTGGTTTTAAAATGGGGTAGGGAAAAAAAATTAAAAACTCATCCGCAGTGCCACCACAGAGATGAAAACTGGCTGTACTGACAAACCTACTAACTTAAGAACGTGCTAAGAGTTCATATTGTAACTACAGACATTCCCAGGTTTACCTGGGATTATAGATACATATAGGAAATATCTGAGCTAGTGAGAAAAAAACCCAAGAATAAAGGAAGCACCCTACCAATGAGCCACGGCTTATCTAGTTTGGCAACTTCTTTCCAACCATCAAAGACAGTCCTCAAAACACCTTCAGTGCACGACAGATGAATAATCATAGAATGGTCCAGGCCGGAAGGGACCTCCAAAGGTCATCTAGTCCGGCCTCCCCACAGTCAGCAGGGACACCCCCAACTAGACCAGGTTGCCCAGGGCCTTGTCGAGCCTCGCCTTGAATATCTCCAGGGAAGGGGCCTCAACTACCTCCCTGGGCAACCTGTTCCAGTGTTCCACCACCCTCATAGTAAAGAACTTTTTCCTAATATCCAGTCTAAATCTGCCCTTTCCCAACTAAACGCCATTGCCCCTCGTCCTGTCAGCGCAGGCCTTTGTAAACAGACTCTCCCCGGCCTTCCTGTAGGCCCCCCTCAGGTACTGGAAGGCCACTATTAGGTCTCGCCAGAGCCTTCTCTTCTCCAGGCTGAACAACCCCAGCTCCCTCAGCCTGTCCTCTGGACCCATTCCATCAGGTCCATGTCCTTTCTATATTGAGGGCTCCAGACCTGCACACAGTACTCCAGGTGAGGTCTCACCACAGCAAAGTGGCAGAATCACCTCTCTGGATCTGCTGGCAACACTTCTTTTGATGCACCCCAGTATGAGATTGGCCTTCTGGGCTGCAAGCACCCACTGCCTGCTCATGTCCAGCTTCTCATCCATCAGCACCCCCAAGTTATAATAATCTGTTGTTATATTGCTCTTCTTAACCTCTATTTTGAATTAAAAGTTTCTTGTTAGTCTATCCTCAAAGCCTCTTGCTAGGTGTTTTAGCAGGGTTACTTATTTCTGAATCTCTCTCATTTCTGCTACCCACATTTATGCATATAGACACACAAATGGCATAATAACTTGAAATAGCTTTTACACTCCATGGCACAAACCAGCCTAATACTTCCCCAGAGCCACTTAGAGTTCTTAAGTTACTGATTTACCACTTGAGGACTAATCTCAGCAAATTCTGCAAAAGTAAAACCAGACAATATCATTACCCTTAAATTCAATAATGAGCCTCAGCCAAGGCCCAGTATTTGAAATGAGCAACATTCATATAATCAGTTCCAGAAATTCCCAAGTGCGCTAAACACCCGCCTCTAAACGTTTCCCTAAACACAGCCTCTGCTGCATTCAAGCTTACGTAGTTCCTGACTCCAAGTTTTACATGTTTTAAAGCCCATTCCTCCTTACCCCTTTTATTTTTTCAGCTGAACAACTCAGCTGCACTCTTCTCAATCATGTCAAAATAAAATAAAACACTTCCAATAATTCGACCACATCATGCAAAAAGTAAGGTGCAAAGATCAAATACCTGAACATCACACTGAATATGCACGGCAACATCTGCAAGTCCAAAAACACGTGGGCAAGATTAAATAGAATCATAGAATCGTCTAGGTTGGAAGAGACCCTTGGGATCATCAAGTCCAAAAAACCAGTTCATAAAACTCCAAAATATCAGTGTTCATAAAACTTTCATATGGGGCCTTTCAAAGCATGTCGGGATAGGAAAATAATAATATTTTATTATGCAGAGAAGCAAAGCTTCAGATCAGTTCAGGTTCATACAGTGTACAGTATTAAACAATCATAATTCAACATTGGTGCTGGCATGGACATGCCGGCGGTTCCTCACAAGCGAGCTGCTACCTGGAAATGTGCCTAAGATAAGTGTGAGCTGTCACCACCCAGCTCCCGAAACGCAGAGCTGCCAGCTTAAAGGTCAACACAGTCAGAAGTTCACAGCTGGTCTTCTGCAGAGTCACTTGAAAGCACAGGTCGCAAAGAGAGGACTGATATTTCAGTTGGAGTTTTGCCTCATTGAAGACAGATGATTAAAGCCTTGTCCATTCGGGGGAAGATCCAACACCTGAATGTTCATGGGGATGTTATTATGGAAGAAGCATAGGTCAATTCTGGCGAAAAAACACGACAGTAAGAGAGACATGGGAGAGGATTTTGAGGACTAAAATGGCAGATTAGGAAAAAAAAATCATATGTGATTTAAAACAAGAAGCTAACTTCATCTAAGGAAAACTGATAAACACAGAGTGGACTCGACTGGGCTTTCCTGCCTCCCCCACCTTCCTGCACCAGGACATGGCAAGTCCCTTGGGAAACTAGATCTTCCCCCTCTACCTAAAGCTTGCTTGGAGTTGGCACCACAGTCCCATCTTATGGGGTAAAAGATGACGATGAACAGGGCTGCTCCCCCAAAAACCTTTGGCCCTGGTCTCTGCAGAACTTGGAGTTGAGCTCGCTGCACCCCACCGTACAGTCTCCATCTCTTCAGAAACTTGGCAACACAGCGACGATAGAAATGTTTTTAAAAGAATGAGAAAATGATGAAAAAGATGAAATAATCAGAAGTGAGAGTCCAAGGGGAGGGCAGTGCCTGCAATGCCTTACCATTCCCTTTTAAAAAGAAATAGGGAATTTATGTCAGTCATTTCTCTTTAAAAATTAAAATAAAAACTAACAAAAAGCCAGTGAGGCTTAGGAAAATACCAAAGAAAAGTTTACTTTTTTTTTTTAAAGGAATAAATAGTTGTCTCCATTTTTAATAAATGTACTAAGGAGTAAAACAGTCTGAAGAGATTCCCACTTGCTGAAATTGTCAAGTTTCACTCAGAAATAAATGCTTGTGTCTGAATTATTGTTTGAATGGCTGAAATACGGAGGCTGTAATAGAAAAAAATGAATACAGCCTTCATCCTGGTATCATGATAACAGAGGAGAGCAGTTAAAACTTAAAAAAAAACCTGGAAAAATGAAGTCTGCTACACAAAATGAAACTATTAATTCATTCTTTTGAAACAACTAGCGACAGAGATGTACCTCCACAAAATCACAAACACAGCCATATCTAACTGGCTATTCTGGCTAGAAGAGCTTTGTGAACACATTTTGTATTCTAAAGAAGATAGGATAGAGCCCATATAATGTAATGTATTGCTGCTTGTAACTGCCTTCTCCAAATGTCAGTCTCTGCCAATTACCTGATATAGAGCAGCGATTAATGCCATGCTATGGTTCAGATACTAAGTTTGGTGTAATAATTAGAAATTTTAGTAATGGATTTTTATTTAAATTATTTTACTATCTGAGACTGATCTACAAAAACAGTGTTACGATACTAAAGGGATAGTAATAAATTATACAAATATTTCACTGAAGAGCACATGTAATTGGTGACCAAGCTCTTCGTCAAAAATTGTATTTGTACCATTTATTTTATTGCTGTTTCAGGGGAAAGGATAGTAATCAAATTGCTGCCATAATGAATCACTCTTTAGCCCTTGTTGAATTAAATAGAAATTAAAACTACGGCATTCAAGAGGATCTTTCAGAGAAGACAAACTTGTGCAGTAAACCGGAGACCATTTATTTTTCCATCATTTTGCAGTGCCACAAACTGTTCCCTCGTAACAGGCATCTTGTCTAAGGCAAGGTCACATCGATGGCATCACAGCAGATGCAAATAATACGCTCTGCATCTGAATACAGTGCAGCTTTCCAGCTGCTGTTCCCGACTATGTTGGCACCATTTGTGGATATTTCATAACTAAAGACACAAAATACTATGAAACTGAAATAGCTTTTAACTAGCTCAGGGTTTCTTCTGCAGGCGCAGCTATAAATCCCTTTCACTGAAGACCAAAGGTAGTCATTTTGAAATAAATACAGATGGAAAGAGAATGGCAGGAGCTCTGGAGGAACTTTCTGGAAGAGCAAGAATGCAAGAGTACAGCACAATATACTTCAATTTATCAACAAGTTGTGTTAAAGTTTTGAGACAATAATTACTCCTTGTTTATTTTTAGAAAGAACTACACTGAAGTAACACCTTCAATCAATCAGGAAAGATTTGGTGCTATAACAAAGGCAGAATGGAAGAATACTAGCAAGATGCATGATTTCCTGTAAACCCAACCAAATACTCCACTCACCACTGTCATAAGTTGATTTATCACCAGTACAGCACAAAAATCTGGCAGTATGACAGTTTGTATGTGGCAGTATGACTGTTTTGTAGCAACTTTTCTCCTGTAAAGATCCTCTGAAGAAAAGGGATACCATCTAAACACAGGATTTGATCTAGTCTTTCATTGTCCCCTACCATCTCAAAAGGATATTTCCACCATGAAAAGCTAACTGAAAAGGAGTGTTCAGCGCCCAGTTTGATGGTCCAAACAGAGACACCTTCAGAGTTTTCCAAATCTAGAAAAGTAATCTGGCCAATAATAAAACTGTAAATCCACTTGTCAGTCTGTCTCTCCCATCGCTCATAGTCCAGCAGTGGCTGCACAATGTAAATGTAGGATTTCAAAGGGCAAAGCACTTTGTTTGTAAACAAGGGATCTGCAGCAAAGATTTCAATATCAAAAATTGCCAAGAACGAGACGGCGACAGGATCCAACAGTATGTTGTCCTGGTGTTCAGGCAGCAACGGGAAGCCACTCACTTCATACCTGCTGGCTTTCTTCACTGCCCACAATGGCAAGTGTGTGTTACAGGTGCCATCCTTCTGGGCACACAAGGGGAAGAACAAGAAAGGAGCTGGGAAAACAGGAGGATAAAAAGCTTTTATTGAAAATGAAAGGGACGGAGGAAAAGGGGTTTCTTTCTCTTATGAACTTCCAAAATCTTGAAATAAAAATGTTTCCCTTCTGGGCCTAAATAAGAGCAAAAACAAAGGACAAGAAAGCCACAAAAACTTAAGTCTTCTTGAGAAGATGCCAATGACTTCAGCAGATCCAGGATTTGATCCTAGAGGGAGAATGTTCCTCCCCCACCCCATATGCACACAGACATTGGGAGGGGAAGACACGTTGTATTAATGAGTGAAGGCAAAAAAAACCCTAAAGGACCATTCTCCATTAAGCAGCACAATAGAAGGAACACAGACCCTGAATATTTTTATCCCGTTTATTTCCCATAGCGGGCTCAATGTGCAAGTTGAAGTGCTTCTGGTTTAACAAGAAAAAAGACCCCAAAGACAAATTTTCTCCTCACTTTGCCCACACTGCAGCATAATAGACAGCAACACCTACTCTCACCATTCACATCAATGGTGGTCAGCAGGTAGTCTTGCCTCAGCATCATTGCAAGAAGCATGAATGCTACGTCAGAAACAAATGCAGCAAAAATGCAAGCCACTAGGACAAGTAATTATAAATCAGACAAGCCTGTCTAATTTGGGGAACATTACTCAACAAGGAGTGATAAACAGCCAGAAGCCGGTCATTTGGCATCATCTTTTCTCACAGCATGCAACTGGTTGTCATGACAACCCTGTCGTCCTCCTTGCCGAATCGCTGAACCAGCCACATGCTCTCAGGGAGAGGAAAATTCTCAAACAGGTTCCTGGAAAATATGCTGAAATGTGAGATTTACAGTCATACATATAACCAGACACAATCTGTGCCAAAAATGAACAGCTGTTTTGATCAACTGTAACATAAACCATAATCAGGAAAGACTGACTTCTTAGAAATCCTAAAGAAGCTTGGGATGAATCGCTTCTACTGGGTTTTTTTTTCATGTGATGTGATCTTCATCCTGCTGTATAAATCATGAGTTACTACAGGCATGCAAGGTGTTCCAGCAGAGATGACTAATCTTAAGGAAAAGAGAGGAAAGCAGATTTATCAACACTCAGGGAAAAAAATCACACTATTAAACCCACTTGTTTTGAAGAGTGTTGACATAAGGACCAGAGAACTAGTACAAAACCCAAAGAAAAAACCAAAGGGAAGCAGCTTCAGGAAATAATTTCAGAAGAACTGTGGATGACAGGCTCAGGATGGTACTACTGTACTGCTTAAGTGAGAGAATTTCGGGCAGCTCTGAGAGGTGTTTGCTCAGGGGAAATCAGCCTGAGGTCCAGAGGTGAAGCTGTGAGACACCGGCACCGCCGCTTGCGCTTCCTGGAGTTGATGCTAACAATTGCAGCAATGGGGAAAAGTACCACAGGAAGACCGTGAGGAAAGGCCCATGTGTTCCTTCCTGGAAAATGGGCCAAAAATAGGACCAGCCTGTTCACCAACCAAAAACATCCAGCCATGAAAGAAGCAGAGAACAGCAAAGGAAGGAAGACTTGGAGGTGACCTGAACTGCTGCCTCAAGGGGGCTGTCATGGCAGAAGCTGCGGACCAGGAAAAAGCCAGGCTCTGGGAAGATCTGTCCCACCTGGAGAGGGGTGGCTGCCGAGCCAGGTGGAGCACTGGTAGCAATATGAAATAATGGACATGGAGGAAGGACCACCTCAGCTGGAGCAAAGGCTAAAGAATCACTACCTGAAAGTGCTGTAGTGGAGGCACATCCTACAGCTCTTGCACGAACTTTAATGTGCGATGAGATCTCCATTTCTTGATTAAGGGGCTGATGAACATTAGGGAAGTTGGACAACTAAGAGGCTGTACTGGGCCTGAATGGGATGAAATTAGATTTTCTTCATAGCAGCCTGTAAGGTGCTGTGTTTTGCATTTGTGACCAAAACAACTTTAGGAAACACACCAGTGGTTTAGCTATTGCTGAGCAGTGCTTGTACAGTGTCAAGACCTTCTCTATTTGTCACTATGCCTCCAGCCAGAGACTGGCTGAGCATCAGCCAGCTGGTGGGAGGTAGTCAGTGATTGTGTTTGCATCACTTCTTTATTGTTATATTTTTTTTCCTTCACTTATTAAGCTGTCTTTATCTTGACTGATGAATTTTTCTCACTTTTACCCTTCCAATTCTCTTCCCCATCCCACTGGTGGGTGGAATGAGCCACCACAGAGGCATTCAAAGCATGCTTGCCAAGCCCAGGATCCAGGGAGGAGCAGGCAGGTACCCTCCAGGGTGGAACAAAAAGGAGTCCCAAATGAGCAAGAGCAGCCCTGGTTCACCAACTTTAAATGAGAGATAGTTCCAGATACTAGGTGAACAAAATGCACCATTACCCTGGGAAAATTTCTACTAACTAATTTCCACAAAAGTCAGAATAATTTGCTACTATTCTAGCAAGTGAGTTATTCCTGCTTATAAATACACTTTGCATATTACCCTTATTAGTGGGTTTCTTGCTTATTTGAAAAGCTAGTTCTCTATTCTTTCCACTAGATGGCAAAAGCTTTTACTTTAAAATGTCAGTCCAACACAGCAGAGTGCACCTCTAACTCCATCTAAATCCACCGTGATCGTGCACGGTAGGATTGAGCCCCAAGGGACCTCCTCACAACGGAGGACTCTAAGCAACAAATAATTCATCCACAGCAGTATCTTCTTCCTTAGGAAATCACTAAAATGGTCTCATGAGTTAGCTTTCAGGGTTAAACCAGTCCAGCAGCAACCAATCTGCATCTGCTTTTCCGATATTTCTTTTTGGCGTATTATTTCTTCTTCCCCTGCCACTCCCCCAGAGAGCAGGATTGCAGCATATGATCTTGTGTTCTGGGTTCATACCCCGTTTAACTATATTGTATTGTTTTAGAAGGGAGGTTTGCTTGGTCTAAAGAAGAAAAATTAAAAGACCACCTCAGCCAAGGGGCTGCTGGACTCACAGCAAAGCCTGCACACACACTGTCGCCCAGCACGCTCAGCAAAAGCCACTGGTGGAGTCCAGCCTTCCTTACCCCCACAAAATCTATCTGTCTCAGCAACAGCAGCCAACCACTGGGCAGAAAAACCAGGGAAAAATCACTTGGGTGGCAGCTCTGAATTTATGTATTTCTCTACTAGAATAAAGAGCCTGACCCTCCTGTCTCCTCTAAGCTAACTGATATCTTAAGTGTCAAACCATCTACGGGAAAGTCCACTAACGATTTCATTTTGGGCAATGAACAAATATAATCTGGAATAATCACACAAACCAGGAAGATCCAGTCTATAAAAACTGACACAAAAAGCAGATGACCTGACTTCAAGAAGCAAGAGCAGGAGGAGACCCTGCACCACCGTATGCCACACAGCAGTACGGTGACCTCAACAGCCTCAAAATGCAGGAAAAAAAAAAAAAAATCTACATTAAAAGTCAGCTACTAGGAAAATGGTAATTTTCTAAGCTATGATGAAATGATATTTCTTCTAAACTATGATGAAGTCTACTGACCTCAGGATAGAACACTGTAGAGAAAGGAAGGACTGTATTTCTCTGGAGAACAAACCGCATAAATACATTGATATAGTCTGAAATTTTACAGAAATGCTCATTAGTGGATTTTGTGCATGTGATTGGCTAATTAAAAGCCAGTAAAGTTGGCCAGTGGCACAGACATACAATTCAAATCATGGCTTGACTAAAGCAGCTTTTCTTTCCCAGTTTCATTTACAGCACTGTGCAAATGCATTAGAAAAACCTTTTCCTGAATTTAATGATTCAATGAAAACAGAGCATAAAATAAAATTACAACAGAGTTACCCCCTGAAATTAAATGTTGTGCTGCAAGAAAAAGCAAAACCTGCAGGAACAGCTATTTTCCATCTCAGATGCAAGCACTGTGCATCCCTCAGTCCACGGGGCTCCACACGCAGCACGGCAGACACTCTAGGGCGCCACGAGAACGACGACTTCATCTTCACACCAACCTTGTGAGGCAGGAGAACCCAAGCCCCATTTCAAACAGAGCCAGGCAGAGGTAGGAGAGGCATTAAATATGCCCAGGGAGTTATGCCCAGGCTCTGGGTGCTCCCTGGGATCTGTGAAGGCTCCCAGAACCCAAACACCAACCACAAGGTGCACAGAGACCAGCCACCATCCTCTGGTGTGCCCATGTGCCAGAGTCCTACGTGAAGGGTTGCTTGTCCTGATGTGGCAAAAATGTAATTCCTACCCCATCCTACCCAATTTAGTCAGGTAAGTACTATCAGCAAAGCCAGAATGTTACTTTTAATGATCTATATAACAGAGCAGTTTGCCTCTTTAAAGCTGTACTCAAATGTGCATTAGAGAAAAAACTGAAGGCTCCTTTTTTTTTCCAACACAGAAGCCAAAGACCTAATGTTTCCCCACCTCCAAATTCATTTCACGTTGCTACAGCACTGAAAGGAAGAGAGAAGAAGTTATTATGGTGAAAATCCTCTCTTTTACCATTAGAGACACATAAGCATGAATTATTGCACAAGCATAGGAGGCAATGCATTGGCCCTCAGGGGCCTCAGTTTGCCTGCAATGAAGGACATGAAGGGAAAAGCTTGGGCACATCAAGCAGCTCAAGGCTGTGCTGAGGCGTTGTGAGATGTGAACTCAGCTCCGCTCCCCAGCCTTCAAGCTTTGAGACTTTTCTTTTTTTTAAAAAAAAAACCAAAACCAAACCCCAACTTTAACCTTTTCAAAAGTAATCTTGCTTCAGTTGAACCAAGTCTTCTGCACAACGCCTACAGTCATACACGAAACCCAACGTATGGCATCTACGCTGGGAAGGTTTTATGAACAGGGGCTTCTGACAGCAGATGCAAGTGTCAGGGGAGCTGGTGGGACTTCACCCCCCGTGGGAGAGGGGAGCACACTGAGAGCACACAGGGGGCTCTCGTAGCCCAGAAGTTTAAGTATTTCACAGTTACATTGCCATAAACTTTCTATTAAATCTTTATTCATACTGCCCAGATATCTTTTGGTGTTAAGCAAACTCAGAGATGTTAATTGTCTTTGAAAATAATTATATTTCTAGTGCTTTAGTGTATTTATTTTTCACAGAAATGGATTTATATAGATTTCTGAGTCTAGATTCAGTTATGGATGCTTAGAATCATAGAATCGTCTAGGTTGGAAGGGACCTTAAAGATCATCTAGTCCAACCATCAACCTAACTCTGACAGAAAAAAAAAGAAAAAGAAATAAGCAATAAAAATCACTAAACCGTATTCCTAAGGACCATATGAGATAGAAGAGAGCTTAAAGAGATAGAAATGGTAACTCTGACATAACCACCACCAAGAATTAGAAAATCCAGAAAAATAACCATCCTGGTAAGTCTAACTTAGCAAACAGTAGCCAGAAACAAAGCTAACACACAACAACTGGACCAGACAAGCATTTGAGAGAGAAAAAGGGAAGGATTAATTTTACAATTTTGCAGAACTGCAATAGAATTTCACTTGCAACTAGCACTGCCTTTGATTCAAAGTATATTCCCAAAATAGCTACTCACTTTGAAAACTTGAGGACAAACTCTCCTTAAAGCTGCATAAGCCCAGAATATGACAACTTCAAAATCTTCCTCTATTGCGAAACCAGAGCTAGAGTCTCCCTCAAAACAAACACCTGGCTTGGTAAGAATGTAAACCTGTCAAAGCACAGTAAAAACAATACACACAAGATTTCCAGTATATGATTGACCACAAGTCATCGAGGTCTATTAGCACTACAGAAAAGACACTGCTAATTGTCACCACAAGCTGTCCCAACAGTTAAACAAGAGATGCTCGAGCAACAGGATGGTCCTTCCCCCAGCTGAAAACACTATCTCATCTTTGGTGAAAACCTTACAATCTGTGGACATGCCAAAGGGCTGCAGGTAGTCTTGGGAAGCAGGAAAACCACCATTACAAAGCATGAGAAGATTTCTCTTTCTGGATTTGTATTTACTACCTTTGCTGCTGCGGAAAACCAAGAGACTGCAAATAGGCCCTACAGGATTAGGACACCTGTAGTTTCAAGAGCTGGATTTCTAACACACAGCATTCACTTTTTGGTTTCTTGACCACACAGACGTCCATGTCCTGGGTTTTTCATAATTTCTTAGAGTTCCTTTACTGTTACTTTTCTGGTTTGCTCATAAAATAAAATGCTCACATACAATGGCAGGCAATTAATTACCTTTTGGCATTCTGGAAAGATCAAGGTCACTGAATTATTTGAGAATAGCAGAATGCTACCCATTGGCATTTGAAAAAATTGCATATTAGGAACTAGTATCAAGACAAAAATCCTTGTGCCTACAGCTTTAATGGAGAGTTGATTAGGATCAGGATTAGTGCATGCGCTTCCACATGCCCTATTATAAAGTGATGGAGCAGAACTAGAAAAGACAGGAGCACAGATAAAACTGCTTCTGCAGAGACACTGAGTCTTGGAGGACTCTTGAGCTTGGAAAAGGAATGAAGGGAGGAGGGAAGGATGGATGTCACAGAAATCTGTAAAATCGTGAATGGTGGGAAGAAGGCAAAGATGGAAAGGAAATGATCGTTCACTGTTATTTACTGCTTCCTGTAACAGAAAAGCAATGGGCACCTAATGAAATTACTGGAGAGCAATTATATAGCAAAGGGAAGTACTTTTTCATACAACATATAATTAAATTATGGAGCTCATGGTCACAGGATGTTGTGGATGCCAGAAATACAAATGAGACCAAAAATGATTAAATAAATTCATGTCAGAAAAGTCTATAAAGAGCAATTAAAGAAGATAACATGAATGACATACCAAGTCGGAAAGCCCTAAACCCACCAATAGCTGGAAGTGAAAAAGATGTAATAGGGGGAGGGCCACTTTATGCTAGCCCTGTTTTCTGTTTTTATTGCTCCTGGAAGTTTCTGTTACTGACCGCTGTCAGAGGCGACCCATGATGAATTACATGAGCCTCAGATCTGCTGGATACAGCCATTCTCAGAACCTCATGTACTGGCTGGTGATGAACAAAGTGGAACTGTAACCTCTGTAACTCTGGCAAAGGCGAGCTCCAGCTTCCAGTCGGTGCATTAGTTTGCAATGGAAACAGTGGCATTAACAACATTATTTAAATACTTTGATAAAAACAACCACAACAATTACATTGGGTCTGATTAAAAAGCCACATCTGATATAAGAACCCTCAAACCAATATATCCAAGCTTCCTCTAAGGGAGATACATATATATATATATATTTTTTTTCCCAAAAGGAAAATCCACAATAAATTTATTCTCATAAGTACAAAGGTACACAGTTTTCTACCCTGGGATACACAATAACAACTGCAATGCAGGAGTTATGGGACTGAATATTATTATCTTTACACATTTGTCACCTTCAATTTCATATTAACATGTATCTACATGTATCTAAAAGGAAGATGTCAATACTTTATACTAAATTGTAAAGAGTCATCTCATAGATAAAAATTTCTTTATAGGCAAATACCTCTATTGGGCTTAAATATCTGTATGAATAAGGAAAGGGGAACATATGAAAACTACCATGAAGAGCAGTAACTAATAGCACATCTCATCTAGTGAATCCTGCAGAGCCCACTGCTCTTGAGAGGTAATTAACACCACTTAAACTACAGGCTTTTACATATGACAATTATTAAAGTTCAAAAGAGCTCTTATGTCAGTAAATGTTTACAGTCTTGCTTCCCTTATGTTACTTGCACTCCAGAAAAAAAGCAGAAATAGAAAGGAGAGGTGACAGCAACATACTAGATACAAGATGCTAGTTAGAAATTCACTCTTTCTGCAGTGATAACCAATTCTCAGTGGATCCTGCTACCTTCTGAAAACAAAACTAGCCCAGACAAAAGACTATGGCCAGCACAACATACAATCCTGACATAGCATCTGTAAAGTGATAAAACAAAAGAAAAATAACTAAGTCAAAATAACCTCATCTAGTGGCCTTTACACTGACTCTTTTGTAGAAACGTTACCAGGAGGAGCAAACAAAGAGCGTTTTCTCTTTATTCTAATAAATAGAATAAACCTTACCCATCAGCAAGTCATAAAATAACAAAGCACATCCCACCAAAAGACCTTTAGCCTGGTACCAAATCAGGCAGTAGATTTGCTCATCACTGCAGAATTCAAGCTGCAAAGCTCATTCCTTTCAAGAATTTTATTTTTAAAACACTAGAAAAATAGAATACTACTCATCTGAACTTACACTTGTTTTCAGCATTTTTACAGAATTTTTTAAAATTTCGTGTTGTGTCTTGTGATACCTAGTACTTTTAAAATCCCCAACTCCTGCAATGAGAAAATTGCAGCTTGTCCATTACAAACAAAACAAAACAACAAAAAAAACTCTCCCTACAACCCACAGAATCTCCCATGTCTCCCCCCACCCAAAGCTGAAAAAATAAAATTAGAATGAAAGCTTAAGCCCCCAAAATAAACAATGACTAATATTGATTCTTGGTTTTGAAAACACATTCTTTTTAGACTCCCGTTTGGGGACAAGGTGTGTTTGTCTCAAGAAAAAATTATAACTGTTTTCATTTAGTTTTTAATCGGCTTCTTGGTATAAACTGAAGCATTTGTACTTATTCATCAGTACTACAGCCCTTATAGTTGTATTATATCCCTACACATTCTCGTGTAATTAAAGATAGGATGTAAAATAAATGTGTTAATAATAGAAGAGTAAGATCTGAAAACTCTCTCCCCTCCCTTCTGAAGAGCCTTTCTGGTCCCAGTGCCCAGTCTGTCCACTGGCCCTGCCTGCAGATGGAAACCAGGAGATGTACTCTGCAAACACCAGGTATCTTCCCCCACCTTCAGTAAAGCTTCCGTTGTATACTTGAATACATAAAAAGAAAGGTTAAAAACATGCAACCAGTAATTACTAATATTAGAGTATTTCAAGTGTGTTCTGCAGGGAGCACAACTTTCAAATCAGTAGATGTTGTCTGATGGGTCCTTTGGTTTTTTTTTAAATACTGTCCAATAGTTATCACACTGCCATTAGCAAAATTTAGAAGCACTGAACCCGAAACATTGGTCCAACACGTAGACAGCATCTCTACCTGCTTCTGGCGGACAGACCTGAGAGCCAATCCCTCCCTCTGCATCAGCTCTGGAAAACCACAAGCCTTCCCAAGTCGCTGCACAATTGACTGGATGATGGGACAGCTGAAGCTTGTCTCAGACTAACAAGTCCCTCTCAAGTTAGAGACACCTGACCCCCCCGAAAAAGGCAGGTTTCCTCTGGGAATTGCTAAGCACTCTGGACCATGGACCACTGTTTTCTGGACCAGCTTCTTGAAACTAAAACTGAAGTGGATGTGGACAGAAGCCACCGGGAGGAACAGAAAATGGGGCAACTTCCATGTCACCGTACTCCCAAAGCAGCTTATTTTAAGAAACTGCATTTTCCCTGTGATGTAATTGTAGGATTAGACAACCTTCGGAACGGGGTGCTTCCCATAACGTGGTACAATTGGTATATTGAAAGCACAGGAATCTGGAGTACAGTGATGAAAGTGACATTTCAACTATGAAATCAAGAGAAATATAGAAAATCGATCTCTTAATGATCACATGTTCATTTTGATACCTGCATAAGGACCTTACTTCCTATACATATCCTGAACACACATAGGCAATATACTTTTACAAAGCCCAACGTGCATTTTAGTAAAAAAAAAAAACCCAATCCTGTATGAAAAAAAATAATCAAATATACTTCCTATTCTACACTAGTGGAAACTTAGCCCTACAATCTCTATTTTTCTGATGTCTTCTTCCTACTTTTCAGATATCTTTGTTAAAATAAAAATTTGGTTATGTTTCAGCACAATTAATCATGGGAAATTAATGTAGTCAGGAGACAACAAAGTTCCTCCTTAGTTGATCTGTTGACAGGCTCCAGTGGCAAAAAAGGGAGACTCATTATTCTGGCTTAGTCAAGCACGAAAGAAAATAAGGTAATTTGAGTTTAACACCAAATGTTATCTTGAAAGCCTGCTACAAGAGTGTGTCAAATGATGCTGACTTGCCTATAAAAGAAAAAAATTGAACTAAATTTCAAATAATTTTACAAAAGCCAAATCAGATCAGTATTTCTGATTATTATTAGTTTGATTTTTGTAAGAAGCAAATACAGTTATGTTATTTAATTACAATTCCACAAATGAAGACAAAAAGTTCTGTAAAGGTTTTGCATGAACCAGTTTTCCAACAAAAGATCATTTTTCTGACCTGGCCAAACTGACTGATTTAGCTGGCAAAACGCACAAAAACCCTGTCCGATATATTAGACAACATTCTTTGACAGATCCCAAGCATATACTGGCTATAAACCACCTCACTTTTCTAACCCCCAAAACCTCACTCAGTATCTCAAAAGTTGCTTTAACTTGAACTTTAGGGAATGACTAGGAGTACTGCTCTTGTATTATTTAGACAGACTTTTTTCTTCCCTTTGACTGCAAGGAAAATAAAGCAATGCCAGGGGAGGGATTTGTGACGTCTGAAGGAGAAGCTAGAAGTCCAGTTTATTTCAAACCTATGTAGAAAACCTTTGAGCTCTACGGATCACAAGTCTCCAACATCACTTGTCAACTCACTAGTGAAACGATGAGCATTGATTCAGACAGATATTTTACAGCATTAACTGCACACCATGCACTCTGCAACTTAAGCTGTCAGATACCTGCTGATCCTCCACTGAGCAGAATATTTATTAATAGATAAAGTAATTGTATTAAATATCCAGACCTGTGACATTGTCAACCGGAGCTTAAAAAAAAGTAAAATAGAAAAAAGTGTTACTTACAGTTACCAGATGCTCCCGTATAGTTCAACATGTATCGATCTGCAACTAGCATCCTTTAAGTTTGCTATATACATGTCCCAACAGCTTCATTTTCTCCTCCTGTGTAGCATCTCGAAGCCAAATATGGGAAAATACACTGCCGTGTTTCAACAGACACTTACTTAATTAGTCTAACGAGGAATGGTGCTTTGGGTGGGAGAAAAGAAAAGCCACCCCTATTCCAGAGGAGACACCACATGTTGACCATATAAATGACTGCATTTAATAAGCCAGGAAAAAATGAGAGGGATGGCTATACAGGAATTACAGCAGCCTGTGCATACAGTGCATTCTCTACTGAATTGATTCCAGCTTGCAAGACGTTGATGTATTTTCTGACTGACTCTGCTCAGGAGACAAGCTTTTGAAACAGTACTTTCAGCCCACAAGCCTTTAGGATATCAATCACATCAAGATTTAATCAGCTCAACTTTGGACCAGAACAGCCCCTCACCCTGCAAATCAACCCCTGGAAATATATTTATGTTGGTTTTTTCTCCTTAGCTGCCTGTACAAACTCGAAAAGAAAAGGCTTAGAAAAATGTATGGCAAAGATCCACTCTTTGAAGACAAAATTCTTCTTAAGGCTGCTAACCTCCAACTCCCTGAAGGTGCATTGCAGCAATGGTAGAAATTGATTTAGTGAAAGGCTTCTATTAGTGCAAGCGCTGTTCTCATCGCAAAGTCCCTCCCCTTGCTATAATCAATAATTTAAGCAAAGCCAAGAATCATGTCAGCCAAAATGACCAGGGTAACTGACTGTCTCTTTCTTGCAGAGTAGAAGTAAAATTAAATTAAAGTCTGAATGGGTATGTATTCTAATTTAAAAATTAATTTCACCAATCCGAGTTGTGCGGTTTGGCTTTCATTTTGAGAAGGGGAGGAGGGAAGGGCTCCTTTGTTTCTTACTGAAAACTTCCCAGGTTCAGGAAAGAGCCAAAAATTCACTTCTAAAAGTAAAAGAAGCCATAATTTTAGATTTAGAGTATTTTATCAGTTATGCACAAACAACACACTCTACAGAGTTACACCTCTTGAGTATTATGACAATGCTACTCTACCTATCTCTCAGTGCACTGGAACTATCACTTTGAGTTAATAACTGAAGTGTTTCATATTTAAATTTAGCCCTACAGAAGTTCAACTGAAAAGCAATTAAAAACAAAATAATAGAAAAATTAGTCTGGTTCATTTATCTAGTTCATGTGTTACTGTTTAGGAAAAAAATAGTATTATTAAGAAACGGTATTGTGAATAGTTCTGAGACTGAATATTTCAAGACTTTTGCTTGAAAATCATATTAGGTAATAAATTAGTCCAGTGTATCAAATAACGTACATATAAAATGATCAACATAACAAACAGTAGTTAAAAACAATCCCTGTAACATAACAGCATGTAAAAACGGATTAAAATGCCCCAGACACACTACAAGCAAGAAGAAAAAAAAAAAAATAAATGCTTCATGTTTGGGGCTGTCCTCCCTTTCTCCCCCGAGGATTTCTCATCACTGAAGCATCACGGATAAATCTACTGCACAAACTGAAGGACACGCACTGCTGGGCTTTAGAAATCCACATCTCGGACACTACAGGAAACCCGCTTAATGTCTTTATCTTGATCTCTGTGGCATCCTCATATCGGACATTTACGACCTAATGCTGAGTACCCAGGGGCTCCATACATCTCCAAATGAAGCAATTGAGCCTTAATGGCAAACGTATGTTCTTTCATGGGATTGCTTAAAAAAAGGCTTCATGTCCCTTAAGGCAGGGACTGTACATTGACTCTCAAGTGAGGACCGAGTTCAGAGCAAGGTCTCTGCAGCATGCCAAGTCCCATCATAGGAGACCTTTCCCAGTCCACAGAGATGGCTTGGTGCTGCCCTGAATTAGCCCACCTTTTGTTGATGTAGTGGCAAGAAACCCAAGGCTGCCTGCAGCACCACCCACCCCACCTCTCGGTGGTACACGCTGCAGGTTTCTGTGTGTTTAGTACCACAGTTGTGAATCGAGGGACTCACGACATCCAGCCAGTCCCATTTTGTTAATTAAAGCTAAATTGAATTTCAATCAGCCAAAGCTGACCTGTGAGAGAGTAAAGCACACGAGGAACCAGTGCACTGAGAGACCAAGGTCTAAAGGAGCCACTAACTTGGGGAGACTAAAAGAAATACCTAGAGGTGGAAAAATACCAGGGCAGGAACTCAAGGGGGATTTAGGTCTGTCCCCCTCCCTGCACAGACGTCTCCTTCCACCAAGGCCTGAATCCACCTCTAAGTGAGGATTTGATTTTCTCTTAGTGGTACTTCAGCATTAAATAACTTTCACCTAGAGCTTCCCTGGTGTTGCCTGCTGTAAGCTTTCAGAACTTCTGTGAAATCACATCCCAGCCTCAAGCACGTGGAAATTCCCCAGAACTCACTCCTGCTGCTTTACTCTCACCCCTAGTCCATCCTGTTTATTACTGCTGCCTTTGTGCTAGCTCTGCTTGTTGAACCTACTGACTACGAATACCCCTACTTGCTTCCAGCTCCTGCTTATTCCAGCTTCCCCCCAGTTTGTACCAAGTTCTCGCTTATCTCCACAGCCGCAGTTACTCTCCTTTTGCTTCCCCCTCCAGTGGGTCCCCCCTCTCAACAAGCCTCTGGGTGACACTGCCATCTTCCAACCTTTCCCACCTTCCTCCCCGTTGGACACCCAGGTGAATCGCTGCTCTGCCAGCAACTAACTGTGTGATCCTCCAAAAGCTCGGAGGTCACTGTAAAGGCTAGAGACTCATTCTGCTGAGCAGCAATACCATTCCTCGACCACACCTCCAGCTGCTGAGATACAGGAGCATGGAAGACGAGAAACAAGCACCCAACCAGGCTGCAAAGAGCTCCGGAGCACACAGAACCCACTTAGCAGAATATACCCCTCTTCTCAGCTTGCCCTAACGAACTGGGGCCTGAAGGTTAAGAGTCCTTCCACAAGTAACACCCTTTTTCCGACCCTTCTCAGAGATTTCTATACCCATTTCAAAGCATCAATCAGGTGGACTGAAGTTTGGCCTGAGTTCTATGCAGCATTCAGAAATGCTGAGGCAGAGGTTTACTGGATCGATTTCGGTTGTAATTTGTTATTACTTGCACAGTTTTATGAACTGGGAACTTCTCTTTTTTTTTTTTTAAAGGAGGGGCAGTTAGTATGATATTAGTTGACGATGGCTGTTCTCTGTGCAACTTCCTGCCTGATGATCCCTCTGAAAGAGCCATCAGGATCCTGGCTTTTCCCCATTACCCTCTCTGGTTCCTCTTCTATGGTTTGTTTTCCCTTCCTCTTTGCTTGGTCCTGCATCTGACTGGACCTGAGCTCTTTTCACGGTCTCAGGAGAGGTCTGTGAAGACAGACAGTCCTAGGAACAGAAGAGCTTTTTCAGCAAGACGCATCCAACCTCAGAGAGGACCTGCAGGATCCAGAATTACACCTGTCCTCTCTGAAACAACAGAAGCTTTATAAGTTTCCAATAGTAGTTTGTCAAGTAAAGTACCAGACACCATTAAGCTGTTTACCTCTTCTGAAACTCGAGTTTTTCCTATAGATGCTCAGAAGAGTCTTCCACTCTGCTACAACACAAAACAAGCCCTGTATAAAAAGCATGTCCTAATACCTCTTAACATTATGCATCAATGTAAACTGCACTACAGAGTTAGGGGAAACTTTCAGTGCTCTGAAGATCTTGTGAGCTACTCTATAGCTTCCACCCAGGTGGTAGTACGACACTGACATTCACTTTTTCGTGTTGTCTTGTCACAACCTCTGTTCCCCGTTGCCACCTTTCACTTCCCCAGCTGGTATTCCACGTGTTCCATCAGGTAGGCCTGCAGGCATTTGTTTACCCCCACAACTATGCATTTTAATGAGTAGAAAATACTCATTTTAAAACACTCGAAATCTTATACACTTATACAAAGCAGCACTCTGATTTCGTCCGGATTAGGAATTACGTGCTTTACTATGATAGCAAGGTAAGCATCCCTCAAAAGACAAGAGCCAAACAAAACATGAAATATCAAGGACAAAATAAGCCAGCTTGTTAAACTCCCATCAAGTGACCAGGAGTTCAGCTGGAATAACGTCAAAATTAATGAAGTGATGTCAGTTAGGACAGGGCCACATTTGACACTCTTTTAGCCAAAGCACCGAGCAAGGCACAGCAATGCTTTGGTAGTCAAAGCACAGCCACTTGAAGGCAACTATCTTTGAACTCAATCTCCCCTGGCCCTGGAGCACCCAGGGAGAGATGTCACACTGGGAGAGCACTGCGTTTGGAAAGAATATGACAAACCATCCTAGACCCTTTAGGCACAATATAGCAGAGATTAACCAAGGAGTGATTTTTAAAGCAAAGCCAGACCCAGAAAACGAACAGATTTTGTTTCTGCACTGCAGGGTAGTTGTTTCAGGCTCTATCCAGCTGGTTAATTCATTTGTGAGTGTTACTTGATGTGTGTCCGACTTCGCCTGCGGTTGCTCCTCTACAACACAAGCCTTAGTTCTTGCCTCCTGTCTGCTGCCTGTCTTGGACACCACCAGGCACCTCAAGGGACACCAGGCAGGCAGTTGAATCAAACCCTCCCTAGGGAGGAAAATGAACGGCTCTGGTGAAATGAAGAATTGCTCTCTATCTTTTTGGTAAACAGTAAGTATAAAACTGCAACTGTGACCACACGTGTCCTGGAAAGTTTCTTCTATAGTCCCAAATCCTGGTAATTGGAAACAGAGTTGGGAGAGGATGCTAATCACTATTGTATAAAACTTCTATCCTCCCATTCCTGAATTTAAGCATGTTAATTCACTTTTACATACCTATTTTAATTAACTATCCCAATTCAAAACGGTGCTGATCACCTCTCTTTACCATGGAAACTTTGAGTTTCAAGTCAGAGCACTTATCCGAGCACTCAAGATACAGATTTCGGTAGCTCCACTGAGAACCACAAAATAAAACTGACCTGACTGCCCAAATGCAGCAAGTGTCCTCCCTGTGCAACTGATTGCCAGCAGTGTGTACTCCAGGGAGTCATCTTTCAAGTTCAATTTACTATCAATTTCAATTTATTTTATGGCCTTCTGCCAGTAGACCCTGAATGCTGATCATTACTGTGAACACTGTGTAACTGTGTGGCTTTCTACCTTTCATTTCTTTTAAACTGGCTTACTTTTTCTTCCCTAAAATCTTCTTACTAAAAGGAAGATAAACATGGAGTTAGTTGCTCCACATACAGAGTATCACCTCCGCAAACGCTGGGGATGTTCAGCAATAGTCACCTTTCCAATTTTGAAAGCAGTCAGCAAATGGTCAAGTCTGAGACTATAAAGCACGCACCGTTCTTGATACATGGTTATCAGTACCATGCAGGATTCAAAGTATCAACCCAATATTAAAAGTTGACAGGCCTTTAGGAAGCATAGCAAGTGTGAACTAGAGCCTCTTATTCCCCAAAATCTGAAAATTGGACATTTACCTAGAACCCTACAATTGCAAAGATGATAATACGTTCTTTCTCTAGTATTACAGGATTTGTGTTTATCCACAGTGTAATCAAATGTATTTCAACTACCATAAATCTTTTTCTACACTGAGGAACACAGAAAACATGTTCTGTAGTAAATAACATACTTCTTGTCTATATCAGATAGGTACTGCAAAGGAAAAATGGTGCTTTTAAGAAGACATCCATTTTAATTTTGTCAAAGATGCTGATTGAAACCAGAGGCAGAATTGACCATTGGTATAAATCTGACTAGTTCATGATTTGCTGTAATTTTTATTGTATTAGAGGGCTATTCTATCCAGACACACTGTTATTTCAGAATACCTGGCTCTATTTACAAGAGTCACACTCCTGATGCTCAAGGGCCACTTCTCACAACTTGTACCCACCGATTAGTGAAGAGTAATTACTTATAAATCAGGAAAAGGTGCAGTTAGCATATTTTTAGGACCCTGTCTATGGGTTTCGCTATAGCTGGGAAGGGTTAAGCAACACATTTCTAAATCGGTGGCCACGAGCAGCCTTTAGCTTCGTACCTGTCTCGTCAGGCGAGCTCGGCGAGGCGCTGTCCTGGGACAGCGTGGTCCAGCTGGAGTCCTCATCGCTTGGGGCCAGGTTCTGGATTCTGTGGAGGGCGCAATCTGTTTTGGCCCCAGTTTTTGGGTGGTCTTTCTTAGTCTCAGGGCTTGACGACACCGTGGCAACTTGGCCATCCTCTGGGCTTGACAGCTTGTTTTGTTTCCGGGGCAGGACTTCCCCGTTGATGATCAGGGTGGAAGCCTGGCTGTTGCTTTGTGCCGATTTATCTTCCATCGCGACAAAACTCTGCTCCAGCTCTCTGGCAGACGTCTCTAGATCCGCGTAGTAATTCAGGAAGCTCTTGGTCCTCCTCGGCTGCGAGGGTAATATTTCACAGCCAGAGGAATCCTGCGGGATGGGCTCTTTGCCTTCAAACTTCTCAGAAGTCACGTTTACGCCCGCAGTGGTGCTGAGGTTTTTGTTGGGATCCTGCTGTCCCTGTTCGGCGGCTTTCCTCAGCTGGTTTTCCCCATTCTTCACCAGCTTTATATTGGCCGAGCTGTTCCCCAGGAGGGGCTGCGCCGCAGGGTCGGAAAGCCCCATGGCTGTCTGAATGTTAGTCAGGGCGTATTTTTTCCTGCATTTGGGGGGAGTGCTGTTCTTGGCCTCCGTGTGCCTGATCTCCGCATTCAGGAGCTCGTTGTGAGAGGAGCGCAGGTTGAGGGTGTTGGGAGGGGTGGCCGGGCTGTTGCGGTTCACCACGTCCGTGGTGCTGCTGCTTGCCATAAACACTGCCAACGCGTCCACGCCGGAATCCACTGGAAAAGCAAAAAGAAAGGGTCGTGAAACACATTCATCACACACACACCTGGTTTTTGCTAGGGCTTCTGGTAAAGGGATGCGGCACTTTACATAATTGTTTTACGGCATGGAAATTACCGCAACCTAAGCGGGCAAGAGAACAGACAAAAGCTTAGCTTATTAAATAAGGAAAAACAGAGGCAGAAAAAAATATAGAGAGATCTTCAAGACCACAAAGCTGAGAAAAAGCAGAAAGCTTGACCCTATACGAGGCATTTTTAGGGCAGTTTTTTCACTTCTGATTCTGCAGCAGACAGGCTTGGGGACAGGAGAGGCGCCCTTTGCAAATGCCTGGAGTCCAGAAGTCATCCATACCACCGTCTCATTTTAGTATTCCACCTCTGCCTCTGATGAGGAGGGGAAGATCCCCTCAAGCGCTCATCACCAGGAAGCAGAAAATTTGAGAAATTTCTAAATAGACCACAGGCAGATGCTGCTCCTTCTTAATCTAAGGTAGAACTCTGGTACTGGTCATTTTAAGCCTGACTGGCCACTCAGCTCTTGCCTCTTAACACCTGCATTTTCTCTGCTCTTTGTCTGTCTTTCTCTCCCTACCTTTTTTTTTTTTATAAAGGGGAAGTAGAGTGTGAGAAGATAGGGAACACAAGAAGTAGATTATTTTGCAATATTGTATTTGATTTCAGGAATGGGAGGGGAAGGATTCCCTTGGCAAAATATCCTGCTCTAATTCAATCAACTTTAAAAAAAAAAAAAGAAAAAAGAAAAAAGGGCTGCTCCAGACATGAAGATGGGTCCTTATTTCTACACCTCACAAAGTGCAAACTTAAGGATAAAACCTAAATCTTAGGGCAGAGCATGTATATTCCGCTGTTAAATAAAACCATTCTTTTGTCTACTTGTAGACACAAGTTCCTGAGTTTTGTTAGCCAGGGGCGTAGCTCACCTTTTGAAAAAATATTAAGTTTGTTGAGGGAACAGGTTTTTAGCCTATGAAAAATGATCAAAAATATATTTATTAAAAACTATAATTTATTCCTGTACCATCTATTTATGGCTCCCACTAATCTGCACAAATACTCCATGAACACCTCAATTTACATACTGTCGTAATCACTGTTGTTTGACACCTGGCAACCAAATTAGAGGCCAATTAATAAATCACTCCCATCTGCCACAGCATGAAACACCCTTTCCGTTGTTCCTAATTCTCAGATATCACTGACTGCTTATATTGCACATAAAAACGTGTCTGGGGCTTATCCAGGAATGAAAAGCTATAATTTGAAGCAGCCGATGACAGATCATTCCGGCTGAGTTGCGCTGCATCCTTGTATATTTGATATATGATAGAAATGACTGCTGCACAGATTTACAAGAGGTTAAATATATGGGTTTTAAAAGAACATATACATAAACACAAAGTGTAAAGGAGCACTTCACAACGTTCCCTCCTCTGATGTGCTGTCAAGGCTGCACACTTCCAACAATCCCTCCGGTTCATTAAAAACCAAGCAGAGCAAGTATACTCTTTGTTCCCTGAATCACCCACCTACAACAACTTCTAGAACCTCTTCCAAACAGAATTTAAATGGAATTTTACAAATTTTCATGTCTGCCATTTCCTTACGCACCAACCAGTCAGTCTTGACCAACTGCAAATTCTTGGGAAGACAGATGTCCCTACGCACACTGCGCAAAAGCCACCAACTCCAGAAAGTTAACAAACATCCCACAGAGCATTCCAGCTGCAGCCAGAAAAGACCCCTCAAACACAACCACCACATAATCTAAGGGAACTTTGTGCACGCACTTCCCATACAAATACATCCATGAGTGTTGCTTTCTGCATCTTGCCTGAAAACAATCAGGACTAAGGCAACCAAGGTCACATCTGATCCTACATAATGTTACCAAAGTACATGTTTTAATCTAAAAAAAACATGAAATGGCCTGTGTTTATGGACTGGCTGATTTGTATTTTTTCTGTATCGGTTAAAAGTCTGGCAATCCGGAAGTCAAATAAAAAATAAATTATTAGAGCAGGATAATTTTAAGCCACTGCCTGACCTTTAGAATTTACAGAATTGTACACTTATCTGTGAATTTCACTAGATTATATTTTATTTTATGCTTCAGTAAATTAAAACAAGCATTTTTTTTCCCCATCAATAAATACAATTCCCACAATCTGGAACAAGACTTAAATTTATTCTTGTTCTGTGCTACAAATGAGTTGCTTCATGCAACATTTGCCACTATTTTTACCACTGAACAAATTTCTTAAAAAAATAATCTTCCTAGAGATAAAGCTTAAGTATCTGCCTGGCAGATTATCTTTAGCCAGTCTCCTGCAGTTAGAATTTCACTTATCAAAAATACTGTAAGAATAAGCACACAGAAACATGGAACAAAATGTGTTATGTTTCATTAAAATCCTTGATAAAGCTCCCCATTGTCTAGACCGTGCTTTGGCCCAGAAAGGTTGGACCAGATGATTCTTGAGGTCCCTTCCAACCTGGTATTCTATGATTCCATGAACATCAACACATTGCTCAATGACTGTGCCAAAGTCTCCAAAGTCTCTGCGACCCAAACTATTTGTAAGTTGGGTTGGCGTATGATCATAAGCAGAAAAATGTCAAAAATGAACCTTTCGCTGGACACCCCCTCCCCTCCTGACCCCTCTTTCAAATGATCTGTTGATCAAATAGTCATGACCAAATGAGGAATGAACAGACAGACAGTACCAGGAGGCACACACAGAGCTCTCCTCCCAAAGGTGACTCTCGCTGGCTGTCACCCGGCATCCCCAGCCAGGCTCTGGGATACGCGCAGCCAGCATCCCTCTGCTCCCAGGAGCAGATACAAAGGTGGGAAAAAGGGAAGCAACAGAAGACGCAAAAAGAGAATAAGAAATTCATAAGGGAAACAGGCAGGTCTTGCTTCTCAAGGGCAGAAGTTGCTACCAGACCAGGACTAACTAAAGGGCTGGAAAACGTTTGAATGCAAGGAAATGCTTAAATGCACTGAAGAAACCCTAGATTGCAGCATAAGGGAGAAGAGCAACAGCCTGTCCCTCCTCCTTTATACAGGACACAGTGATGCTCGAAACACATCACCTTTCCCAGAGGAAGCACGTCCTAACTTTCTAATTAAAAGCTTCAAGGAAATACAACTTCTTTTAGTGCCTGTAATTTCAAGACTGAAATTCCAGTTGCCGACTTCTCGTAGGTTCTATACTGTGTCTCCTGCTGCCTCCCTGGCCCCTGGGGCACCCGATGTGGGCTGGTGCTGTGCCCCTCACCTGCTAACCAGGACCCTGTGCCAGGGGTCCTGCAGCCGGGGACCCTGCTGCAGGCTGACCCTGTCCCCTCATCCCATGCTTGGGCAGGTCCTCATGCTGCCTGGCCACCACCAAGGACCACTCTACCAGCCCAGGGAACCCCTTTTTTCAAGTCCTCCACCTTCTGCTGAAAAGCAAACACAAATGGAGGAACAGACCAGGAATGACTGAGTTGATATGCATGTTTTAGCTAAAGCAGGTGAACAGTGGTAAGTTATAAGCGAGTAAAAAATAAGGTATTATTAACAAAAAAAAAAGTGGACTCTAGTGGAAAACTAAAAATATTTAGGACATTATCATTACTAAGAAAAATTAGAAAATTATTAAAATGTGCTTAAAGACAGAACTTCAGTAGGTAGAGAGGTTGTTACAGCAATTCATTAATGATTTTAGCTTGCTTACAACTTAAATCAGTCTCAACTGTGTACTTCTAATGCTTAGAAACATACCTACAGATATAGATTAACACACTTTCACCACTATAATGTGTTTAACACAAAGCAGCCTCAATTTTCTAAGCATCACAATAATACAAATAACACTATAACTTGAATGGCTTTTATTGATGCTTTTCAATCTTGTCATAAGCCTTACAGAGCTGGAAGAAGCAGAGAAAAAATGCCATTGCAAACAGAAAACAGTGTGTGATCGATTTGTCTTTACCTCTAATAAGACTTTTTTTTGCATTGTATTGTCTATAGGAACAGGTTTTAAAAAGCTGAATCCAGAGTTTATTCAAAAAGGCACTGTTAAAAGGAAATGAAAGTGCTTGCTCTTTTTCATGGATAAGTGTAAAATGAAAGCGAAGTATGGGCCTGGGAGGAAACAGAAGAAAAAGAAGAGGAAAGTTTCATATATTTGCATAGCAGAATCTTTTAAAGGGCATCTGACCTGGAAGTACTTCTGACATGGCTCACGGGGCGTCAGCAATGCATCAGGAAATAGATTATAATTTGAAATCTGAAAAGAGGGATCATTTAAGAATTAAAACCAAAGGAAAGCACAAAATAAAAACACCACATTTCAGAAGCTCCTGAAAGATGTTAAGCATTCTAAACAAACCCTGGAATGTAACAGTAAGGATCTTTTGAGCTTTCAATAATATTTGACAGTCATTAAAGTATGGGAGAGGCTGGCCTGCAGCAACGAGAACAAGTAATTAAAAATAACTACGACATTTTTCTTAACTTACGCTTTACGAGGAGCACAAGTTCAACAATATTCTCCAGTTTTAATCAACACACTTTAGCAAAAAACTTCATGACATGACATTAGAAAATCTGGGCTTTCCCCCCAGTTACCCAGCTACAGCTTACTCAGGAAGCTACAGCAGCGTTGGCAAAAATAAACACAGCAGTAAGGCACGTTCGCATGAAAATCTGCAAAATGAGATCCAGCATATAAAACTAAGAAGCACAGTCTGCAGGGCTGATCCCACAGGAGGGAAACCTAAAGAGCAAGCTAGGCAGCAAGCTCCTGTACGGGACTCTTTCCTGGCCATCTTCTCAAAAGTAAACCATTTTGCCTTAAAGTCTCTGGTTTGCGTATGAATGACAAGGTATTTCTATGCACTTACAACTATTTCTGCTGTTGTGTCTAGGAAACATAGGAAAGAAATAATACAAACCTTTTCATTCAGCAGATTTCCTTTCTGCAAGGATATCTGTTGAGTACAAAACGTGTGATGACAAACTCATGCCATGGGGCTACAGCCTCAGGTCCTGTACACTTTGGCTCTAGTTAAAGCCTAAGCAGCTGGAGAGAAGGTCTCCATTATACAATGATTGCAACTCAGCACTAGGACCCCTCATTTCAAAGGGTGAATTCCAATGCTAAAACATTAATTCTTAATTAAGTATCCTAACACACAGCTTTCTTCCATCTGCATTCATTTTTCAACTAGGACCAGCTAAATGGTAAGTGTTAAATAGACATCAGCAAAGCATCCTAATGAAGCCTAGATTTACATTACTGTAGTTGAAAACAGAACTGTGATAAGATGCTTTCTTAGTGTCAAGTGTCATTGCGTTTCTTCTAGCCTACGCATCTACACAAATTCCAGGGGATGTTAAACGTTAAACTTTCCCTTTTTACTTAAAAAACACTTTCCCTGAACGTGCTTTACTTTTAAGGGGAAAGCAAGGAAAACCCTTGAATGAAGTGCTGTGGTGGATCAGAGCAACTGATGATGTTCCTACAGCCAGTGGTTTTCTTCTTGCTGCTCCCTCCAGCAATGACATCTCTGCTGGACTGAGCTTGGAAGCTGGAGAGAGAAAGCTCAGCAAAGCCAGGAAAACAAATTCTGATGGTGAGCAGAGCAAAATTGGGGAACACAAGAGCAAAAAAAGAGCAGAGCTGCAAGCAGCTTGCACAGGTGCTCTCAAGCCCATCTGCAGACTCCTCCACACAAACTTCAGAGCTGTTGAGGATGGGAAGGACCTCTCGAGATCATCTTTGTCCAACCCCCCTGCCCAAGCAGGGAATCATTGCTGCCCTCTTCCCTCCACCCTGGCTCTGTCCTCACACCAGAGCAAAATCACCACTTCGATCTACTTGCTAAATGCAGCTTCTCCCCTTTCCAGCTATTTCTGCTTCACCTAGTCCTACTGAAATCACCACCTGGTAACCAGCTTTCTGTCCTGGCTCCTCCATCCCCACGAGGCAACCTGCCAGCCCCTGCTGCCACAATAATTACATTTTTCTTTTTAGAGCTAATCATGCTGCCAACCAACTGCAACAGCCTAGCAGCAGCGCTGTCTCTGTTCTAGTGATGCTCTTATTAATGGAAATCCATAATGCTGATCTGTCCTTAAATAACGTTATTAAGGAAAAAACAACTTCAGATCCTGCACTGAGTTTTGGCACTAAAGTGGAGTATGCCTTCCCCTTTGCCTATTTTTCCTTCCCTCTTCCTACACAGCAAGTCAAATTCTTCATCCAGTAAAAATTCAGACACAAGATGCCTCTCAGAGTCAGATTCTAATAGCTACAAAGGAAAAAGAAAAATTATAAAAATAATAACAAAAAAAAGAATTGGGCTAAATCCATTGCTCCTCTACTTATAATTCTATTAAGATAGAAACTTCTACATAATCAGTGTATATTTGACTGACTGAAACTCCACGTTGCAGACAACCTGAGTCACCGTACGCTACTAGAGTATTCTTAAATCAAGTGAACACTTGGAGAAATAAAGAGGAATTCTTTCATTTATGTAAGGCATAACCATGACACGCAATCATGACTAAACCTGCATTTAGTAAGGGAAAAAACAAAATGGTATACTAAGTCTTTTCCAAATTCAATTTTCTTCCTTTAATTAGATTTCCCCCCCCTGTGCAGAATGGAACAGTCTGGCAGGCAAAAACAGTCTTGTCACAGCAAGAAAATGGAGTGGGTTTTAATCTATCGGCTACTCATAAGCATAGATAATAAGACCTTCTGTCATCAGATCTATACATTCACAGTGACATTTGCTAAGTAAAGTTCAGCCATTTTTTCTAATACTGTTGTGTAAATTAAACTCCTGAGCCTTAACATTGGGTTTTTGTTTTGGGTTTTTTGGTGGGTTTTTTTTAATCTATATATAAATTACTGAATCTCTACAATAAAGATAACACCGAAGACTTGTTTGTTAATTACAAATAAGTCTACTTCAAATGCAGGTGCTAACATAGGGCACACGCATAAACCTCATTCTCTCTTACAGAGACACAGACTCAGAAAATGTAACTTAAATTTCTGCAACTGAGATGACCAATAAAGCAAGAAGGACTTGGTCTTCCATATCTGGCAACTTCAACCTCAAGTGCCATTCAAAAATAACTCTTATCAAGTCTCAACGTAAACAATGTATAATCAGACCTGATAAGAATTACCAAAACCAAAGCATGATGCCATATGAAAAAGGGATTTAGGATAAACTGTCTCAGAGGAAAAAAAAAAAGGCAACCAAAACACTTTGTAGGACAGGCAACCTATATGCTACATACAGGCATACCCATATGCTTAATGGAGTAACAGAAAGAAATCAACAGCCATGGATTTGGCACATAAAATTACATAAGGGTGATTCAGGGATGTTTCAGCCCCACGTAAATTTAATTTAGACCATTCGATAGCTCCTAAATCAAGAAGCAGAACCATTCAAAAGATGATTGATTCCTGAACAGGGTTAAAGAAACCCACCGGGTCTGGCACCATCTTTCCAGCTGCTGGTGTTGGTACTATCCAAAGGCCAAGACCTTTGATCAGGAGACCCAGCAAAAGTAGGAAAGAGATAAGCACAGGTCACAGTGTTATTAACAAGAGCAGCAGAAATGTTACCTAGGCCCCTGGCAGATGCAATGGATGAGTTAAGTTCCAGCACAGCATCTGTGCTGGACAGGGAAAAAAAAACCCAAAAAAACAACAAACGAAAAAAACCCCACATAAAAAAATCAAATAGATGATCATCATTAACTACCTCCCACACATCTTGTCTGTGGCTCTGCTATTTGCAGCTTGCAAACACTCAACTGCTCCTGCAAAGCCCAGAAACAACACCACATACTCCCGAGCACCACCCGCTTCTCCAAGACAAACTAACGGCATGCACACATCTCAGCTTCTCTTTTTAAACCAACGTAGTTTAACAATTAAACTTCTGGTCACTTGGCATCAGGATTTCACCTGCTACAACTTCCCCTGCCCTCTGAATTACATATAAGAAATTTATGGCTAGTTACACATTAAACTTTTAACAAGGTTTTCCAGAAATGTTTTTACCCTCAAATTACCCGGAGTGGTAGCAATAGTTTTGAGCCACCTATTATCCTTGCTTCATAGCTGAGAACTTAAAATGCATTTGAAAGAGCATGGAACACCAAAATTGTTTTCTTGTTACTATAAGATTGCACTTAGTGTCAAATTGGGCTCTAGAGATGAAAAACTGAAAATTAAATAAATGGGAAAAATCTTTCAGTAGACTCTCTGCAGCTCTATATGGAAAGAAACAAAGAATAAAAATACATGTATATTAGAAGTCTCAATATAATGAAAACCTCTAATTTCACTAATTCCCAAGTGTTTGCAAATAATTTCAAATTGCTAACAGTTAGCTGAGATCTGTGAGCAAAAATAAAGAGTCCAAGTCTTATTCCCCGAACAGAGCATTAGATCGATTGCCACCTTTTGCAGAACAAGACTATCAGGGCTCTCAAAGAGAGGAAATTAAGATTCTGCACATTGACAAGATTGCTTCTGTTCCACGTACATTAAAAACATTCTGTATCTCACCTAGGTAAGGTTATTATATGTGCTCTTTTAACTATATCTGCTAAAACTGTCTTAAAGTTGGACTCTCAAGTCCTACCCACATATCCCTCGCTCCCAGTAAAGCGTTTCAGAGAACAGGATGCATCAAACCAGAAAAGGTCTCCACATTGCCAGTCTGTTTTTCCATTAAAAGCTGAACTAAAATAAGGCTTAATACACAAAGAACTACATCCTAGCAAGGCTGGAAGTCGCCTACAAAGCTATGTATTGTCTTCAAACTTTAATGGGAACTATCAGAAATGCTTCAAAACACACAGTTTATAAACCAAGTGTTGCAATACTGTTAAGCTGACAGAATGCCAAGAGATGACTGAAATGGCCATGCCCTACAGTAACTCTCCCGATGTAATTATGGTACTATAATACAGGGATAACTTCAATCTTGGCCTGCTACAGCAAGTAGAGATCCTTGAGAAAGCTGTTGTTTCCGCTGAGAAACTTCTACCCTTAGTGCTCATATATAAAACAAAACCACATGCTCATAAATAAAATCCAAGTATTGTATTTGCTTTATGGTTCCCATAAACTAAACAGATCAATCCCTAATAAAGTGGAGGAGAACATAACAAAAAAGCAACTGCACTCACTGGCATTTATATTTCACTGAAGTGTGGCTGGAAGTGGGCTCAGTTTCAACAAACGGCAAACTTGGCTGTAGGTGACATTGAACAAGTGGAAAAGAACGAGCTGGTAGTGTTACTGGCCTGAATTTCAACAGGGAGTCTTGAGTTCTTGACGTGCCAGATAAAATCCTCTACTCCTTTTTCTTATCTACAGGCTCACAGATCTTCACGAGATACTTTAACACCAAAGGAACTAGGGTTCCTGTGAAAGGGGACAAACACGCGATGCAAATCCAGTACCGTGGTGGTTCTCCATGAACACCCACAATCCCAAGCAGAGTTACCAGGAAACCTTCAGCTTCAAAGCACTCTTCCTCTGGTTTCACCATGAGGAAGAAATGGACCTGTCAGGGTCCTGTGACAGGGGGACTATTTAACTATGCTAATAAAACCCGAAGTGACAATACTTATTCAGAGTAATACACAGTTCTTAAAGAAGGTTTTTTTTATCTGCAGGCTCCGAATCAGCTCTGATCTGTGGAAACCAGCACATGTTTTGGGGCTTCACCAGGATCACCCAAGAGGCCTCGATGAAGTTGTTGTGCAAGTCTCCACACAACTACCCAGGAAAGGTAGAAAACTAAATAAGAGAGGCTTTAACAGGGAAAGTAACGTATTGGGTGCTTTTGCAATTTTCACTGCACGAATCATCTGTATTCCCACCTTTTCCTCAGCTGAGCAATGATTACACGGAGCTTTTCAGCAACTTTACAGAAAACCATCCCCTCTGAGCATGACCTGAGCACTGCTAGAGCCTCATTTACACCAAGATGTCTTTCTCTGCAAAGAAAAGGTCAGGAGATCAACTTTCTAGTGGAAGGTGACCCTGCCCACAGCAGGGGGGTTAGAACTAGCTGATCTTTAAGGTACCTTCCAACTCAAACCATTCTATGATTCTACGAGATGCAGGATTTTGCAGATGTACAATGTTACTGGGGCACTTCTACCAAGAGTTCCACAGTGGATATGCTCCTCCTTGGGGGGTCAGCGTGCCTCTTTGGATGAGTTTTCTGTTACTCTGGAAGTGGCTCCAAGCCAAATCCACAGAACCACTCCACGGTACGTTTTCACACCAACTCATCTTGGGCTAACGATAGCAATGAAATTACTGGCAGTTGGCTGAAAGACTGGAAGTTTGGGGGTTTTTTCAGGAGTTTGTTGTTATTTATAATGTCACCATTCTCACATTTGTTTCCTTATTTCACTGCAATGAAGCTAAGACTGGCCAGCAGTTTCACAAAGGAACTGCCCCTTTGCAAGACCGGGGGACCACCCCAGCACAAAGAAGGTTGCAGCTGGGCACTGCTTGGGAAGCTGAAGAGGCACAGGCAGGGCAGGAACTTGAGTGTTTCTGGTGGGAAATAAAAACACCAAGTTTATAAAATCAACCCTCTTCTCTCTGCCCTCAAGCATTTTGAATTATTTATAAGAGCAGCTCCAGCATGGGAGATGATCAGGAAGAACCGAGACTCCAAGCTCTCCCCTCCACAGTCCAGGGGAGTGCCTTCCCGTGAGGGCTATTTCCTTTCATCCTCATCCTTGATTTATGAACATTTCATCAAAATGGCATTTCCGCAAAAAGGTTTGCTTGAGGGAGAAAAAAAAAAAAAAAGTTTCTGAAATAAAACTCCAGTCAGCTCTAATCAGTAGAATTATATCAATAAAACATTCCATATGGACCCGAGTCCGAGTTGTCTTGAACTAAGAGATGCCTATAGTTCAAAAAGAAATAAAAGCCCCCCTCTGGCTGCCAGGAGGTGGGCTGGTTGTGGGGCTTCAGGCGCCAGCGGGTCCCTTCCTCCCGGTGAACGGTGACGTGCCACCGCAGGACTGCGCCTCCACCCTGGCACACTCCAAAGGTCAGCGAGCGCCGAAAACTACCACCCACTAATTCCTGCATTTCCTCACTCCTGAGGTCTTCGGAAAAGAGAGTGCTTTTTTTGTAAAAAAAAAAAAAAAAAAAAGCACTACCACAAAACTGTGCATTTTATTATTGTTACTGTTGTTTAAACCCTTCCTGAGCATTTAATGCCAGCAGAATGGCAGTGGAATCAGTTCCATTTTCTCCAAAACACTTTGCTCAGATTTCAATATTGTGCCAAACACTACAACTAAAACAAAGGAATTCTTCTGCAGGGATGGGATATGCATGGACACTCGCTAAAGTTTTTTCCAGACGTATAAAAGACTTCTACTCTGTGCGCAGAACAAAAATTTTTTAATATGAAAGAAAAATTGAAGCCACCTAAATAACACACACAATACCATGTTTTCAGGATAGTTGCTGCAGCCAATGCAGAAAAGTGGGGGTTTATGAGCAAATATTAGAAAAATATAAACACAGCTCAGGAGACATTCAGGAAAGAAGTCTGTGTACAAAAACTAGCTACCTCAGTAGCTGTGGACTGTACATCCTCAGTCTGTATTTTTCACCAAAAAAAAAAGCACAAAAAAGAAAAAAATAAAACCCAACAAAACAGCACACAAGGGAGTGTTAAGTCAGGACAAGCAGTGCTAGACAGAGCCAGGGATACACCTGAGACTACTTTGGTTATTGTCAGTAACCAAAGGAGCTCATTGCTCTTTAATTACACTTTCAAAAAGTCTAAACTAGCACACACCTGTTAAATTCACAGCCTTCAATTCTACATTTTAAAACCTTGCTGTTTCTTATATCTTCAGCACCTGTATTTCAAACACATTTCCTAGCACTGGGCTTCAAATACGCTGGTTTCTATTTAAATTGTTATGTGTTTCCTTGAATACAAAACGTTTTGCTGTTCTCCTAAGACCACATACTATCACATTCATCAAATTTATGAAATCATTCAACAAAACACTGTCATAAATGGATGAAATACAACTGCCATACTCCACGCAGACCTAATTCTTCCCCTCAGAAGCTTCATTTAGGTATATACAAACGTACAGAGAGAAGATAGAAGTCAGGGACTGAGGCTTAACGCTGCACCAAGTCCTCAATGGCACAACATTAAGATTGCAACAACTGCGAATGTGAAATACAACAGCTGAGATGGTGAAGTTACCCGTTATTTATACAAAGAAAACAAAAGGAAAGTGATGTATTTCACCAGCACTTTCCGTGAGATCTAATCTGCTATCAGAGATTGCATTATGATCCGCATTTCCCAAAGACTGGGCAATTTCAATGGCATTATTGTTGGATGCCCAACACACTTATTATGTAAGGCACTGGGAAGTTGCACAAATCATACACTAACAAAACCAAAAAATAAAGGAGGGTTTCCTGGCTTAGAAACTCTGACAGGTTAAAGAAAGAGAAAACTTGGCTTAACAAAAGCATAAAGCAATCATGAGTTAGATATTTTGATATCTCTCAATGCCCTCAAACAGAGGGAGCTCTGGCGCCAAGTGATTCTGACGCAAGTTTTGGCCCTGGCAGATGATGGGAATTCCAGCGCTTCCTCGAGCAAACAATTCCACTTCTTCACTGTCTGCAACCACTCAACTAGACAACAGGAAAACATCCTAGGCTCTTCTGGTAAGAATTTAATGCCCGTTACTTGTTCTCTCTAAGCAGGAATGGAAAAGACTTGACTACTTCCCCCTACACTAGACCATTTTAAAGCTCTGAGCTTTAAGCCTAGACACGAGCCGTGGATATCATGCCCCACAGTACACCAAAAGGACATGGTTTGAAGATCAGCGCCTACATTTAATGGCAAGTAATTCAAACAGATGAGTCCAATTCTGTACTCCAGCACTTGACCACTGCCAAAACTGTAACATCCTCCATTCTAGTATAGACAATATCCCTGACATTAATACCCAAGACAAACTCTTTGGAAAAGTAGGATCTAAATTGGCTCTAATGCACTATTTTAACAGACATCTTCATGACACCTATGACTAGTCTAGTTTACTACAGTAAACATGCTTTACTACTTCCTAGGAAGTAAGTAAGACTAATTTAGTTTACTTAAGTAGACATTAAACTCTTGTTTACTAGAGTAAACGTGCTTTACTCCGAGGATTTAGCCTTGGGGTTAGCAAAAAATCCCACAATTCTGAATACAGGACTTCACTGTGCAGTTCCTCATATCTGATGGCAAAGTCTTACTACTTGCATCAGGCAATTCTGAGCTGGATGCCTGAAGTGATGGAGGCTTTTGAAGTCTTTAAAGGAACAGAAAGAATAGTACAGAAGCAAGAACTTCTTAAGATGGCTTTGATGCCAAGAAAAGCCACATGTTGTGGGATCATGTTGTTCTGCTACAGCAGAAAGAAGAGCAAATACAAAAGTTAACCTACCAAGCTTCACCTCAGCAGCCTGAGGGATCAACAGAAGGTGGAGCAGGATCAGCAGCAGCCTTCTGGAGTCGGGGCACTACCCCCACCACCCTCCGGGGAATGTCACATCAGCTCATTTGATACAGTCTAAACTGTGGGAGCAGTGGTGTGGTGGCTGACATCTGCACTAGCACGGGAGATGTCTGCTTACTCAGTGGAAGGTGCAGGTGATAAATTTTAAGACTTGCCTTTGCACTTTTAGAGAAGACAGCCTTCAGTAAGAGATAACATAATATAATCCAACAGGATACAATTCAGAGGAAAAAACTGTGTGAACACTATTGAAGGCAAGCATATAAATAATCTGGAACTGGAGCTGTTAGTTGCAGGTGTAAGTAATTACAGCTACAGTGTACAGTGACATTTTAGGATAACCTCAAATAGTTTGCTAATCTGAAGCCATCTGGTACTAAAAACTTGGGATGGGAGTGAAGAAGAGCAACTAAACATGTGAACCCTATAATAAATGAAGTTGGAGACCTTGAGCACAAAACACAGCACACACACTGCAGTAGATGTGGTCCAGTCACAGAGCAAGCCACTTTTTGAAGTTCTAGAAAAGACCTTCACAGTTTAAACATAAATCAATATACTTACCATTCGGGTACACACACAGGAGAGCTGGCATCGATTAGAACACGTCATCATGCTTTATAAATACTACTTCCAAATTTGTAAACTTAGCAGCCTTCAAAAGCAATAAAGCGACAAATAAATTAGAGCAGTTGCATACATACATGAGCTGCTTGGCCGATAGTGAGCCCCCGGGTACCGCCTGCCCATAGTGCCAGTCAGCACATCACCGCACGCTGACAGCTGCCTCCAAAGCACGGATCGAAACGCTTAACTGGGGGAGAAGAGAAAAAAAAAAAGAGTGAAGATTTAGTACAACAGCTGTATCTTTTTCATTAAAATGCTAATGACCCCTACAAATTTCAGGATAACTACATCTATAAATTATTCATAGTCATGTTGTCAGAGGAGATGAACTGTTGTGCTATACGTGCAGCACAAATTTATTATTAGTGGTTGGCCTCCATTAATAAGCTCACATAAATTTTAAGGCACAAAGAAGTCTCAGGTCATACAGTAGCTTCTTTCGGCCCATGATACAGACAGAACAACAAACACTGCAAGAAAGAGTCTGCTTTTGGCTTTAAAATACAGCTAGCCAGTAGGTGATGTTTAATAAAACATCATCTTACATTTTGTAAAGCAACCACTAAGCAACAAGTATATGAACAGTTTGCTGTAGGACCAAAACTTATCCATGCTATATAACATAGATTTCCATCTGTCCCTAAAAACCAAAGTGCCTTTCCAGGAATGCAGGATATTTACTCGTGTATGTTTCCTTGAAGTATCAAAAACACAAGCAAACAAGAAACACACGGCACATCTTACGGTCAGTTTGGAATAAGAAATCACAAATCCAAAAATCTTACTTGAAATGCTATTGAACCTGTCAAATAACTAGCGTAAAATCTTTCAGTCTAAAAACAAGTCCCCCTGTTTCTTTCTTCGGTATAAGATTTTGTACTAAAAATACAGCTTTCAGCTGATTTTCAGCTTCATCTTTTTCTTAGTCTATCTGAATAGCCTTCATGTTCCCAGATGTCTTCCAATATGCACTGCATGTCAACCATGCAATTTATAAAGATCTATTTCCTTTTATTTCATTCTGTCCCTTGCTGAAAGGACCAAAAAAAGCAACAAATCCTGGGGAGTGTTTTTCCTAATTCATGAAGGATTTTTATTGTCTCAGCTACAAGCACAAGCTTGTTCTATCCAGGAAACAGAGAAAAATACCAGGACATTGATGAAATAGCACTGCACTAAAACTGGGAGATTCCCACAAATCTTCAGATACGTCAGTTCCCTGATTGAGCAAAACATCAGCTTCCTCCTGCATTAGATAAGCCTTTTATATATATTGGCATCTGTGCAATTCTCCGATGAGCTGCTCTGGGAGTCAACGCTGCTGAAAACTACATAAAGATGTATTTTCAGCCAGATTAGAATCACAGAACCATAGAATTGTTCAAGGGACCTTTCAGACCACTGAGTCCAACTGTCAACCTAACACTGACAAAAACCATCACTAAACCATACCTCTAAGCACTACATCTGTCTGTCTTTTAAATACCTCCAGGGACGACGATTCTACCACCTCCTGGGCAGCCTGTTCCAGTGCTTGACAACCCTTTCAGTGCAAAAATTAGGCTCCTGAACTGGCTCAGGGTCGTTGCACTAGTATTGGTAGCAACCAAGGGCAAGTGGAAAGAACAGGACCATGGCAGCCCATGCTTAAAGTGACTTAAGATGCAATCGTATAACTTTGCTACAGCCTTTGTGGATTACTTCTGAAATACAGACACCTACGTGGCTGCATATCCAACAGTGCAAAAAACAGTTAAAGATCTCCATTGTTTCCCAAATCAGTGCTGGCAAAGCGTGTCCTGCTCAACTCCCCTCAGTGGAGAAAGTTCAGCGAATCAATGAGAGAGCACTTTCTTGCAACAAAAAGGAAAATTCTGGCTGTAAACAGTAAAATTAACATTAATCAAAACCCCCACGTATCTTTTGCAGGGCAATGTGGGATGGCAACTTGCTATGGGCCAAACAGACCTTTTCAAACTTCTGTGGTGCCCCACTAATTCAACCCATTGTAATGTTCTGCAAGTAAAAAAGGTTGCAGATGGCTCCTTCCCCTTTCCTGATCTACAGGAAGAGAAAAAAACCAACCCCAAACCCCAATATATTTATTAGTAGAAAAAATTAAGTCTCCAAATTCATAAGTGTTTTTACTCCCTTCAAATAGCTATACACCAAGTTCCTAATTCAGAGCAGAATACAACAGAACAGTCCTTAGCTGTGCAAGGATTAAAAAACAAAATTACTGAGGGGAAACAAAAACTGTAACCAGATGACAGTATTTACAATTCCTTTCCCTAGCTTGTCAAAGAACTCCATCAGTAAGTACAGAGCAGCAAGATTACTTATTTTTCATAAATGCGTTCTTGTCTTTCTAGAAGGTGTATACTTTTCTAAAGCAGCAACACTCAGGAAATTACATCGAATGTCTGCACCCGAGACTGACGATTCCTCCCCCTGCCTTGCAGCACAGCATTGGAGGGAGCCTTCTGCACCGTATCGTAACAAAAAACCAAACAAACCCTAGCAAACATAAATTAAAAATCCCAACCCCCACAATTATGCTCTCAAACAGTTGAATTCAACTAGAAGACAGTTCTCCTAAAGAAGCGTGCCCACTTTTGGAATAAACCACTCTCAGGAGAGGCCAGATGAGGACCCAAAGGTACAGCCGTTTTACATGTCACATTTTAAAACCCCAAAAATCTCAGTGTAAAAGACAACATAAAGATATATTCTCATTATAGTAAAGGTTTCATCATTACCCTGTGTAAAACGAGAACAGCAAAGATCTACGACCTGGATTAAAACCAACTATCAAAAGTCATTTTAGAAGGAAGAGCCACACAGTAGGTGAAGTTAAACTGCTCTGCAAAACAATAGCGATACTGGACTGTACATACCAGCAGGGACATACCCACATCAAGACAAAGAAAGATGCTGCTTGGGTTTGGCTTTTTTCTTCAAGACCCATCTTCGGGTTGTGACCAGAATAGCCAAAGCCACCTGCCTTTTAAACACATCCACTCACCCAGGTGAATCTCGGAGAGACTCCTGAGCCTTGGCAAGCTCAGGGAACGCCCACAGAAATGTAGATGACCTTGTTGGTATCTAAATGCCACAGCTAAAGCATCTGAAAACCAGCAATTATTTTCCCTATACATTCATGAGAATAGTACAAAGTAGAAGGTCTCAAATATTCCTTTCAAAAGATCCAAGTACAATGTATATACAGGTTTGGGGTTTGTTTTGTTTTTAAATGTACATAACTTAGATATCCACAACTGCACATCAATCCGAATTAAACCTCAATGTACCTAATATATCAGATCAAGTCTTTTCAGTATTAGTTTTTAACCTGACCACTCGCATTTGTTTTGTAACAAATGTGGTTTGTAACAGCTTTCTGTTTTTTTTTTTTATTATTATTATTCTACTGCAGCATTGCTTTAAAATGTTTTATAGTGATTTTTACATCTTTGTAGTTAAATTAAAATCTATATATACACAAACACACATATAGCCTTATGATTTTTCTTCAAGAAATATTTTGATTTCGCTCTGCCTCAAGATTTATTTTTTTGTCCTTTCTTGATGACCTTCCCTGATTTGTTTCAGGTGACCAGCCCCATGCTGCAAGCAATTACAGCCAGCCACAGAAAGAAAACCTGAGCACCATCACCGCATACCTGCCCCCCAGGGGAGCACCTGGAAGCACGATCCATTTCACCTCACGCCAAGTCCTTTCCAGGAGCTGTGGTGCCAGAGCTACCAGCTACTCACCATCACAGGTAACGAGGGCATAAATCATCTTGCAGAGAGGTCTGACACGACTTCCAGCTAAGGCTGTCATCTTCCTAAGCCATTTTCTTTACAGAGCTTCTTTTGTTGTGGCTCTTTTACATGTCTTAGGTTTTTTTTATAACTACTATATAAGAGTTTTATCTTACTAGTATTAATCTTTTGACACTATTGAAAAAAAGAAAAAGCAAAACTAAGTTCTGGCGCCTTTTTTTTTAACTGAGTCAAACCAAGAGCTGTGTCCATACAGCCAAAACATAGCATCACGTTTGCTTGAACTAATTCCATTATCTTTTGTTTGAGGATGAACAACTCCTAGTCCAGCCTCCATACTTTTAACTGACATTAAACCTTTGAGTTTCACCCAAATGTATTTGTTCACACATGCTGCTGCTTATGAGGGTATTAAATGGCCAGCTGACTCGTTGACCTCCCCTGGTTCTCTACAAGCAGCATTTGCTATCAATACATATGTGTTCAAACACAGTTATAAGTGCATTCTTACTGGCTGCTATAATCTTGTCTTGCCAGCAGACCTACCCTCACATGCCCAAGAAAAAAGGATACAAAAAAAAAAAAAAAGACTGCAAATTATCTACAGAAGTCATCCAAGTGTGACTGTCTACATCATTCATCGCTCGCGAGGAACATCTACACACAGCGGGAAAAGAAAAAAGGTTATTGCATTTAGTTTCTCGAGGGACACCCAGTCAAGAAATTACATTCCAGTGCTCGATGGGTGATATTTTGACAAGCACCACAATCCCACCTTTAAAGTCTTGCTTTGAATCCCAGGAAATAGCCCTGCAGGGGAACGGGTAAGAGGAATGCCTGGCGTTGGTTTAGAAACACACAGAGGCCGCAGGTTCTACACAAACCAGACCCACTATAGCAAAGGGTGCAGGCACTGAAAGTGGCCGATTTAAAAAAAAGAATTAAAAAAATCTGCCTGTAAGGCTGATGGATGGCTCATTTTGAGATAAGAAACTGTATTTCTGTGAGTCTATGGAACACATAAATTTGGTATATATGTGTACATATTTGCATATACAATGCAAATACGCTTCCCATAGTCAACTGCTTCTCACTTTGCCTGCATTCAGAGCAGCCACCCGGAGCATCACCTGTAGGACAATATTAGTGAAACACTTTTTAAAGGAGCAAGGAAATTGCACAGCCAAGCCATTAGGAAATTGTGCTGCCTATTTCTGGAGGCACACACAGAGACAGCACATTCATTTTCTGTGCTGGGAACAGCTATTGGATGCAGATCTCTCACGCCAAACTGCCTACTGGAGAGAGCACAATGTTGTCCACTAGCCAAATATCTTCTATCATTGCGAGTGGGACCTTTCTTTGAGGTCATTAATGATTCATATCCATTATTCTTAATCTAATAAATACCACCTTTTTTAAGAAAAAGGTATTGTCATTTTAGGGATTTTTTTGTTTGTGGGTTTTTTTATTATTTTAGTCTTCTGTTACCCAAGGGACCTATCCACTTGTCCAGTTTTGTCCAGGAGCGCCCACATCCAGGAGGTAACGCTTTCCCAGCCCCTGCCTTTGCCAAGAGGCAGGAAGCTGCCCTGCTCATGGAAGGGGTTGCTCCCCACCATCCCCGCTCACTGGCACAGGATAAAAGCCTTCCGGGAGCCAGAGAGACAACCACAATCCCACAGCCAAGGGGAGGTACCGCCTGCACTGCCCTCGCCATGGATTTACCACACTAGGACCTGTCTGGCATGCAGTGTGATCCAGACACCAGGCATGCTCAGAGACCTGGGAAGTCCTGCCCTGCCCAGAAACCCTGGCAGCTCCACATTTCTGCTTCCAACAAATTCACACTACTCAAATCCTGGTTTCTTGTAATCATTCTCAATTGCAATTTACTGTCCTGAATACTTTTTGGCTGCCTTTGTGCTTCTAACTTCCCCCCAGTGAGTTCCTATTTGGATGCTTTCCCTCTTCTCCATTTTTGAGAAGTTCTTCATGATGGTTTTTCTTATTCTTGGTCATCTTTTCCAGGTACTGTCTCACCTGCCTGCTTAGCTGAGGTTCCCATATGCTATGTGGGGAGGGATGTTATGATTTCCCACTCTGTTCCAGGGGATTCCATCAGCGTTAGTCACTTGGACAAAATGCCTACGGTGTCCCTAATCCATATGTGAGGCTTTGTCATATGGTCCCCTAACTCAAAGCCATGTTTTCTGAAATTTAGTGTTTCAGTACTTCTGCAGGCAGATCCTGTAGGACAAGGTGAATTCAAGTCATTCATGGTCCCCTGACCCCAACCCCCTGAACAGACAAAATATACTTTTCTCAGTAAAACACACCTGCTTTTTTCATTTATTTGTTCTATATTAAGTTACCTTAATGCAGATTTTGTTCAACCAAACAGTAAAAGGAGTATGTGGAACTATACAAGTCCATATATATTTTAACACAAAGACAAACACTGTCTATAATATTAACAGGTGGTTATAAATCAAGACAGCTTCATTCACTCCAGGGCAGCTATCTGAACTGATATCAGCTAACAATCTCAATTTTACTTGCTCTTTGCAGGGGATTTTGTTCAGTTAGAAGTAAAGTTGTACACACACACAAAAAAAAGAAAAAAAAACTTTAGGGCTGACAAGAGCACTGTGGCCATGCTGTGAGCCTCTGGGGCTGCAGTGAGCTGGGGCTGTGTGCCAGAAGGAAGCCTGGCAAGCCACGGAGCTGTGCTGGAGCAGCAAAGGCACTGCACGATCAAAGCCATCAGTGCCAGGTAATGCAGATCTTCCCGTAAAGCCAAAAAATACTTCGGGTTGCAGCGATGCATTCCGAACTTCATTTACACCCAGATCAGCAAAAAGCATTTTTCAAAGCTGACAGTCAGGTAACAGCAGTAATTCGGAATGAGAAGGTGCTTGTTTCTTCTGATGGTAGAGATGCCCCTGTGCTTTTGTTTTCTGTGGGAAGCTTTTTCAGGCACAGCTGGGTTTTCCTGTTACTGCATTTCAGCACTACTCCCCACACTTTTCCCCACACAATGTTACAGCTGTCCTTCCAAGAATGGATGCAAAAACTTTGATGCCGAGACAAAACAGAACAAGAAACTCCAGAAAAATGTCATAATTTCCATGTTTGCCAGCTCTCAATTAACCAAATGGGCTTCGCTCTCCAAACTGATGTATCTGCTAAACCAAAAACACCTGTCAACTGTTCAGAGAGAAAAATAAAAACAAAACCACAACCTTCTTCATCTTGCTGGTATCCTCCATTAAATAGTGAGATGTAATAAAGAGAATGACCTAATTTTATTACTCAAGACAAAAATGCCAAGTTTACCCATCTTGCCCATTTGCATCTAAGTGATCTAATCCACACACCCTGTGTTTCACCTTTCCAGGGGAGCAGTGGGCACAGCAGAACCCACCTACTGCCAGAAGACCAAGATTTCAAGCCAAGGCTGTTTCTTACTCCCATGGTAACCAGAAAGCCCTCAAAAGACGAGCTGCGCATAAGATAAAGCTGAGGTCAGTTGGTTTCCAGGGTGTGAGGTCAGAAGAAGAGAATTGTAAAGCAATTAAAAAAAAAAAACCCAAACCCTGCACTGATATTTCTTTCAACAGTTCCTTCTGGAAGAGTTGTTCCACCATTGCAGATACCTTCTGTAACTTTCCTTATCACTGTCCCAAGCAGCCTCCACTCTTTCTATCTTGGAAGCAAAATAATAAAACAAAATCACAACAATTCTGTTCATGTCTTATTACTCATTCCTCTTGTCACCAGAGTTTCCTATTTTTATTTAACCCAAGCGCATTCTCCCCCCAGTCTGCAATGCAACAGTCACAGCATTAGCTGCTGCTGCTCCCTGGGGACCTGGTGGTAGCAAACGCAGTAACAAATGTAGTGTGGGTTGTATTTTGACACTTCTAGGTCTTCTAACAAAGTTTACCCTACCATTTTTATATACTAAAAATTATATAAATATCTATTTATTATATGGGTAGATAATACATATGTTTTATATATAAGTATATGAAGCTTTATATATATTTATATTTGTGTAACTGCTTCCTGACCACTGGACAAACAGCTAAAATCCCATTTACAGTTCACAGCAGAGGAAGGACACTGAAGCAAACTGTTACTTTAACAAACTGTTATTGTACCTGTGGCAATGGAAAGCTGGAAGACACTAACACAGGCTTCCTCCCTGCTTGATTTTGATCTCAGACACAGTACACAAACTTCAGTAGCCCAGACAAGCCCAAGCACCTTCAAGTATTTTTCAGAGACCATAAAACCAGGAAGACTTAGGGAACAGACAATTATCAACAGGAGCTTTGATGCACTGAGGGACACACAAAATGTTTACCTCAGAGGAGTTGACAAGAAGATACATGAAGAAAGGTCCAAATACGTGGAAGCAAACTGGGAACTTTTACTTTTGACACAGTAAGAGGAGAAAGGAAAATACAAATTAACCAGAAGAGCAGAAAGTATCAGATGATAAAAGGAAATTGCAAATAATATTATCATTAATGATCTTGTCACAAAAGGTGTTAGTGAAATCGTCTGGTGACACAAAGTTTGGACGTTCTGCTGCAAGGAGAAAGATGGAATTGTCAAAAGGAAAACTGGATGTAGAGAAGGAGCATAACAGAAATGTAATGAAGTAATACAGAGCACAAGGTCATTCGTTTGGGGTATCCATAAGAAAAATTCTGCTGTCACTGTCAGGCCATGATGTTTGGAAGTGATGGGAGAAAGAGACTCAGCTACACCAGCAGGACACTGACCTGCTCACAGCTTCCAGGGAAGGCAAAAAACCTTCTGGGGAAGGCAAATACATTCTCTGGTTACAGCCCATCGTGCTGGGAGAGAGCTGGGAAAACACTGACACCATCCTGCGAGGTAATGCCCAGACCTCATCTGAAACAGCCCGGTAGCATCTGGTCCCTCACACACCAGGGATTAATGGAAAACACAGGAAATTGGAAGATAATCAAGGTACCAGATTTCTCTCTTGTACAAGGATATTAAGGGTTTGGCTTACAGGAAAACGAAGGCTGAGAGAAGCAACAAAAAGTTTAAAGTGTAATGTTGGCACAAGAAATGAGTGCATGTAAAGCACTCATTGCTAAATTTAGTCGAGAAATTAGAACATACCTACTATCAGAGAAAGGTGTCCAAGAACAGCCTTCCAAAAGGATATAATATCATCTAACAAAATAATCTCAGAAGTAATGAATTGTGTAATAGGATGGGGGTAAGCATCTGAATGGGAAATACTTTTCTCTGATGCAATTTTTTTTTTTTTTTAATTTAAAAAAAGAGCATTGACAATATTTTTTTTTTTTTTGTGGAATTCACTGAGAGGTTAACAAGAATCTAAACCACCACCTCCGGACAAAAATCCAGCAGGATTATAAAAGTGCATTGTTAGTGAATAACAAGAACGTCCAGAGGACAAAGGTTTTTAAAAAATAGACAGAACAAAACAAATCAACCGAAAAAAGAAACCCACCTAAGATTTGAGATGGCAAGTTTCAAAGGAAAAGATGTCTTTCATCTAGTAGGATTTTGAAGAAACTTTGTGAACACTGCTTTTTTCTCTCTGCTTTCTGCACAATTTCTTGGCTGCCTTAATTCTCTGAAGGAGTCAAAACCAGGAATAACTGAAAGCAGACGAATTATTTTTGAGTCATGAATGAGGAATTTTATTTCTACTATTTTTTTTTCTTTCCTTAAAAAGCTCCCTTTTCTAGGTGTAGTTACCAAGTACATGTCTGAGTGTGTCAATTCGCCATAAACTGGACAAGAGCTACAGCTCTAGCAAGAGAAACAGCACTTTTCTTTTTGCTGCTGAACTGAAGGAAGGACTAGAGTCTCATTTGTAAGAAGTAACACACTCATTCACATTTTTTACAAGAAAACAATTCAGCCCTCTGGGTTTTTTTCATTTTGTTTTTTAACCCACAGAGATATTAAGGAAAAATAAATTGAAAATCCTCAGGAATTCCTATGGAACACTGCTGCAGTATCCCAACAGAGTATACAAAATAAAGCTTTCCTTTGGTTCCAGTTTTGGCAGGTTTTATGGCAGAGCCATTTGATACAGAGAACTCTCATATAACACCTCTACTGACGAAACTGTTGTTCATCTGTGCACAAAAGCCCTCAGCATTTTAGTAATTAAAGAAACGTTGGAAAGAGTTATTTCTGCAGCATCATGTGAAAAAAAATTACTTTAGGAACAGTTAAGTAAACACAGAAATAAAAAGCCAGTTTTTTTTTTTTTAACATGTTTCTAGAAGGTAGCTACACAAACTACCTCTGTAGCCCTATAACAAAACTTCATAATTAATGTATTTTTGTAGTACTGAAATGCTTCTGAAAAAGTTGACAAAGTAGTGATTACACTGAAAACTATAATTCAGTTTCTGTCAGAGTATTGTTTAGCCTTACCTTCCCTCAAAAATAATGGCCACAAGAGACAGCCAAACCATATAATGTAAAATTTATAGTTTTATTTAACTAAAAGAGTATTTGAAACCCATGTCTAGCATACTGAGATAAGATTTTGGTGAGTCTTTTTGGATGTTCACATGCCAGGTTTTCTCTGCGACAACGCAGTGGAAAAGATTCTCAGCACCCAAGAAGAAAAATTTAATTGAGTCACAAGCCAAGACATGGTTCATTATCTGCAGTTATCACATAAGAGTTCCACCTTTCTTGATGGAAGAACTTATTCTCAGGAAAAAAATACAGTTTTTTAAATAATTAAACATCTGCCAGAATAATCAGAATAGAGTTTCACATTGTCATTGATGCTTCCTAATCCTAACTGAATCATGAATAATCATGTTAAATATTGCAATACTCCATTAAAAAAAGCAATTTTATTCAACATTTTCTAAAATGATGTTAATTTCTACCTCATGGTACCACTTTCTATTTTTTGACAAATAAGATGAGTCTGGGGACAATAAAATACCAGCTCAAGACAACCAACCAGCTGAGATTCAATTATTTCTTTTCAGGTCTCTCCACAACACCATCCCCCAAGGCAAGAGCTGTGTCCTTGGTTTGTAAGGACAATTGCTATCAATACAGCAAGATATTTGTTTCTTTTTGAAAATATGATATACTAAGGTAGTAAAAAGGGCTGAATCGTATCCTACACTACCCAGTACTACATCTTCTGCTGCTGTTACCAGTGGCAAAAAGTGATGATGAACAATGACAACACTGGGAGCAGAAGCACAGGCTATTCCATGCACCTGCTGCAATTTGAGAAGTTCCCTCAGGGTTTCCTTCACAACCTATCACTATCATGAACCAAATCAGGCACCAGAGAATTAGCCTGGTCTCGTGAATAATATCTTCTGCAAACAAGGAGCTATTCTCCCCAGTCCTAAGTGACAATAACACAGCAGGAACTTTCTGATAGCTGCTGCCAAGCCCCAGCAGAGGGCTTGCAGCACACTACTGGGGAGCTACCATGGATGTTCTGCAACCGTGTTTGCCAAGCAACAAGTAATATAGCTGTGAAAACTGAACTCTCTTGTTATTAGCAGCAGAGATCCCACTGGGGCATGGAGGAAGATGCTCATGCGACCTCAAGGACAACCTGAGCTATTGCTGCATCCAGTGGAGTTTGTTCTTGTCACAGACTTCCACCTTTAAAATGTATTCTGTAGACATGTTAAACATATAAGCCTTAACCCAGTGAAGTCCAGAAAAGAGTTAGTATTTGTGATCTCAGAGATGACATGGTGAGCACCAGCTCCACTGTGACCATGACACCCATCCTTTTCTGCAAGGTTTGCTAAAAGACTCTGAAAAGCAGTGATAGATGCTCCAGTAGTTGAGCCCACACCATCTCCATTACCTCCAAAACCCACAGTTACCACAAAACGAGTAACCTTTCCTTTTAATTTGAAAAGCTAGGATCTGGCAAGCTGTATCCTCCCTGAGCAGCTGGGATGAGGAGTTTCAACTGCACTGAACAATGACTACAACACTGCTCCCCTCAGCTTGGCATCAAAGCTGTCGGCCATGAGAAGCACATAATGCTGGTTAAAAATTAGCAGGGGTGGTCTCACAAAGCTGCCTGCAAGACACCCAGCTAAGGCCAGGCCAATAGCTGCACCATATCCTGCCAGAGGGCTTCCTGACCATAAAAGAGAGGCCAGCCAAGCATCAGGCAGCAGTTCCCCTAAAGATGCTCTGAGGGACAGCCCCTTGGGAAACTGGACATGACTGCAAAGAGGAGCAAAATGAGTTAGGGTGACTGGTCCTATTAAGGTGAAGATCCTCAACCCAACAGCTTCTTCTCCAGGGAAAAGCCTGGGAACTTATTTAAGGGAAATTATGAGGCTCTCTTACTGATACACCAAATTACTCAGGACAGCAAGAGGACTTAGAGGCTCTTCTAGTGAAAGAGAGAAGACCAAGAGGGAAGAACAAAAAAAAAAAAAGGAGACATGAGAATGACCTAGTATATGATACAAATTAATAATGTGCATGGACTTTGTTTTGGAAGAATACTGCTCAGTTCCATATAAGAACTGACGATCTGTCAAACAGGTACAGAGACTAAAGAGAAGCAACTTGGAAAGAAAGGTTGCATCATTAGCCCAGCCTCCTGTGTATTAAAGCCTGCTAAAGCTGCTTGATTAACATACACAAAAAGCACAAAGACCAAGACTAACACTGAACTCTTACACAAGCCCTTCACAGCCGTTGAACTGTACTAAAACACTCGTGGGTAAAACACTCGTGGGTAAAACACTCGTGGGTAAAACACTCGTGGGTAAAACACTCGTATCTCCCACATCTGTGTACGAACTTGAGATTAGCCCTGGCTGCAGGCTCACCACTCTCCTTCTGCAAAGGCTGCTTCAATAAGAAATACCTTGTCTCACTGGAGTATAGCTTTGTCTAAGGGGAAAAAAAAAAGAAAACACCAAACCCACGAAATCTCTGAAATTCTTTAGGATTCCTTCATAAATAAGGAATTCTTTGGGATAAGTAACATGCAGCATGAAAGATCATTTTCTAAATCCATGTCTCAGCTAGGTACTAGCATTTATCTCCTCTCTACATTTTAACTAACCAGCTAAAGGGGACACTTACAGGGCAAGAGTTTGCAGTTGTGCACCACACAAGTAAAGCAAGAACTCAAGGCATGCACAAGCTCTGCCAGCTCACCTCCAGCTGTTAGGACTGTTCAAAATAACACCCTTGTAAGGATCACATCAGTAAAAGCCCAGGAGGGTGCTGCTGTGTCTCAGACAGGTGGGACAGCAATCCTGATGGGAAAACTTCCTCCCCCTGGCAGCAAATGTTGGAGTTTCTCTGTGATGCTCTGCCGGTACAACTGCTTGTATGGTGCAGGCAAACCCACACACGTGCTTAGCCCAAGTCTTCCAGCTAACAGTCCTTTCTTTGTGCTTGGGCAGACAATGCCAGATCTCTCACCTTTCTTATTTCTGAAGACGAGAAGTCCCGTTGCTTGCCAGGCACTGGGAAGTATGTCCTCAGCCTGTCAGGTCGCATGAGAAGGAAGGGAAAGCCACAGTGCCAGTGGCTGCTGGGGAATGTGCCACCAGATAACCCCTCCACATAGATGGCCTCAGCTGGTGACACAAACCAGCTGCTGGTTTGAGTCTCCCTCCCACTCTGGAACCCACACAGAACACACTGCTGCTGCACACTGAAATCCAACACAGCTTTCTGCATTAACAGAGAGTATTACCGACCCCACAGCAGCACCACGGAACACCTCTGCTGTGTACCACCTTTTCTCACACAAGGTGGAGAAGTAAGTTGTAGTGTTCTGGAGCACAATTACAGCTAATCTGCAAGGATGGATAAACCAAGAACTGCTTTTGCTGGAGAACTAGAAGAGCTGCAGAATCTTCATTAACAAGCATCATGATAAACAACATAAATACTGCGTAGAAATACAAGTACCTCTGGTCTCTGTGCTGGGAGAGATCTGAGACTTCAGTGATTGAGACATAGGACAAGAAGAGAGCAGAAAGGGCACCCCACCCCAGAAAACCCCCAGACATGGAGCAGGTTACTTACTCTCCCCAGGGTGTTGGTGTAAAGGCTGTACCAGAGCACTGAGTCCTGGAGTACTGGGCACCAGCACCCCCTCGGGTCGCTGCAGAAATCAGGAAAGCTGCAAAACAAAACCCAAGTCATGTATTAAAGTTTTTGTTTATGAAGAGTCAAGGAGGGATTAATTGAAACTACTGAGCTCCCACAGGTGTGGGTTACCAGAAGAAACGTGCAGGGCACGGGACGAGCAGTACAAATGACAGAGTAACCCAAGCAGCCACCTTCAGCTTAAATCCTTAAAAACCACCCGCCGTCACAACACACTCCCAGAAGTAGAAGCGGAACAGAGGATCCGTACGTTCCAGTGCAGGGATCTTCCCAAGCCGGGCAGGGGTCACAAGCTGCTGTGGGACCATGACAGCTCGGGCACATCAGAGACACGCTGCAAAGAAGGCTTCAAATTCTCTCTCCCTGCACTGCACTTACAGACCTGTGGGTTTCCCCACGCAAAAACCTTGAATATCACAAAGAAAATGAATTTAGATGGTAGAGATGAGCCACAAGTCTGAAAAAAGCAGCAAAAAAGTCCTCGCTAAACAGCATGTTCCTAACCTAATTTTAGTAAAAAAAAATAAAAATCACCTTTTCAATTACACTTGCGTTCAGGAGACACCAAGTACATAACTTATTTTTGCAAAGTCTGTATGCTGTATCACAGTCAGTCTCCAGCCATTCTGCCCCCCGGTAAATGATAACATTAATGCTATGGGTTTTAGTAGTGAAAAATATATTGGGATTGTTGCCATATAGTGACAGAAGTGAGGTTATCTCCCCATCAAAAGATACTCAGTCAATGGCAGCAGATCTGTCACTCAAACCATGTTCTAGGATCCAAGGTATTACTCGACTTTGTATTTGTTCTCCCATCTGGAGAAAATAAATATGCAAGACTCAAGATACAAATCTCATCTGCTGTAGAGCTTAAAAAATTTTATTCTTTGTTATATATAAAATCTTATTCTTTGTTAAAGCAAAAGCCAGGCTAAATGAAGCCAACTTATATTCCATTTTAAAAGAGAGATTTACTTTTTCCTGTCCTTGTTCTAACAGAGATCCCAGAACTATAAATCCGAGAAAGTACTGAGACAGAAAAGATCATTTAAGAGAGATAAAAACGTTCTCATTAAAAATCATATTTGTCATTTGGCAACTTGAAAAGGGACCTTTTTATAAACCAGATGAAAAATAATTTTAAAGTCTAAAGCTTTTTTTCATAAATCAAGAAAATATACTAATTTTTATTCTGATAATGAAATTGCACTTTTAAAACACTCTTCAAGGGTGCAGGAAGAAAACAGAACAATGCTCATTAAACTAATATTCCAATCCAATTAGCAAGCACGTTTGTTGACTTTTGTATCAGATGATAAGATTTTAGTATTCAAGAGTACCAGTAAAGCCAAGAAACTAGCGATTTCCTTCTGTTTGAAATTCACAGGGTTTACATAAACAAGACTTTCTGGGGTAAGCACTGAGACCCCAGTCTTCTCCACAGACTGGGCGTACCCGCTAGCTTTTTTCCAAATGATTTTAAGGGGTTTCTTCCTGAGATAAACAAACAGATGCATCCATCTGCGCTGGCATGGGCATTTTTATAATTAACCCTCTTCATCCTATACATGAAACCTAATTTGCTGTAGGCCAAGCCTAGTGTAACTGCAACAGCAACAGTGGTTAATTCAATAAAAAATAGGCAACAGCACAAAAAGCATTTTATGTCTGGAACATGACAATTTTTCAATCTGAACTAAGACAAGGTCAGCTGCTGGTTCTGAGATCAGAGGAAAGCCCAAAATACAGCTCCTGAAGGTAGGAATGATCAAGCCCTCCAACAAAACAGCTGACAGGAAACTGCAAAATGAAGTTTCAACACAAGACAAAGCGATATTAACGCTGATGACAAATTCCTGAAGCTGTGCTACCGCACACCCAACATTTCGTATTTCCCACTTGAGAATTTCTCCCCCACCCTGAGCGTCCTTCCCTTTTCTCCACTGAACACGTCCACCTCTCCACCCACATTTTTACCATGTTGTCTGCTTTGAAAATTGGCAGACTTGAAAATAACAACTCCAAGATGGAAAAAAAAGATAATATTTTCTCCCCCTGTTTATAAATCTTAATATTTTGAAAGATAAGCTCAGCCAGCCAACAGTGCAGCGAGTTCAGCCTCCCAGACCTATCCAAGCCGGAATAATTCATTTAGGAATTTATTAAAAACAGTAAATTGGAAGGCGGATAGCATGCAGGCACTGATACCCTTCTAAAAAAATGAATTACAAATGTTTAACGCCCACAGATGACAAAGTGGGAACATACTGTTACAATTAATGAGATAAACAACTGGCTGGTTGAGGTAATACTAGGTACAAGTTTAAGAAATTAAATAGTCCCTATTTCCTTCTTTTGCAAAGATGTGCCGACAGCTACATATACTTAAAATGGGTTTTGATATTCCCGGGTACTTGGATTTCCACGGGACACAGCTCTGCAATTCAGTCCTCAGAAATGAGGGATCTCACAGGTGACAGCGTGCAACATGATCTTGGGCACATCACAGAATTTTAGTTAGAAATAATAAAACTGAATGGAAAACACCAGCCAGGAAGGAAGAAGTCTGGGAGCTATTGCTCCTGTTGAGATGCTAGACCAAAACTTACTCAAAACAGAAAGACATCTACCTGATAGAGACCCCTCCACGCATTTGTAATGTCTAAAGTCACAGCAAAGCTACTTTCTTGAGCTATAGGGGGATTTATGGAGCTAGGAATCACTGCAGCTTCCTTCCTCCTGCTCTTCTGCAGACTGTGCTTATGCCCAGTGCCTTCCTGCCAAGAGCTAAGAAGGTCAGCAGGTTTGATTGCTCTACTTTCCAACTTCATTGCTTTTGGCAAAGAACTTGAAAGTTTAGGTTCAGCATTAAAGTGGCAGGTTTCTGGTCGCCAAACTTAAACTGGAGTCATTTAGTACCAAAATAGGTTTTATACTTCAGTAACTCTCTCTTCCTGAAGCACGTTATACAAACGGTGTGCTCCTCAGCAATGAAACTGCATTTTTGTTCTTGCCTTTAAACGTGAGAAACACCCGCACCAGCAAGATTCTCAGATGCTTCTATTGACTTAAAGGAGCCACTCTGATTCAAATCTACTTCATCTAAAAGTTGACACCAAAAAAAAAAAAAAAATAAAAAGATTCACCAGGTCTTCCCCCTTCCCCACTGGGCAGCCTCTTCTTGGAGGGCCCCAGCAGAGGGCAGCCAGCCTGGGCTTTGGGGTGGCACGTCTCACCATGCCAAACAACAGAGAGTCTTCTGCTTCTTCACCTCCAAAGCTTGTTTTGCACGAAAATAAACCCACCTGATTTGCATCAGGGAATACAAATGTTAAGGATTACATTGCTCTGGAGCACTTCTCCTATATTCTTTATAGTAACGGCTATATACTGCTAACGGCCTGCAAACCTGCCCGTGTTGGGCAGCGTGCAAGGCTGTGAAAATCAGTAACGTGCCAGCTGGCAGGGATTCATATCTATAGATTTCCCAATTCCTGTGCTTTTAGAATGGAATCACAGTTATGGACTTATGCACGAGGCTGAGGGTATTACATATGTACAGTGAACTGATATCAGTGTGAAACAGGTGATAGTTTCCATAGTGCAGTTTTCTCTTGGCACGTACAGGTGCAGGCCACCTGCATTTATGTGATGAGACTGGGGACTCTGCCTTTAATTGGCTTTTAAACAGGAACCATAGGATCACACCTATCCCTCTCTTAAAATTTCCACCTCTTCCTCCAATTTAGAAATAGAAGAAAGAAGTCCAGCGTAACATCAATAACTAATGAGTACAGCATGGTCATCTATTTTAGGCACAATTTTTTCTCTTTCCTTCTAGAAAGGACATTACCAGTTTCTAACTCCAGTCCATCAGTGTCTCCCAGTGAGCCTCACACAATGGCCCTGAAAACCCAGGCTGCTGGGGTTGGCTTCTGAAAAGAGGAGAGAATAAAGAGCTGAGATTTGTTCTGATGTTTCTAGGGGCCTCACTTTGGAAGTAATTTAAAAGAGGGGGGGAAAAAGACCAAAAACAAACCCCAAAAAAACAAATTATGATTTTCTTAAAACCAAAAAAAAAAAAGAAACCTGCCAGATGGATTAACAAGTGGCACTTCAAATTAACAGATGTGGGGAACTCTCATAACAATAATGGGTAAAAGACTCATTAAAGGTGGGGTGGGAGAGAAGGCTGCTGTCACCACCTCAAGAATTCCCTGAGGTTTTTAACATCTACCATTCTTTGTCTGCATCTTACTTTCTTTGACAGCAGTTTTTGCCAAATCCACAGAAGGAAGCATCTTACACGTTAATTCACTTACTGCCCTAGAGGGCCAAAAGGAAAATAGCATCACTTAAATGGTATTTTACCTTCCCAAATTTTTGAAGTACAATTTTGTTTGAAGGTCAGGAAGAAGCATTTCTTTCACAATTAGCGGCTAAAATACCGAAATAAACACACATGGCACTTTTATTTATGAACTCTGAGAAGTCCAAAAAAACCAAAGGGATTTGGCTATCCAGGATTTGCAGGAGGGGTCCCACTCTCCCCCTTCCAGGTCAAAAAGCATATTCTGGACACCTTCCTGGAAAGGGCAGAAGGTGGTTCAGGTTCTCCTAGGCCAAGAAGGAATATGGGCATGGGTGTTCTGCCTCCCCACAACATGCACTGACCGTGGGGTCACTACAGAAGAGACTGTGAGGAGGGAAAGTCTCGGTATGTTTTGTTCCCTTCGTTTTAGTGATTATTTTTATTAAAAACATCCAAAGTGGATATTGGAATGTGGGTTTTGTTTTTTCTTTTAAAGTTTTGTACAGAAGACGGCAAGGGGGAGGAGGGAGGGATGGAAGGGAAGAGCTAAGAAACTTGCCTTTCAAGCCACGCCGTACCAAATCTGTGTTTTCATTTTAACTAATCTTCCCCACCATCGCCCTCAAACCATTTACACAAACCTCCACTGTTCCCAAACACCAAGGTGTTACTGTAGTCCTCTGGCTGCACGACTCACCGCTTGTCTCAAGTCTTACTGCTCACCGAGCTGTGCTGCAGAGCCACCAAAGTAGAAGGAGGCAAAGCACTGAGCTGACACTGGAGCAGAATTCATTTGAAGAAGGAGAGGCTGACATCTCCTGCTGAACAGTGCTGGCTCCTGCCCACCTGGTCCTGTCAGACTGTGCACCCCAAAAAACCTGCTTCAATTCCTGTTCTGCTTCTATAGTTACCCATAAATCATAATATCCTACTAGTAAAAACTTATGGAAATACCCTTATAGCCTGAAGGGGTGGGTATTTCTACTGGTGAGTAATCAGCTTCCTAAGGCTGACCCAGGCAGCCAGGGCACGGAGCCGTTCCAGGAAGACAGATGCTGTTCTGGTGCTAGGTCTCAGCACACACACATCCAACATGCAAAAGCCAGTGGAAGAGGAGGAGAGCACAGAAACGTTCTGAACACAGCTCCCACACTCCAGGGCGGGTGGATTGCAGTGCTCCGAGCATCCCCCCAGCAGCACGACTAAGCCTTATGTCCTCCCTTGTGTCCCTAAACCCATCCCTTCTCTTCAGCTTCCAGCATCACTGCCACCCTGACCACTGCTGAGCTCCCAGCAAGAACCAGACAAGTAGCTGCTACTACAACAAAATGGTCTGAGCAAACATCTGGGCTGAGGCTGACAGTTTCTGGGTTACCGTGCCAAAAGCACGGCACAACCCACAGAGGGGTGCGTATGGCCCAGCAGCAACTCAACTCTTCCAGCGGGGCTGGAGTCCCACTGCAGCGTGTCTTCCCCCCAGAGGATGGCAACCAAGCCCACCTTTTCTGTTTGCTCATCCCTCCTGACCCAAGCTTGGGAGCCCACAGAAGCCCAACACGCAATTTGCCATTAGCACTTCAGCAGCAAAGTAAGTGTACTTTGAAAACGCTCGAGCAGCTAAGTTAAGAATAATAAAAATTAATAAAAAAAAATTAGAAGTGGAAAGAAAGAAACTTCAATAAATATTTGAAAACCAAGCAGCCTGGAATTTCTTTCAAAAAAAAAATATCTTATTCCTAGCACAATGGGGTGCAACTTAGCCAGCTGAACAATTTTTCAAATACATGTTAAGAATAAAACTTACTTTCACGTGGGCATCAAATTTTAAGGAAAGAAATGGAAAGCCTGGAAATTCATGCTAATACAT